>OY728128.1:1717808918-1718164429 GCA_963277665.1 Viscum album
CATGGACCTCCCTATACTCATGAGTGGAGATTTTTCCTTTTTCCAATCCACCACTTTTTGATCCATTTTGATGTGGGAAAGTCCATATCCTAATGCATACCACTTTTTATGGCGTAAATATCATACTCTTATCCCTCCCAAATTCACATCAACACACTACCCATTTTTCCAAAAAAATCCGAATATACTTTTTTTATCCATTTCTATACAAAAATTTCTTTGAAAATGTAACCATCAAACAATTTCCATTAACCAAAAAACACATTTCAAAATAATCATTTTAAAATCCATAAACAATGTGTTTTTTCCAATAACAAATTTTCACAAATCCACATGCAAACACTAAATACAGTGTCTATCATTATTTTTTGCATTAATTTCATAATAAATTATAAAAAAATTAAATTTTAAACTATTACTTTACATTATAAAAATAGGAGTCGATATTTTATTCACCTACCATGTAAATTATGGAAAAACGAAGAATAATAAAAAATCAATAAAATCGGGTTAAACTCCAAAAACCAACCTTAGATATTGTTACCTAACATCAACAAAGCCAAATATCATCATTATTGGAATAAAAAACTAGGGATATATCATATGTATATTATATCCATGACGAAAATATAGGTAAGAAGAATAATATAAGGAAAACATCCAAGAATAGAGACATACCAAGGAATTTGGGCTTCAGCCCACAAAGAAATTCCAATGGATTTCTCTCAGATAAAGAGGAATGAAATACAAAACTTTTGAGAATAGATAAAAATTATTTAGGGATGTCCTAGGGGAAAAATGTTTTATAGGAAAATATATATAACATCCACATTTTTTAGATCAAATTTTTTGTCGTACGTATTTAGGGTGCACGGTTAGGAAAACTGTGCAGTAACTAAGCATATTATTCTATCCCTAAAAGAATGGTTACTCTTGGGTGGATATAAGGTTTATCCAAACCTCTCACCTAAACATGAACATACCATGATCTCAGTAACTCACTTTTAATAGTTTTCTATAGGATTTCCATGGTTTTTACTAACCATACTCAAATAATGCACCTCCATAAAAGCCCCAAAAATAGTCCAAAAGTCCTCAAAACTCTCCCACGAATCACCCAAACACCTTACATATATAAAATATAGGAAAAATGGGTAAATACATGAATAAGTGGGTGATACATATATACATTCTATTTGAAATTTCATATCATGAATTTATTCATTTTAATGCTTTTTAATGTTTTACTAAATGTTAACCCATCAAGGGAATTATGATTGATATATTTTAAAGTTGTATGGGACACTTTGATTTAAAAATATCATTTCAAATGTTTAAATATTTATTTTCATGATATTTTCCCCTATTCTTGATACTATTTTATATGTTAATGAATATAAAAGGGTTAAAAGAATATCTAATGGCTATTTTGAATTTCACTAAAAAAAATTAAAAGGAATATTTTTACATTTTTTATAGAGAAAATTTTGACAAAAATGAAGAGGAATGTTCTATTCATAACGTACATAGTGAAAATTACTTTTTCCATTATGACGATTATTTAATTTCTATCTTACTATTCATGATTACATGTTTTCTTAAATGAAAAACCCTATTTCCTTTTTTTGGTATTTTAAAAGTGAAAAAAAAATTATCAAAGAAAATAGTGTTTTGTTATTAAAAATGGGTTTAAAAAATAAAAGGTTATTTTTATAGGAATGTGTTTTTCATATGTGATTAAAAGATTTTTTCAAAAGGTTGTTATGGTGAAATTTTTTTATTCATGAAATGGAACTTGAGCATTATATGAAATGGGTGATCCCGATATAGCTTATATGATAGGTTGAGACACATTATAGCTCACGAGTGAAAATGATATGGCTTATACAAGGGTATGATCCCCAATATAGCTCATGATAATTAGGTGAGATCAATATATATTATACGAATGGTTGATCCCCATTGTAGTGTGAGGTCGATATATATTAGATAAAGCTGATCCCCATTATAGATCTCCAATGAATTGGATAATAATAACATTGTAATTTGTACATGTTTTTATTCCAATTGAAATGGATATGAGAGGGATTACATATATGATTATCTATGTTGCCTAACTGGTTTTTGTTTTCATTCAATGAGTTTTAATGATTCTATTTAAAAAAAATTGTTTTTTTTCAATTGAAATTTTTTTCATATTCTCAATGAACTTTGAAGATAAATTAAAACATTAAATGATATTTCATGTTTTTACTGAACTAACAGTTTCATTTATTTTTATATCCCTTACTAAAAAAAATTATCGTCCTATATTTTTATAATGTTTTCACAGGGTTTAAGCATGGGTATGGGAAAGGAAGAAATCAAGGTGATATTTGTGGACTTTTTCGATGAAAATAATTCATTCTATATTTTGGAAGTTTTATATTATGGTAAAAAATAAATCGAAATTAGAAGTGTCCGGTTTGTATTTTATGGTTCTGTTATGTATGATTTATGGCTTTATTCTTCTAAAACTCTAGACATAAAAATATTCTCAATATGAAATAAATAATATTCTTGAAAAAACTCAATATTTTAGTAATTTTTTAGGATAGGTACATATAATTGGTATCAAAAAACGGTTTAGAAAACATTAGAGTATATGATAGTATTAATAGTATCCCCATAAAAGATTTTACTTGACGGTTTTGTTGAAATTATGTACCATTTTAATATAAACTTGTTTCTTCATCTAAAGTAGATTTTTTCAAAATGTTTTTCTGTGGAGGAAAGAAGGATACTATAGTGGGAAGGAACTTATTGAAAAATATATTTCGAAATTAGTATCTTGAGATGGTTGTAATTGGCATATTAGAATATATTATAGTGATGGATTAAATGATAAAAGATATAAATAGTGTTGGTATCCATGCTAGACATTAACCTGAGGCACCATGAAGGAATATATATATAGTGGATTATTTTATGAGGAAACACGCCCACCATTCAATGGATCATCTGACCCAGTGGTAGTCGAAGAGTGTATCAATTCTCTGGAGAAGATATTTAAAGACACGGAATGTTCCGAACACCAAAAGGTAACTCTATACATTTATTGTTTTTAAGGTGATGTTTATAGATGGTTGTATTAGGTTATGAATACGAGCGTGAAATATGAACTTGATTCTAGGTAATGGGACACATTTAATAATATCTTCCTTGAGAAATACTTCCCTTTGGTTTTTCATCATAGGATGAAAAAAAATCTCGGAATTGAGGTAAAAAGACGAATATTAAGTGGATTAATATAAAGAAAACATAACAAGATTGGTCTGGTATGTGTCTATATTTATTTGATACATTGATATTAATATTGATAGATATTACTCAGGATTAGAACCATGATTACAATGAGAATTAGATTTATGATAATATAAAAGTTATGAGAAATTTATTCATTTTGCAGAGAATGTGGATATGGAGTTTTTTGAAATGTTTTTTTCATGAGATAAAAAGAGTAAGAAATGGTCAAGGTCATAGGAAATCGATAACAAACCAACAAGTAATTTGAGAGTCATTTATAAAACTTATTCCTAGTGTAGTAGAATACATTTTTTTGGTAATGTATGTCATGATTTGGAAAATATTACTGGTGTGGTATGTTAGGTAATAAGGCTCCTGACTACAAACAGAATATTCCTGAACAATAAAAGAATGAGATAACATATAGCCAGGAGGAAATGAGATGTTTTAGTTTCAATGATATGTGGCATTATGCTAATGTGTGTATTAAGGTACTTGCATAGGGTGTAGATATTCACTATTAGAAAAAAAAGGGGTGTAAAATATTTTTTTTATGACTTTAGTTGATGTTGAGACATCTGGTAAATTGATGGAGGCTCCAAAGAGCTTGATATACTTCAAAGATTAACCATAAGTTCAAGGTTTTAGACACTCTTTCTGAGTTTTTACATGATGAGATCATAATGTGATTAAGGAATTTTTGGAAAGTTTATTATTGGGATTATTTTTATGTATGAATTTTTTTAATGATAATTATTCTTTTACTTTTGAACATAAGTTTTAAGGTGTGGATATCATTAAGGGTTTATATGAACATTGATGATTAATGTTGTTTTTAGGGATGTACATCATAATTATGGGAATATTATGAGGATTAAATTTTTCTTATAAAATATTAATATATCTAGTAAGTGTATTTACTTATAACATTAAATAGTAAAGGTGTTCCTCAACTCTAGGAAATGTATTTTAAATGAAAAACATTATTCATTTAAGTTTATTAAAATGGAATGAATGTACTTGTATCTTGTCCAAGAATTACAGTATTGTGATGGTCAAATTTATAATGACCATGTTCTTTATCAATCTCTACCAGAAAATTATGGATTCTTTTCGCTTCCCCATACATGTTTTCCTACATGAAAATTTTGTGTGTGTTATATTATGTGACCATCCGACTTTTTTCTCTCTTATTAATTAAAATTCTTATAAATCCTTTTATCGATATGGGTTTTAAAAAATATTTTTTGAAAAGTTGAACCTTTGTTACATATCCCAAATTTAAAATTGTGAGAACGCAATTTCTAAAGGGGGAGAATGTAATGTCCCATTCCTTTTAAAAGGAAACATTATGTTAAATATCATACAACATATGCCACTTCAATCCTAAACAAACAACCAAATATTGTTTTATGATAGTTATCATCTAGCTGTGGGAATCACATAAATGATTATGATTAAATAAATTATGAAAATATAGTTTAAACATATTTATTAAATGAATTATTTTGTTAAAAATTAATTATAAATGAAAATAAAAACAAATTGAATATAATGGGTCTATTTTTACTAAAGAAACTATCTTTATGATCACTAAGGAATTTTATCTTAATAAATTATATTAATCTCTATTAGTAAAATATATTAATTAGAATTATATTTTTATTCACATTATGCTTTTTTAAATTCATCCACTTTGTTTGATATGCTTAAGATAAATAAAAATACAATTTTAATCATAAAAAGATAAAAGTTTTAAAAGTAAATTGTGTCACCTTTTGATGGAGAAATTTTTCTAAAACTAAACATTGACACATTTATAAAAAAAATTGAATATAAAAACATCATTTTTGAAAGCATAATATTATAATTTTATTAGGGTGATGTTTTGTAAATTTTTAGAGATGTTTTATTTTTTGATGAAGAGTGAAAAATAATGAGTTTTAATTGAAAACTTCTTTTTCATCTACTTTATTTATAAATATGAATTATATTTTAAATAAGTTTGAATGTAACCCTTAATTTTCTTAATTGACTATTATTTCATTTTAATGATAAAAATTATATTTGTGTTACAAAACTAGGATCTAAAGTTTTAGTGTCTTGGGAAAATTAGGACCAAAAATAATATTTATATGATAAACCTTAAACATTATTTAATTCCTACTTCTCTATCTTCTTAGTGGACCACATGTAATCCATAGTTAACGTAGTCACGTGAGGATATACATCAAAGAAATTAGTGAGCTAAAATATGAGTTGGAGGATTAATAAGAACATTTAATGACCCGAAATTTGGGAATGATAATTTTTCTGAAAATGCAATGTCATGGTCAATGACCAAGACAAAATTTATTAATAACAAGCAAGTATATTACAAGTGTCTGAAAGAAGAAATTTTATTACAATATTTTCCATAAAAAGAGAGTTGGTCAACTTGAAACTCATTTCTCCACATAATTTCTTGGTTGATTCTATTGTTAGCATGACCATTATCCACCATATTCGCTTTGCGGTAGGTGTGGGTGGAAATGTATCTGATCTCTTGAAGTGAGTTAAGGCAGTTCTTCCAACTCACAATAAGAGGCCAGGAAATATGAACCACCTCATTCCAAATTTCCTAAACAATGGTGGTGGAGTCACTTTCAATATAGATGTTGTTCCAGCCTTTTTTACTTAACAATGTGAATGGCATGGATAAGAGCCAACATCTTAGCTTCAAGGGAGGAGGTGACACCACAACTGCCATAGAAACAACCATAAAAATGTCCTCGAAAGTCTCTAAAGATCTCTCCACAAAATATAGGCCCCAGATTTCCCTTGGAGGTTCCATCCACGCAGATCTTGATCTATCCCGAAAGTGGGGATTTCTAGAACACCTCAAGAATATGTTTACGCTAAGGTAAAATTCCATCAATCCTAAGAAGTCGCTGGATCACTAAGTCACTGACCGAGTTGTCACAATAAGCTTTCTGGATCGTGGCAATATCTCTAATGGAAATCAAGATTATATTCTGACCTACAATGATATTGGGGGAGTAATTATTATGAATAATGGTATTTATATCATACCAGATAACGTATAGGATCTATGCAATAGTAAATAGGAATGGGTTCTTGATTTTCTGCAAAGAGTCAAGCTCCACAATACATTTTAGATGGGGGAGGATATTGTCAACAAAAATCCATCTACAATAAAAAATGTCAGTAATAAAATTCTAGAGAGTAGAGGCCATAGCACATGACAAAATAGATGATTGAGATCCTCTCTATGTTGATGAAAAAGATGAAATTTTGAATAGAGATTAATGACAAAATTTTGGAGACAAATATCAGTGTGGAAATGGATGTGCAAATTACACCAAATGTGATTTAGTATTGATGGTTTAATCTAGGTCTTTTTAAACGTCTACAACTAGGAAAAGTTAGATTCATTTTCCAAGAAACAATGATTGTAAAAAAATTTGCAGTCAAGAATACCATTGTGAGCAGGTTCCCAAACAAGAAAATCATCATCATTAGATAATGGGTAACTATCAACAACCTTCAAGATAGAGTCGGGGAGCTCCGATTATCTACAGTTCGTCACTTCTTTTGTGGATATGTTAATGTTTTCCAGAGAGGTATTTGGAGAAAGAATAGAAACAAGGGGAGTTCCAGTTCAGTTTTCTAGCCAAAGTAGAATGGTGGAGTCTAAGCTAACCAACCATCAATATTTTTTCAATGGTACAGGAAAAAAAGTTTCTAATGGAAGGCCAAATAGAGGATTGAATATAGTTTAAATTCCCATTTTTGATCTTCTCAAGAAATTTATTTCTAAGGATGGTAATGGAGTAAGATTTTTTTTCATGAAAATGTGTTTTATATTTTTATAAAAAAAATCTATATCTCATTAGTAATGAAGTATGTATATTTTAATGTAACCATCGTGTTTCGACCATTATATGACTATTGGTCAATTATGACCATTGGTTGACCATTGGAAACTATACTTAGAATGTTATGATTATGGTTTAAAAATTGGAATGATAATGGTTAATTAATGCATAATGAAGAGTGGATACCCTCAACCAGAAGAGTAAGGCCATAAGAAGAAAATTTCTCGTATCATGGGAAGGATGTGGTGTCACTAGGTTTCACTCTAGACCAATCTCATGCTGAGCTTTAACATATTAATATTGAATGAAATCTATTATGATAGAAGTTCAAGTTAGTGGAGATTACCACTCGAGCGATGTAATCTGAGCCACTCAAAGAGTCCATCACAATCGCACAACTTACCCATATATCATGTACGGGGGTTTTAAGGGGTTATCTGTCAAGGCCCTAGTTTCTTAAAATGTAATCCCTTTGTTTAAATAAAATTTTTATTTCATCATTTCCGTTTTAATAATTATTTTGATTAAAATTTTAGATGGAATTTGACAAATTGATTTTTTGTGTAAAAAAATTACTTTTCAGAGAGAAATAATTTATTATGTTAATATATGGTTTTATTAATAATTTTTATAATAATTAAATAGTTTTATAAATAAATTCATTTTAATTAAAAATGATAAAATAATTTTATTTTTTCAAGTTTTGAAAATTTTACTATGTAGTTTACTATGAATTTATCATCTGTTATTATTTTTAATAAATAAATATTTTTATAGTTAAAAGTTATATTTTACATATTTATATAAATTTTATGAAAAAATAAATGTTATTTTTAAATTTTTAAGGCCGATATTAGGTTAGATGGAATTTATTATATTTTTATATAATATTTTGTTTTTTTGGTGAATAGTAAAAATACATTTTTTGTGTTTTGGATGTGTTTAATGACCTCATAATGATGTAATATGTAATTTAAAATTCTGTTCAACTATTATGTATTAAAATATTATCTGAGGTTTCATAAGTTTCCAATACTATGGGCAACCCTATGGCTTTTCAAATACCACTATTCAGGTGTCCTAGAAAATTAATAAAAAACTATCTCACTTTTGATATAAATACTGACCCATTCCTCTATTATATTTCATTACTAATTCAATATCCTAGAATCTCTAAAAGCATTACATCCCAAGGAGTCATCCCTAGGTGTTCTCAAGCCCTAAATGCCCCAATCTTCATGTTTTAGGAGTCACTCTTCGTGGTAAGAGAAATCTCAACATCTGTTTTCCTTTCAATTTTCTTTTTATGTAGTATGTATTTTAAATTTCAATAAAATGTACTTACATCAATTTTATTCTATCAATTTTCTGTATTAAGAGTCATTTATTTATATATAACCCTTATCACCTCTATTTTAATGTTATCTAAAACAATTTTTTGTAGTTGTTATGCTTCTAGATTTTCATCTCAAAATTCCCCTCTATTTATCAAGAAATTCTTTTATTTTATTTTGTGAAAACCCAAAACTCTATCTTCTCTAGGGTAATTCAAATAGATTTAAAATTGATACATGTTATTCTACCATTAACATATTTTAAACCCTCATTCCTTTTCTATGGGTTTTAAAATGACATCAAGATATTATTTTTAAATCATTTCTTTTAAAATGCCAGGATTTTTATATGAAACCTGTTTCATTTATTCTCCCCAGGTTATTTATGAAATTATTTATGATGATAAATATAGATCACGTGAAAATAAGTACATATTAAGGGTATTCCCAGATAGCGCTATAGTTCATTGGTTATTGAATTTAATATCTAAAGATGACAATATTTATGATACCTTTGTGAATAACCTTGGTGAAATATTAAGAAAGTGTTTTCCAAAAAAAAATTAAGGCCATATCTGGATACGAACAAGTTGATGTGGCTTTGGTACAGATGTATGTAGGGGTAAAACTAGAAAATGTCACTTTGAGCTAGACTTTAATGAGAATGGGTGCATGACTTTGGGTCTTGTTGCTCTCCTAGTATTACACTCTTGGGGGATATATTTTGTTAATCACATGATTTTTATGAACCATTAAGAATCATTTGTATTAAATTTAATTTTTATCAAAGAATAAGATATTCAAAAATAAGATATTTATAAATGATGTTTTATGAAAAGAAATTACTTTAGATTTATAATGTTAATAAATGAAACAAATTTATCACTAATTTTCTCTTCTTTTATGAAATGGTGGGAAATAGGAGGAACCGTGTAAATGGTGAGCGCAATGGAAAATGTGCTCACAGCCCTCCAACAGAAGCCAGAATGCAAATATTTATGAGAACAAGGAGTCAACTAAATTAGGTTATGGGAAATAACGTCTATCAATCTGAGAGACCAATTTCACCATGAAGGGAACAAATTTCTGTTGAGTACATTATGCATCAATGACCACCATTGTTCATTGAATCTAATGACGCATTTAATTCTAAATAGTGGATAAGATCAATAGAAATTTTATTTTATGTACTTATTTGTTCAGAAGAAGATAAATTCACTTTGGTTGTGTACCATTTAGAGGGAGAGGTTGATCAGTGGTGGGAATTGATTAAAAACATGGGGACAAGAGGGGAGATTGAATCTATGTAGTGTTAATAGTTCATGATAATCTTATTCAATAAGAATTTCCCTTGTACGATGATAATGAAAATGGAGAGGGAGTTCCTAAAGATGAATAAGAAGGTGAATAAACATGTTTGAAATTATGAGTTGAAATTCAGAAGCCTTTATATTTACACCTCTAGTTATTTCATGGATCCTAATAAGAAGGTTGAATGATTCTTCAGTGGAATAAGACCTCATTTAAGGAATAATTTAGCCAATGGAGACTATGATAGCTATGAGGAATTCATATGGAGTTCTATGAAGGTCGAACTGGATTTCAGTGAGATGTAATGCTCTCACATATAGAATGAAAATAAGATATCAATGGTTACAAGATTGGGGAGGAGCATTCATCTGGGGAGAGGAGGAAAGTAGGCGCAACATTCCATATGTAATAAATATGGGAAGAGCCATTCAGGGAACTAGTTTCTCGAGAGTAGTAAATGCTACAAGCATGTTAGATATAGCCATATCACTCGAAACTGTCATAGTGACTGAAGCCTCAACGTATCAAAACTAACAACAAAGGGAATATTGTGCATTCCATGATTGAAGTCCGGTGATTCCTGTGTGGGAAACTATGGAACTTTTCCAATCAATGTCCAAATCTGAGGGAAATGGAGGGTAATCACCTTCAAACTCAACATTGGACAAGGGGGAAAGGTTATTGTTTTTCTATAATGATAGATGAAGTTAATGCTTAACTTGATGTAGTGGAAAGTGCACATGACTCTTAGCCGAGTTGGTAAGGACTCCGTAAGTGCATCCAAATGACCAGGGATCAAATCCAGGAAGTGGCATAATTTTTGTGTACTGTAGCAGGTACTGTAGTGGGTACTGTGCAGTACTATAGTAGTTACTGTAGCGGAACTGTGCAGTACTGTAGCAGTTACTGTAGCGGCAACTATAGTAGGAACTGTTTAGCACTGTAGCAGCCGGGAATAGGCCATATTTGGGCCTTCAGGCCACCGATTTGGTCCCTGAGTCCTGTAAGGCCTTCGGGCCACCCATGCCTTCATGTCAATAATCCCTTTGGGCCACCTCAAGGCCTTCGAGCAACCTTAGTGCAGATGCAAACCATACAACCTACAAGGAACAAGATCTACACAGAGGATGAGCAAAGAGCATTCACCACAACAGAAGCTAAATGGATTGGAAGAATGAGAGGGTATGGCACCTGCCATCGGGACAAGCCTTTTCAAGCATGGGAATGCCTAGCCGAATAGCCATGTGAAGGTGGGGAGCTGATTTAATGATGAAAATGTTGGGAAGGAGAATTCCAAGTAGTTAGTCTGGGTTGTATGTAATGTTTGAAGCCTATGGGCAATGAATTCCTCTAAAGCCTACGAGCTATGTGATACTTACGCCTACAGGCCTTGTAAGGGTTCCAAATCACCCCTTGAAAGGTGTATTATCAAAATCAATAAAAAATGAAGGCCTTCTGGCCATTGGAGGAGGATGATGTAGTGGAAAGTACTCTTTTTATCATTTCAGAGCTAGAAAGTACTTTTTTATTATAGTTATACTAATTCCTTTATTTCATCCATGTTTTCAAATAATTAAGAATCAATCAACAAATTTATAAAAGTATATTTATCAGTCAAGACTCTATGTGGGATTATCGAGGCATCATTAGTGTTTTTAAACTCTAGTATTTACTTTGATGAGTATAATGTCATCAAAAATCTAGTAGTCATTCCCATGTTAGGATTATAAATTATAATAGGGATGGATTGGATCTCAAAGTATAATCCTAAAATAAACTATAAAAGAATGAAAATCTCAATAGTAGTTAACAGACAACCTATGGTTGTTTTCAATAGGGAGATATCTATCCCTGATCTTTGTATTGAAGAACCACCCAGATCCTTATTTGTGAAGATGATCGGTGAATATGAAGATGTAAATGAAAGTATATATATAAATAAATTCCACATCATTCATGAATTCATTAATGTATTTCTTGAGGAGTGACCTAGACCTCCATTAGAAAGGGAGGTAGAGTTTTCTATTGAACTAATTCGTGGTTCCAAGCTGATTTCAAAAACCCTGTATAGATTGGAGAATGTGGAGCTGGATGAATTAAATAAGTAACTCTAAAATATTTTAGATATGGGGTTTATCTGGCCATGTGTGTCTCCTTAGGAAGCACATATTTTATTTGTGAAGAATAAGGATAGATCGTTGTGGTTATTCATTTATTATGTAAAAATGAACGAGATCATAGTGAAGAACAGGTACAGTCTTCCAAGAATTGATGATTTATTTTACCAGCTTCATGGGGCTCAGTTCTTTTCTAAGATTGATCTTCGATCTGGTTATCATCCATTATGGGTAAAGAAATAATACATTCCAAATACCACCATCCAGTCAAGATATGATCATAATGAATTTTTTGTAATGGCCTTTGGTTGAATAATTCTCATTCTATTTTTATATATGTGATGAAATGATTGTTTAAGGACTACCTTCATAACTTTGTTGTAGTTTTTTTGATGATATTATGATATATTCCAAAAGTCTGGAGGAGCATATATATCATCTATCTGTTATCTTGAAAACTCTGAGGGATGATCGGTTATATGGAATATTTATCAAGTGTGGGTTTTGGTTATAAAAAGTTCCTTTCTTGGGGAACATTGTAACCAGTGAAGTAATATAAATTGTCCCTGAAAATACCAAGGTTGTTGAGGGGTGGCCTCATTCTGCAATGGTAACTAGGTTTGTAGTTTCCTTGGTTTATTAAAATATTATCTGAGGTTTTATAAAATAATCACAACTTTATAATCCACTAAACAAGTTAACTCAAAATGGGTTCAAGTTCATCTGAAAAAATGAGTCTAAAGAATGTTTCCAAGAGATGAAGAATAGATTGGTTACTTCACCTATGTTGACTCTACCCTCATTCACAGAATAATTCATTATTTTTATTGATGCATCACTGAAAGTTCTTTGGTGTGTCCACTTGAAGAATGAAAAGGTGATTTCTTAGGCATCTTGATAGTAGAAACCTCATGAGAATAACTATCCAATGAATGACCTGGAGTTTGTTGTAGTTTTTTTCTATGAAGATATGGAGTCACAATATTTATGGAGATAAATGTGATATATACATTGACCATCAATGTTTGAAGTATATTTTCCTGAAAAAATACTTGAATGATATACATAAGATATGGATGGAGCTTCATAAAGACTATTATTGTTCAATTAATTATCATCCTGATAGAGAAAACAAATCTTCTGATGCATTAAGTAAGAAAGACCTTGTTGTGCTAGAAATTACAAGGATTCAAAAAGATCACTTGATAAAAGTCCTATTAAAACTCGACAAGGGAATTTTAATGGATGAGAAATCATTAACCCTATCCCAAATTATATATCTACAATCTTTACAAGAGAATATAAAGAAATCTCAAAGAGATTATCCCTTATTATAGAAGAAGATAGAGGTTATAAAGAATGGGAACTTTCCTGAGTTCAATATTGGTCAAGAGGTGTATTGAAGTATCGCAAAAGGCTTTGTGTTCCATCAATTTTGATAATAAAGGAGTCGATTTATGAATCTCATAGCTCTACATTATTTATACATCCTATATGCGTGAAAATGTATAGGCACATTCATGATCATTATTGGTGGTATAACATGAAGAAAGAGATTGATGACTATACTATAAGGTGTATGGTGTGTCAATAAGTGAAGTCAGAGAGACAAATTTCTAAAGGGGTATTATAACCACAACCCATACCAACATTAATGTATGACAATATCACTATGGACGTTGTTACTGGTCTCCTGAGAAATTTCAAAGGAAACAATTTGATATGGGTTATAGTGGACCAACTCACTAATACTGCCCATTTTTTCCCATTATGGATGATTTCCCTCTTAACAAACTTTCCATTATTTGCATGAAGGTAGAGGTGAGGATATATGGGGTAACAATTTATATCGTATCTGATCATGATCCAAGGTTCACGTCAAAATTTGGGAGTGGTCTTCAACATTCGCTGAGTACAGAATTGAATTTCAGCACGTCCTATCATCCCCAAACTAATGGCCAATCTAAAGGGACTATTTAGACACTTGAGGAAATGTTAATCACATGTCTAATACAATCTAAAGGTCTATGGGATCAACAAATCTCATTAGTTCAGTTCTCATACAACAAAATCTTCCTTTATAGTATTCAAATGGATCCTCATTAATCTCTATATGGGAAGCAATGCAGAACTCTTACATGTTGGGATAAAGCTGGTGGCAGAAAGCTTCTTGTGCCTAATCTTGTGAAAGAGATGACAGAAAAGGTTCATTCCATCCAAAAACACATTAAGGTTACTCAATGTCGAAAAAAGAGCTATGACAAAAACCATCAAAGGGACATAGAGAATAATTTTGGTGACAAATCCTTCCTTCTAATTTCACCATGCAATAGAGTCATGTGATTTGAGAAGAAATGGAAGCTTATCCCCAGGAACATCATCCCCTATGAAATCCTTGATTACATAAGAGTAGTGTCCAACCAGCTAGAACTTCCCCTAAATCTACATAATTTTCATGATGTCTTCCACATGTCTCTTTTTAGTGAGTACATACTCAACCCTTCACTTATCCTAAATCCAGGGGTAATAAAAATAGAATATCACCTCTCTTATGAGGAGCAGTCAGTGGAGATCCTTGACCATATTGACAAGTTGCTATAAAACAAGACTAACCACCTCATTAAAGTGGTGTGGAGGAACCACAAATATAAAGTAGAAACTTGGGAACCATAGTAAACAATGAGGCAAAAGTTCCCACAAATTTTCTCAATTGAGGTAATTAGATGAAATTTCAAGGAAAAAAATTCTTAATGGGGGAAGAATGTGACGTCCCAAATTTTTTGAATGATAATTGCTTCATGAAAATGTGTGTTATATTATTGCACAATAGAACTATATCTCATTGATAATGAAGTGATTATATTTTAAAGTGACCATAGGGTTTTGAACATTATATGACATTTGTTCGATTATGAGTGTTTGTCAATATGACCATTGGAAACAATACTCATAATGTTATTATTATCATTTATAAATAGAAATGATAATGGTGGATTAATTTAGAACAAAGACTCAATGGCCTTACCTAGTAGAATCGGTTCATACAAAGACCATTTTCCTTGCCTGGGAAAGAGGTAGAGTCACTCGGCTTCACTTTGGACCAAGCCCAACCCGAGCTTCAACATTTAATTCTTGAACAAAAGCACCTATGGGAGAAGTTCAAGTTAGTGGAGATTAGCACTCGGACGATGTTATCTGAGCCGCCCCAAGAGTCCACCATCATCACACACCTTACCCTTAGGTAGTATGGAGGTATTTTAATGGGTTATTATTAAAGTCCCACTTTACTTACAATATATTCCCTTTTTGAAAATAAAATTTTTATTTCATCATTTTCATTTTATTAATATATTTTCTTAAAAATTGAGATAGAATTTGAAAATTTTATTTTTGATGTAAAAAATATTACTTTTTATAGAGATATAAATTATTATATTAAACTATGGTTTTGTTAATAATATTTATTATAATGAAATAGTTTTATAAAAACATTCCTTTTTAATTAAAAATGATAAAATAATTTCATTTTTTCCAAGTGTCGAAAATTTTACTATATAGTTTACTATGCATTTTCTGCCGCTATTATTTTTAATAAATAAGAATTTTTATAGTTAAAAGTTAAATTTATAATATTTAGAGAACTATTATGATAAAATATATGTAATTTTTTAATTAAAAATGTTGATATTAGGTTACAAATAATTTATGAGTTTTTTATAAAATATTTTGTTTTCGGTGAATAGTAAAATTATAGTTTTAAGTTTTCGACATGTTTAATGACAAAATAATGATATAATATGTAATTTAAAATGATGGTACACTATGTTTGATTATAATATGATATTATGTGACCCAAGTGGCCAATACCATGGGTAAATACAATGGGAAATCCCATGGTTATGCAAATACCACTACTGAGGTGTCCTCGAAAATTAGTAAAAAAACTCCCTCATATTTTCTATAAATACCCACTTATTACTCAATTATATTTCAATAAAAATTAACAATACTATATGCTATGATATTATTACCTCCCAAGGAGTCCTCCCAAAGTTTTCTCAAGCCCCCAAGGTCCCGATCATTGAGTTTATTAGTCACTCCTCAATGTAAGAGAAATCTCACCATCTCTTTTCCTTTAAATTTTCTTTTTTATGTGGTATGTCTTTAAAATTTCCATACAATGTTCTTATGTCTATTTTAATCTATCCCTTTAATGTATTATGTAACACCCCAACCCCAGTTACCCAGATTCAATGCATTATTACATATCATTTTCACGATACAAGGAAATCATGACCAGAATGACCGATCAATTCAGTAGCCTTGGAAGTACAAGATAATTATATAAGTTTTACAATACATTATAAAATGAAAAACAACAACAACATTGTCTCCATTGGATACATTCAAATGCATTATACTATCCCTGTAGGTCAGTCATAATATACTTCTTCACACCCTGTAAAAAATAAAACATAGAAAGGGGTGACCTCAGATGCTCAGTAAGGATAACAAAATAACAGAAACTTTCATAAATACTCATAATCATTTAAGGCAATGTATAAGACTAAAACAAACGAATTTTAAACATAAAATTAATCATAATATGGGAAATATAAATCAAAATAATTCCATTTACTTATTCACATAGATTTTCTACAAGTCTAATAATCATATGCAATATCAATAGCCAAATCCATAATGATGGAATACATAATGCCAGACTTTATAACAACATAGTCAAGGCATTGTGCCAAGATAACAATTTATATTTTTTCAAGACCTTGTTCCAAGATACTAGTTTGTCTCATTAGACCTACCGATGCATCGATGAGCAATAGTAGGATCCACCCGTCACATACTAAGTCCAATGAATTCCTCATATGAGAAGGTTTAAACATAACATAAACATTCGTATTAAAACTAGCATATGAATTATAAAAACTTTATCCATAAACCATGAATGGTATAAAGTAACACATACACAGATAAAAATATCACAAAACCTTCAATACAATATGGATGATTTGTATCATAATAAATCAACTTCAAACAAGTTTAAAATCCATCAAAGTATGTTGATATATATGAAACAAAAACTATTTGAAAGAAATATCAATTTCTATTTGAAACCATTTAAAAGAAAACATTTATTTTGGAAATATTCTTATAATCTTGTAAGGGAATCCTCAAAGGTGTTATAATGGAAAAAATAGCTGCACCAGCCATATAAGTTAAGAAAACATTCTTTCCTTAATTTTGTCGACAAGGTCATAAAGTACATTATTTGGAAAACGACGGAAAGATTCTTTTCAAACCATTTTATAAAAATTAAAAAAAGGGTATAAATGACTTTAATCCATAGTAAAAATGTTTTTAAATACAATTTTAAGAATCATGGATGTGGATGATAAAGAGGTCCTAGTAGATAATTACGTATAAACAACCTCGGATAATGAAGTGATTGTACAATTAACCCTTACCTTGTACTTTTCCTTGGTCAAGGATAAATTTACCTCCTATATAATCGTTAAATCATTGTTATTAAATGATAAAATAACTATATACATAAATATTATATCATATATGATCTTTTAATATTTCATTTTTAATAATATTTTAGTATGATCGTCGTTTTGGGTGTTAACTGGTTTGTTTCCCTTTATATGTTTTGTTACGTAATTCATGTTTGTTATGGAAAGGATGTATTTGATTCATATCCAGAATGATATAAAGTTCTTTAAACATTATTTTAAATCATCAAATGAAAATTATTCTTGAATGGTTACGATGGGGAAGTGAATCTAATCGTGTTCGTGGAGACGGTAATTCATACGTACGCACGATCTACAGTATCATTTTTTGGTTTAAAATAATATGTAAATATATGGTATATCAAATTTACAGAATCATTAACATGTTTTAGTTTTTATTTACATAAATTATACTAATTATTATACCCATCAAAATACTAATGTGTTGAATGAAAAACTACACCACGACGTGGAGATGGTAATCCGTACATATGCACATATGGTGACATTGTCATTTATAGGATGGATAGAATAACGAATATGGTTGTACCATATTTATAATAACATCAAAGTATATATATAAGATACTAGATTTATTATTTTAGAATGGAAACAACAAAGAAAGAAGAAGTGGATGAATAAAAGAACCTGAAAGAGGTGGCGAAACATTTACCTCTTTTCGGGTTCTTCCATTTGATTTGATCAAAAGGGCTCTTTATGTTGGATTTCTGACCAAAGGAAGACCTCTAGAATTAAGGGATGATAGTTTGGAAGATATTTGGGCAGGGTTTGTCTGAGCCAAATGGATTTGGAGGTGTGAAATTAAGAGAAGGAGAAGTTCCCTTTTATAAGAGAGGTGATGGTCACTTTAGGAAAAGCATGAAATATTATTTTACAATAAAATAATTTTCAGTTTATAATGGCTCCAAAATAATTTATTTCGTGGTTAAGGTGGGGATGGTTATAAAAACTCTCAACCAATAGGTTTTAGAAAGGTTTGGGTTACCATATTAACCTTATCTTTTATATTTAACTCTTAGATAAATAGTTTAACTTTTACCATGTATTGTTGTACTATTATAATAATTGGTTAATAAGCTTACTCTAGAAATTACAAGAAAACCTCAAGTGGTTAATTAATGATATACCTGTTGTTATATAAGTCCTTTGGCCTAACATTATATTTTTAGGAATATAATATCAATTAATAATATAATATTTGTTTTAAAAACTCTTTTATGTCAATTTTGACACTATTTGGTATTTTGTTTTTTTGAGTCATAACAGTATGATTACTTTGAAAAAATTCATTTAATCAACCCTGAAATGTCATATTAACCTAAAATATTAGTGTAAATCTATTAAAGTCTACAATTATATTTATTTGGATATTTATAATATTAATTATTTTAATATTTCTTTAATAAGGTAATTACTACATCATCATTGTTTCATAAATAAATTTAATAATTTAATGTCTACAAATTATAAATAAAATACAATTTTTTAGGAAATATTTTTATCTTTCTAATGAGTATTTATAGTCTAATTAATCTTATGTATAACCCTATATTAAAAATGTTTTAGGTATGAATAATTGAATTTTACACTTTTAACTCTTCTTTGAATTAAATAATAATAAATGTTCTAATCTAATCCAAGTGGACCTAAAGGATTATATTTTATTCCTAAGGTTGTTTTTGGTCGAATAAAACTTATCCAATAGAATTACCACAAGTTTTAGGGTAATTATAATATCATTTTTACCTTTAATTATCCTATTTACTTTTAATCGTGGTAAATAAAAGTTAAAAGTTACTATTCACAAAAATTATTTTCATCTTATAGAACCACATTTTAATTACTGATATCTACCGTGTCTCTCATATTTTTGAAATTCAATTCACAGAAGTGGTAAAATTATGTTTTATGCAAATTTGCAAATGCTTCTAGGAGGCGGGTTAAAGACGATAAAAAGTTCAATAAAATTTTTATATATCTAAACTTATTATAAAATGAATCCAATAAATTAAATTGAACTTATATAGGTGTTATGTATCAATTTTTGGCCTAACATAAATTTAAATATAATAAATTATCATTTAAATAAAAGGTCTGTTTTAAACAATAACGCAATATTTTTCACTATTCATCAATAATTGAATGTTTTAGAAAAAATACCAAAAATTAACCCTAAGTTAATTTATATATTCCGAATCAAAAAATGATGTCCATTTTGAAAGATAGAATTTATATAATTTCAAAAAGTTTGTATTACTATTCATAACGGCTAGATTGAATGGTTATTGTCTATTAAAACTCCATGTTGCGTACAATGCAAGCTACTGCATTATTCAAAGGGAAACATCTCGTAGAAACTTGGGGTGTTACATTTTTCCTTCCAAATAATTTCATCCTCGAAATTTTTTGAATATTACTGCATAAAAATATTTGGGGGGTTATTCATCATAAGTTTCCCAGGATCCCACGTTGCCTCTTCCATCTTATGATTTCTCCAAATAACTTTTACCAGACGAGTTGTCCGGTTTATCAACACTTGTTCTCTAGTATCCAGAATCGTGAAAGTATCTTTACAATAAGACAGATTGGGTTCCAATTCTATTTACTCATAGGTGATTACATGCGTTGGGTCACGCATGTATTTTCTCAATTGTGATATGTGGAACACATCATTAACTTTGGAGAGGCTTGGCGGCATTATCAAACGGTTAGCTACATCCCTAATTCTTTCTAGATTGTCAAAAGGTCTGATGTACCTGTGACTTAATTTACCCTTATTATTGAATCGTATAACTCTCTTCCCTAAAGATACCTTCAAGACACCATATTCTTTTACCTGAAATTCCAAATCCTTCCTTTATTTATTGGCGTAGATCTCTTTCCTACTTTGAACTACTTTGATGTGGGTTTTGATAACCTTAACTGTTTCCATCGTTTCCTTAACAAGTTTCGGACCTATGAGTTTTCATTTACCAACGTCTCCCAACAAGTTGGTGTGCGACATCTCTTTCCATATAACCCTTCATATGGTGCCATTTGAATACTTGAATGGAATATATTGTTATAGGAAAATTCTACCAGAGGTAAATATTGATCCCACATACCTTGAAAGTCAAGTGAGAAAGATCTCAACATGTATTCTAAGGTTTGAATAGTCTGTTCTGATTGTCCATCAGTTTGAGGGTGGTAGGCAGTGCTCAAATGAAGTTCAACTTTCAGGGCTTTCTGAAGAATTTTTTAGAATATTTATGTAAAACAGGGATCACAATCAGAAACAATCGATAGGGGTACCCCATAAAGTCTTACAAATTAATTAATATATAGTCTTTATAAACATTAAAGTGGTAAATCAACTCTTATAGAATGAAACTGTGATGACTTGGTAAAACGATCAATGATGTCCCATATTGCACCATTCCATCTAGGAGTCTTTCGTAGCCCCATGAAAAATTCCATAGTAATATCATCCCATTTCTACTCAGCTATGGGAAGAGGTTTCATGACTCCTCTAGGATGTTGTCTTTCAACTTTCACTCGTTGAAAAACCATACATCTCGACACAAAATCATAAATCTCTCTCTTCATGGTGTCCCACCAAAAATGTACCTTCAAATCTCTATACATCTTGGTGATACCAGGGTGTATAGAGAAATTAGAGCTATAAGCATCATCCAACAATTCCCTTTTTATATCAGGTATATCGGGAACACAAAGTCTCTTCCCAAATTTCAAAATCCCATCTTCGTATACGAAGTCGATCAATCTCCCATCATTCACAGCTTTAATTTTCTTTTGAAATTCTTCCTCATCAGTTTGATAACTTTTTATACTTTTTAGTAATGATGTTTTGGCAATAATTTGAAAAATCATTGATGTTTCACCTTCCATGGTTATTCCCATATCCATCTTTACTAGATCCATGAAAATATGTTCTATTTCAACTCTCATTTTGTTCGAAACTCTATGATCCTTTCTGCTCAAATAATTTTCCACCTTATTTTCCATACCCAAGTGGTTGTGTATAGAGAAATCATAATCCTTGTGTAGTTCAAGTCATCGCCTCTGCCTCATGTTGAGTTCTTCTTGGTAGAGAATATAATTCAAACTCTTGTGATCAGTATAAATCTCACCTTTTTTACCATGTAGATAGTGTCTCCGTATCTTCAGAGCAAAGAATACAGTTGCTAAATCAAGATCATGAGTAGGATAGTTTTTTTCATTAGTTTTTTGATATCGTGATTAATAGGAAAGAAATCTATCATTATTCATAATGACACAACCATGTCATTTCTTTGAAGCATCATTATAAATAACAAACCCATCATTCCCTGATGGTAGAGTCAACATAGGAGAATTCACTAATATTCTCTTCAGTTCTTCAAAACATTCTTCAAACTCTTTTTTAAAATCAAATTTAACCCTTTTACCTGTGGTCTTGGTTAGCGGGTTCGCCAATCGGGAAAATTCTGAACGAAATGTAGAGAATAACCTTCTAAACTAATAATCATGCATACATCAGTTTTACTCGTTTGTGATAGCCATTCTTTGATTTACCTGGTCTTTGAAGAATCAACAGAGATTCCATCCTTAGAGAAAATATGGACAGGAAAAGAAATATCCTAAATCCATAATTCACACTTTCTATACATCCCATATAATTCATTTATTCTAAGAGTCCTTAATATAATGGGAAAATGACTTTCATGATCTTTGTAGCCTTTGGAATATAATAAGATATCATCAATAAATACCACTACAACGTCTTCAATATATTCCTTGAAAACTATGTCCATTAGATCCATGAAAACAAAAGGTGCATTAGTCAGCACAAAAGGAATTACTATAAACTCATAATTCCTATACCTGGTTTGAAATGCTATTTTCGGAATGTCTTCCTTCTTCACACACAACTAATGATATCCAGATTGAAGGTGAAACTTTGAAAAATATTGAGCTCCATGAATTTGGTCGAAAAAATCATCAATGTGAGGTAGGGGATACTTGTTCTTTATCTTTATAGCATTGATCTTCCTATAGTCAATGCACAACCTCATAGATCCATTATTATTCTTGACAAAAAGAATAGGGGCTCCCCATGGAGAAACACTATGGTGAATAAATCCTTTGTTACTCAACTCCTCTAGTTGATTATTTAGCTCCACTAATTCTGAAGTGGACATTCTATAAGGGGTCTTCGATATGGGCCTTAAACCAGGAATTAAGTCAATAGAATACTCAACTTCTCATTCTAGAGGATGTCTAGGTAAATCCTCTGGAAACATATCAACAAAATGTTGCACAATAGGTACATCATCCATCTGAACATTATTTTCCTCACCCATAGTTATTTTATTCTTTTCCTCCCCAATAATTGAATTTAGTGGAGCTATTGGGGTGGATCTAGATAAGAATCAGGTGGTGATGTTTTTTTTAAAGATAAGGTACTTTTTATCATCATCAAAAATGGTAACCTCCTTCTTCTTACAATAAATATTTGTATCATGGTCTGAAATCCAATCCATAAAATGGATTATATCAAAATCAATCATGGGTATGGCGATGAGATCAGCAGATAAAGAACATTTATATGCCCTAATGGGAACTGATTCACAAAACTTTGTGCAATGATACTTCCCTTAGGAGTTTTTACTTGCAACTGCCTTGTTAAATCAAATTGGAAATATCTAATTTTCTTAGAAAACTAGGAATATATGAAATAATTATATGATCTAGAATCAAATAAAGCATAGGATAAACTTGAGGAAACCATTAAATTACCTACAACCATGTATTTTGAAGCTTCAAACTCACTAGTAGTGATCGCATAAGCTTGGCCTTGCACCCTTGTCCTTTTTGAGGTATGTTTCCTTGGCTCATTAAACATTCATTTCAATAATGCCCTCTTTCTCAATAATTGTATCATTCAATATTGACACCCAATTTCTTTCCTTTACAATCACAATCTTGGTGACCTTTTTCACTACACTTGTAACAGACTTTCATTCCCTTCAGGCAAGTGCCAAGGTGTTTCTTCCCAAATTTACTGTAGGATGGATATTCAAAATTTCCCTTTTCCCTCATATTTCCATTTCTAGAGTGTTCAATAGATCTCTTCTTCTCTTGTATTTCTTTAAAGTCTTATGACATAGAGAATTATTTTTCTGTTTTGAAAGCACATGAGACTATATATTTGTACAACGAGAAGGATTTTGAGACTAATGATCATCGGAGAAATGGTTTAAACCAATAAAATAATCGATCAATCTTACTCCTTAGGATATGTATATAATCTTCCACATGCCTTGATAACCTTGTAAAGTTGTCCTCATAATTTTCGACATTCCCATCCTCTTTTCTCCTCAGACTCAGAAATTTTCTTTCTATATCCAATCGATGGACAGAAAGAAATTATTTTTCTAAGAAAAGATCTTTAAACTTCCAATATTCTATATTTGATACTTCTTTATCTTCCTTTGTGTTTTGAATCAATCACCATCATTGATTTTCATCTCCAGTTAGGCGATAAACTTCCATGACAACTTTTTCCCTTTCGCTACTACCCAAAGCATGAAATATTTTCTCTAAGGAACATATCCATTTCTCGGATACAAATTAATTTTTAGTCCCATTGAATGTTGTTGGTTGTTAACTAATGAAGTGATCAAAAATTGATCCTCCAGGATGTGGATCAAGGTTCTCCATATGGTTAAGGTTATTATTCATAACCTGAGTGAGTTGTCCTAGTATGGTGATAGGTTGATCAGCACCTGTTTTATCACTTCCTCCACTATAATTATCTTGAGTATGAGGGATATCCCTATATGGATTGTGTGCATTGATACGGTTTCAATTACTTATAACATGCAACATTTCTAAACAATGGAATACACTAGATTAGTTTATGAATCGAAATACATAATTCCTAACTTATAAAACACTTAACATAAATTGAACAGTTTATGGATATAATCCATAATCATAAAAATGTTTTCTTTGAGGAGGTATATAGTCATAAATCATTCATAATGGTTTGTAAAGAAAATTTTAATTATCCTAAGAATATCCTTTGGGAGTGTCGTAACCAGGAGTGCAGTAAGGCCCGTTTTCATGCACCAGTTCCCGTTCAAGTCTAGATGAAAGTGGTGTTTTGGGTTTTACCCCTGGGTACATCTATGCCAAAGCCGACTCTACCAGATCGTATCTAGATAGGGATTTATTTCTTGTAAAACTCAAAAATCTCTACATTACCAAAATTCTAGGAAGTTATTCTATACTAATCCTCAAAGTCTATCTTAGGGTAGTGTTCTATAATCAATGTTTTTCTAAATCTAGATTCCAAGGTTTGTACTAAACTTTTCTAAAAACAATTGTAAGATCCCAACCCTAGTTACCCAGAGATGGTGCATTATTACATTACATTGGCATGATACAAGGAAATCATGTCGCGAAAGACCAATCAGTTTAGCATCCCTGGAAGTACTAGATTCATTCATAAGTTTTACATTACATTATAAAATGAAAAACAACAAAAAAATTGTCTCCATTGGCTACATTCATATCCCTTAGACTATCCCGACAGGTTAGTCATAATATAATTCTTCGCATCCTGGGAAAAATAAAACATAGAAATGGGTGAGCTCAGAAGCTCAGTAAGGATAACAATATAGATGAAACTTTTATAAATAAGAATAAACATTTAAGGAAATTTATAAGACTAAAACAAAAGCCTTTTAAACTTAAACATCATCATAATATGGAAAATTTAAAACAAAATAATGCCATTTACTTATTCAAATTGATATTCTACTAGTTGAATAATAACATTCAATATCAATAACCTATTTAATAATGATGGAATGCATAATGCCATACTTCATAACCATATAGTCAAGGCCTTGTTCCAAGACTAAAAATAATATTTTTTCAAGGCTTTGTTCTAAGACAGTAGTTTGTCTCATGAGACTTACCGATGCATCGAGGAGTTATTGCAGGCTCCACCCGTCACATACTAAGTCCATTTCATTCCTCCAATGAAAATGTTTAAACATAACATAAACATTCGTATTAAAACTAGAATATGAATTGTAAATACTTTATCCATAAACTCTGAATGGTATAAAATAACACATCTATAGTAAAAAATATCAAAAAACCTTCAATACAATATGGAAGATTTTCTTCATAATAAATCAACTTCAAACATGTTTGAAATCCATCAAAGGATGTTGACATAGATGAAATGAAAACTATTTGAAAGAAATACCTCATTCTATTTTGAAACCATTTAAATAAAAATTTATTGTGTAAATATTCTTATAATAGTTTAAGGGAAGCCTCTAAGGTGTTATAATGGCGGAAAATAGCTCCACCAGATGAATAAGTTTAAAAAACATTTGTTCCTTAATTTTTTCGAAAAGGTCATAAAGTACCTTGTTTAGAAAACAATGGAAAGATTACTTTAAAACAATTTTATAAAAATTAAAACAAGGGAATGAATGAATTTAACCCACAGTAAAAATGTTTTGAAATACATTCTTATGAAACATGGATATGGATGATAAATAGGTCTGAGTAGATAATTACATATAAAAAACCTCAGATAATGAAGATATTATAGAATTAACCCTTACCTTGAACTTTTCCTTGGTCAAGGATACATTAACCTTTTGTATAATAGTTAAATAATTTTTATTAAATGATAAAAGAAATATATATATATATATATATGATATCATATATGATCTTCTAATATTTCTTTGTTAATTATATTTATGTATTATCGTCATTTCGGGTGTTAACTGATTCATTTTCCATTATATGTTTTGTTTCGTATGTCATGTTTGTTATGGATAAGATGTATTTGATTAATATTTAGACAAATATTAAGTTCTCTAAACATAATTATAAAATGAAAATTATTCTTCAATGGTTACAATGGGGAAATAAATCTCGTCACGTTCGTGGATACGGTAATCTGTATGTATGCATGAGTGATAATATCATTATTTTGGTTTAAAATCATATGTAAATAGATGGTATATCATATATAAACCATCATTAACATGTTATATTTATTATTTATGTCAATTATACTCATTGTTATACCCATCCAAACAATGATGTGTTGAATGAAAAACTACACCACGATGAGGAGATGGTAAGCTGTACATACGCACGTATGGTGACTTTGTCATTTATAGGATGGATAGAATATAAAATATGGTTTTACCAAATATCTAATAACATCACAATATATAGAATATACTTGATTTATTATTTTATAATGGAAACAACAATGAAAGAAAAAGAGTAAGAAGAAAATAACTAGAAAGATGTGGTGAAATATTTACCTCTTCTGAGGGTTCTTCCTTTTGACTTGATCAAAAGGGCTCCTTAGGTTGGTTTTATGACCAATAGAAGGCCTCTAGGATGAATAGATGATAGTTTTGAGGATATTTTGGCAGGGTTTTTCTGAGCCAAATTTCTTTGGAGGTGTTAAATTAAGAGAACGGGAAGTTCTATTTTATAATTGTGGTGAGGGTCACTTTAGGAAAAGCTTGAAATTTTATTTTATAAAAAAATAATTTTTTGTTTCTAATGGCTAAAAAATAATTTATTTCTAGGATAAGGTGGGTATAGGTCTAAAACCTCTAAACCAAAAGGTTTTTTACAGGTTTGTCTCACCATATTAACCTTATATTTTAGATTTAACTCTTAGTTAAATAGTTTTACTTTTACCATGTATTTTTGTATTATTATGATTATTGGTTAATAAAAAAACTATAAAAATTCCAAGTGAACTTCAAGTGGTTAATTAATGATATAACTATTATTATATAACTCCTTTGGCCAAGCCTTAGATTTTTAGGAATATTATATCAATTAATAATATAATATTAGTTTTAAAAACTCTATTATGTCAATTTTGACACTATTTGGTATTTTGTTTTTTAAAGTCATAACACCATCATTACCTCAAAAAAAATCATTTAATCTACCCTGACATGTCATATTAACCTAGAAAATTAGTTTAATTCATCAAAAGTCTCAAATTAGATTTATTTCGATATTTATAATATTAATTATTTTAATCATTCATTAATAAGGTAATTAATACAACATCATTGTGTCATAAATGTATTTAATTATTTAATGGGTATAAATTGTAAATAAAATACCATTATGTGGGAAATATTTTTATATTTATAATAAATATTTATAGTCTAATTTATCTTATGTATAACCCAATATTAAAAATTTTTTTGTTATGAAAACTTGAACTTAACACTTTTAACTATTCTTTGAATTAAATAATAATAAATGTACTAATCTAATACATATGGACCTAAAGGATAATATTTTATTCCTAAGGTTGTTTTGGTTTAATAACACTTATAAAATAGAATTATGACATGTGTTAGAGTAATTATAATATCATTTTTACCTTTAATTACCCTATTTACTTTTAAAAGTGGTAAATAAAAGTTAAAAGTTAATATTCAACAAAAATTATTTTCATCTTATTGAACCTCATTTTACTTAGTGATATCAAACATGTCTCTTAGATTTTTGAAATTCAATTCACAGAAGTGGTAAAATTAATTTTTATGCAAATTTGCAAATGCTCCTAAGAGGTGGGTAAAAGACGGTAAAAAATTTAATAAAATTTATATATATAAAAACATATTATAAAATGACTCCAATTAATTAAATTGAAATTATATAGGTATTATGTATCTATTTTTTCCTAAAATAAATTTAAATAAAATAAATAATTATTTAAATAAAAAATAGGTTTTAAAGAATAACACAATGTTTTCACTATTCATCAAAAAATTGAATGTTTTCAAAAAAATACCAAAAAATCATCCTAAGATAATTTTAATATTATGAATCCAAAAATGAAGTCCATTTTGAATGATAAAATTTATAAAATTTCAAAAAGATGGTATTACTATTCATAATGGCTTGTTTGATTAGTTGTGGTGTGTTAAAACTCCAAGTTACGTACAACACAAGCTACTGCATTATTCAAAAGAACCATAAAATAGAAGCTTGGGTTGTTAAATATTAAGAGTCATTTATGAGTTGGATACCCATTGTAATTATATTTTTTATTTTTTCTAAAACCATGTTTCATAGTCGTTATGCATACGGATTTTCATTCAAAATTTCACTCTTTTTATCGAGAAATTATTTCCTTTTCTTTCTTGAATACCCAGACCACTATATTCTCCATGTGTATTGACAAAGATTTAAAAATGATCTATTTTATTCTGGTATTAACATAAATAAAACCCTCTTTCCTTTTCTTTGTGTTTTAAAATGACAAAAACTTCTCATTTTTAAATAATTTTTTTAAAACAACTTGATTTTGATATGAAACCGGTTTCTTTTATTCTCCACGGGGTTTTTTGTGAAATTTTTTATGATGATATATGTCTCTCACATGATAATAAATGCATATTAAGGGTGAAGCTTGATATCAATCCAATTCATTGGGTAACAAACTTAATCTTTAGAGATTGAAAGTATCATGATACCTTGGTGAATAACCTTGGTAATTTTTATGATACCGTAGAGTTGGACCTTGGAGATATGTTTATGAATATCTAAATTAAATTTTTTTAATCACATTTAAAAGTTATGATTCATATTATTTTATTTATTATATTCATCTTTATCATTCCCTTATAATATTACTCACGTTCTTATTGATATTAATTATGATAACAAGTAAATGGTTTCCCTTGTTATCCCTTACTGTGCCTTAAGATCACCCTTAATATTGATGTATGTGCCTAGGTTATGAGATACCATAAATATACCTAAGTTAAACATTGAATAATTCTTTCTTATGTAATATAATAATTTTGAAATTTTTCATGTATTGTGTACATTCTTTTCAAGACACTAAGCCTTAAAATATCCTCTGTTTTAAAATGCTATGTAATGTTATGTAATAAAAATGAAATATTCTCTAAGCATGAATCAATATAACATGGGTGATAATAATAATAATAATCATAAAATAATAATGGGTTTATAATCAAAATTATTAGAATTATATTTATATAACGTATTTTATTTTGTAAATGCATAAAAAAGAAAATACATTTTATAGTGGTGAACCACCACACATATTTATAAACAAAGATGGCATCATGTTCATTCATAAATTATGTTCATAATCATAAAAAAATAATTTTGAAGAAATATAATATAATTTTCTAGAATATTTAACATTATCTCATTTGACACATCACATTACCCAATGCATTTGATTGATATATAATTCCGGGAACACTCGTCACATCATAACATTTTTAGAATCATGGATGCCACATAAAATGTATATCAATATTGTAAATTAATAGCCCAAAAATAGGATTGGGTTTAATTTTATATGTCATAAATTCGTGAAAAAAAATTGGGGTTCACAAAAATGGAATAGAATACTGGTATAAGAATACATAATCTTGAGTTAATAAGAAGCAATCTCAAGAGAAGTAGAAGATGTGTTTTTAGAAAGAAGATTTATTTTGGAAAATCTTTTTATTTTTTATAAAACCATATTAGAAACATATATAACCAACAAATTAGAAAAGTAATAATAATGAAATTATATTTTAAGAGTATTAAATGCATATTCACTCTCATAAATTTCATGAAATAGTAATAACACAGTGAAAAGAAATTGGGTTCGAGAATTCCCATACCTTCTGTTTGAATTCATTCTTTATTTTAATATCCTACATAATCAAATTAGATTAATTAATTAATATTTACATATCCAAATATATTTTTATTTTATTTATTGTAAATTTATTACGTTCATTTATGGTCATTATTATGAATTACATAGTTCAATTCTGTTATTCTGAGTGTTCTTTTTTTGGTTTTCGTGATCAGATCTCCAGTATAAAATTATAAAAGTTAATATAAGATGATAATAATTCTCTAGAATTATAATTATATGTCATTATTTAAATTAAATAAGTTTAATTGGTATTATTTTTTTCATATATAAGGATTATTAATTAGGTAAAATGTTAATGATAATGCTTTACAGTAATTTTGGCGGCTTTCTATCACAATAAACTCATTTTGGTTAATTTTTTAAAATAATGTATATATATTAGTTATATAACATAAAAATGTTATAATATACATTTTAAAATATTTTTCAACCATTATAATTGTTTTATGAACATCCTTGAAGGTGGGAAAGGAACAATTAATACTGTTTTTCCTCTAAGGTGTTCAATCAACACCTTATGGACGATGATTCTATTTTCCAAATAAAAGGGACTAAAGAAGAGGATTTATGATATATTATTCAATTAATATAACACGATTTATGTATATATAAGATAATTGATTAATAATTTCACTTTTATAAGTTTATATTATGATAGAATAAGAAAAGAAATGAAATTAAAAACAAATTAAAAGAGAATAAAGGGGATTTTACCACTTGAATTCTTCTCCTTGAGAACTAGAAATTTAATTTTGTCTTATTTTTGAGAAAAAATGGTCCTGGATAAGGGGGGTTCTTTGGAAGAATATTGAGTAGAAATTGGAAAAATTCAATGACTTGAAAGTGTGATAAAAAGTGATGGTGGCGTTTCTATTCTATATTTCCATATTACTATTTCTAATGGTCAAGTTATTATTCCAAGGTTCAAGGTATTATTCCATCACTATAGGTTCCTAAATTAATTTTAATATTACTTATATAATTCTTCATTTGTGTAAATAATGTTTTTATTGGGTTGTCTATGCTATGTATTTTTGTTGTACTATATCACAAAATTATAATAATTAAAACAATTCCACTGATAAATTTTTTTGTTTTAACTGTTTTTAGAGTCATAATAGTTCAATTATACATCTATTAATAAAATTTGGGTCATAGTTATCCATTTTATATAGAAATTATATATTAAAACATTTCAAACTTTATAACTTTATAACTTTTAAAACTAACTTTCTCATTTCATATGTGGGAGTAATTTTAAATATAATCATTCTAATTATGAGAATTGAATTTGGAAAAATCGATTCCAAATTTGAAATCATATGATCCAAATCAGGTAGTAATATTACATGCATTTTTTCATAAATAAGTATCAAGATAAAAAATATGGATTTACTACAATATTAGTAAAATAATAAAACTTGTTAATATTAAAATTTAATTGATTAAAATACCAAAAAAAACATTTAATTATTGTGTGAAGTATTTATCCATCATAAACATCCTTAAAAAAATTAATTTTCATCCAAATTCAGAGAAATTATTTCCACCATAATGTGGTTATATGTTATAATAAAATAATCATTATTTAATCACATGAAACCACCCCTCATCAAGTATAAATAAGACTCCTCCCCACCCAATTTCTCTTAAAAACCTTTAGTATAATAAAATATCTACCAAACCCTATCCTCCTAACATTCTCCTAGTCTATGTTCTACTGGTATCACCAAAATACTAAATACAATGTCCTTAAGGGGTCCCTCAATGAGGGGTTATTCAAGAGGTTATTTTCTCTAAGCACTACTCTTATTTTCTAATATTCTTCTAATTTCTCCTAAAATACTTTATACATGATGTAATGATAACTCCATAATAATTTATATAATTTATTTATATCTTTTATAATTGAATATATCAAAACAATTTCATTTCTCATCTCAACTAATTCAAAAAAATGAAATCATTGTCCAAATTATGGTGCTTTTCCATCTCTGTGAATAATGATTTTATTTGTTTTCCATCACTTTCTTAATGGATGTCCATTAAAGTGTCATTATAATTAAATAATAATATAATAGGTATATTTTAACCTATATAATTTTTTGGAACAAATATATAATCATAATATTAAATAAAACAAAACTAGTTCATGATGTTTTTAAAATAAACAAAATAAACAAAATAATCTAAACAATGTCATTTACATTTTATCAAAAAAATCAACCACATATAAGAAATTAAAATGATATATGGGACCTAAAATAATTATGGAAGTTCATTAATACTATTTAATTTGACTTCTGGAGTTTTAATCCCATTTTATAAGGACATTCATAATTATACACAAACAAACTGATCACGAAACCATGAAACGAATGCGCCCAAAACCATGAAAATAATGAAATATCATAAACTAATGGGTAATAAGACCTTATAATATCATCACATAAATTATTATACATTATAATATACTACTGTTATGAGTTAATAATATTCCTTAGACAATTACACATGAGTTTCAGGTCCACATAACTAAATAGAAGTAAGAGGTAAGGCTTTCCAGTCTGACTTTTTTACTTCAATGAGATATATTCTTTTTTCACCACTAATTTTTTATTTGTAGTGTATATAAATTCCATTTGACATATAGTTTTATGAATTTATTTATTCTATTGTATTTAGGTATTTATATCTTGTATAGGGATTAATATTCAAACATTTCAAAGTTGTATAGGAAACTTGTATTTCAAAAACTCTTTTCAAATGTTTAAATATTTAATTTAAAAATATTTTCAACCATTATTGATATTATTTTAAATGTTATAAAATATAAAATGATTATAAAGGGAATTTAGAACTATTTTTCATTTTATTCAATGTTTTTCAGAGTTAATATTTTTACATTTTTATACGAAACATTGTGATGAATGAAAAAAAGAAAGTTATATTCTTAACATACAAGGTGACAATGACTTCTTCACCACCATGAATATTATTTAATTTCTAGATTAATTTCAAATATTATATTTTTCATTTAAAATTTCCTTAATTAGTTTAATATGGGTATTTTGAAGCTTAATTTTTTCAAAAGAATTTTTTTTATTAAATATGGTGTTTTAAAACAAATGTGATTTTTTTTGTGAAATTAATTTTCATAAGAGATTAAAAGTTTTTTTAAATGAGTTTTATGATGAAATTATTTGATTCATGAAATATTTAAATATACTTATATTAAATGTGTGAGGTTGATAAAGCTTATATGAAGGGTTGCGACCCATTATAGCTCAAGGGTGATCCCCATAGAGCTTATATAACAGGTTGATCCCCATTATCGCTCATAAGAAATAGTTGAGCTTGATATAACTTATTCGAATGGTTTATCAACATTGTAGATCATTTTTGAGACCAATATAGATAATATTAAGTGTGATCCTCATTATATATCACCAATTCATTGGGAAAAAACAATTTTGGTAGTCGGTCTTATTTTTATTCTAATTTAGAGGGTTTTAAAGGGTTTTTGGTATATGATTCTCAAATTCACCTAATAAATTTTTAATTACATGATATGGGTTTTAATTATATTATTTTATAAGATGTTTATTTTTTAGGTGAAATTGTTTTATTTAATATTATCAATTAAAATTTAAGATATGAGAAAATGTTATATGAGTTTTCATGCTTTTAGTAACATGAAGGTTACCTTTATTTTTATATTACTTACTAAGATTTTGTTATCATACCTTGTTTTTAAAATGTTTTCACATGGTTTAAGGATGTGTTTGGGAAAGGAGGAATTCAATTTTTAATTCATGGAGTTTTTCTATGAAAATAATTCATGATTTATTTTAAAAGTTTTATATTATGGAAAAAATGGACACTAAGTGGAATTGTGCAATTTGTATTTTTATGGTTTTTCAATGTAAGAGTTATGAAAAAAATGTTATAAAAATATAAACCTGAAAATATCCTCAATATGAAATAATTTTTAATCTTGAAAATAAATAAATATTTACTCAATGATTAATTTTGAGGAATTAAACACAGGAAAATGATTTCTTGGTCATTCCGGGTATGATAGATGGATTATAGGGTGCTTCACCTAAGTACCACCTGTGTGAGATGGTTTGGATATCCTCAAGGTGGTGCCTATGAAATATGGATAGTTTTTCTCCTATGTGATACTTGGGTTATCTAAGAGTTACCACACTCATTTGATACATGGGAAAATTTTGGTTGACTTATTATGTAAAGAATAGCCTAAGAATCCATAATAAGGAGATCCCTTTATCTAACATCAAAGGGTCTCTCTAAGTGCTCTGGGAATATTACCATTCATGTTTGGATAAAATTATAGACCTTTAATCTATTGTGTTTTTACTGTGGAGATGGATACTAATATAATTCCTTGGTGTTTTTTAACTTTTAGGAACTATAATCCTTTAACTCTTGATAATTCACTCTTATTTAGACAGATTTGAAATCTACCTGAGGGTTTAGAGGACATGGCTGAGAGACTTGTGTGATAAGGTCCTATATATATATATCTATCTACCAAGAGTGTCAAATGGGGAGCCCAACCGTTCTATTTTTAGTCAAATTCATGACCCTAGGTGAAGGAGGTGGTTCATGCTAGTCACATGTGCTAGTTATTCTTATTGAATATTCCTATATCGAATAGATACTGAAATAAGTGTGTCAATTAAGTTAGACTTATGTGAGTAACTAGGGTAAAAAATTCTACATACTAGTTTCTCATGTTGGTTGAACCTATGTGGATTAGATGGTCATGGAAGTTGGTTTGTTAAGTTGAAGTTTCATGAGATGGGTGATGGATTTAGGTGAGCGGCTTTTAGTAGAAACCAAATTACATTAAAAATTCACATCTTCAGATAGATATATAATGTTATTGAAAACTCTTATAAGGATTTGATATTTGTCCAAAATAATCTTATGAATCTAACTAAACCCATATTTATTCTATTTACACACTAGTGGGATGTTTTATGATGCCAAAAAGTGCATATATGACCCTAAAATTGTTTTTTAATGAACTGAGATATTTTTATTAATAACATGAAAAAATCACAACCTACTCTTGAAGAGAGGTTCTCACCACCACACCATCAGATTGGTAACTGTTTCTATGTGATTTGTATCCCTTAAAGTTTGATTAGTCTTTTAGAACATGGAAATACAATATGATTCTTTTTCCAACATAGTAAATTAGTTTTTTAATAACTACACGTGTTGTCTCTTTGAGGATGGTTTCATCGGTCCCATGGAAAAGTGTGTTTCATGAATTTTTTATGCTAAGAGTATCATTGCAAACATTCTAGATAATATAGAACTATGATGATGATAGAAGTTCCATTACTGTTGAATCCACATATACATTAATAATGAAACAGGTAAAAAATTAAATGATGAAGATAATGAATGATTTTTACTGAATTATGACATGTTGTTTGAGTAAAAAATTTATAGTATTATAAGTATTAACAAAATTCATTAATACATGTACAATAAATTTAAATTTATTATATCTCTGGTTAGAGTTATTACAATTCATCATGAACTTGAGGTAAGGGTTTTATGTTACAATATGACTTATTTATGGTGATTATTTATAATTAAATTTATGATGATGAAATTATATGATATATCTCTCAAAAATATTATTTATGTTATCCTCTTATTATTTCTGCAAATTAAATGTTTTCCATTCATTTTCCTCTATCTATATACTAAAAGTTCAGAAATAATTTTCTTAAGGAAAACATCCATTATTTTTCTATTAAATCTACAATAATTTTCTTTCACGCCCATATTGTAATTAAAATGATATCAATAATGCTTTTAATATTCTTTTATTATTGATTAAAAACAATTTTAGCAATGTTTAGAATTTTTTAAAAAAATTTAAAATGATTATTTTTTTCTACTTCTAAAAGAGGTACTTCTTATCAATGGTGTAGATAGAATATTTATTTTAACATATACAAATAAAATTCATATAATCATGAATAATGTTTTATTTTAAGACCTACATACTAATTTAAATAGTCCTTATTAGAGAATTTTTTTCACTATAATTTATAAATTTTCATCTTTTAAATAAGTTATTTTAAAATAAAAATGTTATTTTCATCAATAAATGTCATAGTGATATTTTAAAGGTATTTTGATCTATGAAAATATCTATTGATGTAACTTATTCTTCAATAGATATATGATATAATGATATAATCATTATTCATTCTCTGTATGGTTGTTTATTATGATAATGAAATTATTATAAAACCTATTTAATTTTCCCTAGGATAAGCTATGAATAAATGATAAATATTTTTATGATCTTATGGAATACATATTAATTAATTATGATTATGCAAAGGGTGGATCTATTCTATCCCTAAAATTAATTGGGTAGTGATATATAATTTTGAGCTTAAAGGTTACATGTGTGGTTATCCCGTGCTAGAAATCGAGTAAATGTGAAGTTATCCAATGCTCAAAGAAGGTACATGGGTGGTTATCCCAAGAAATACATGTGATGAATTTCCTGGTGGGTTGTCATCATATAAGATTTATACTATCATGATTTCTCCACATATTATCTATCTATCTATATGACATGTTCATATGCTTACGATATGATCCCATGGATTATGATCTATGATTCATGAATTAGGATCTATAAAATCCTTATATCTTGATTAAATTCTTTGAATTTTTTGTATGAATTTAAAAGGTTAATCACTTTTTCTGATACTATATGGTTCCATATGATCATTTATTGATATCACCCATTTTACCCTATTATATATATCAAAACATACCCTTTTTATCATTCTACTCCCTTGCTTATGAATAAATGGTTTTATTTAGGGTATGACTTAGAAGTTTTCTATGTGAGAAGAAAATTGTGGATAATGTTGAGTATCATTCACAAAATAAAATAATTACATATCTAGTATTCAAATACACTAAATTTTTTTAGTTTTAAAGCATATACTATTATGATACATATTTAATATTCTTCTAAATTGATGTAACATTTTTTACGTAATGTAAATGGAACATCAACCATCAACCATTTCCTCAACATATCCACTATATGTATTTCTTTTGAATTGTAATATGATTAGGATAATAAATATAAAACTAAATAAAATAAAATATGTATATATAAATTGATTCCAGTGTTCTATGGTGACATATGATGTCAAAAAAACCTACTTTGGTAAGTTTCAAGGTTTCTCTAAACATAATACACAATCAACTAAGAATCAGACATCCTTATGGGGGAATGGACCTCCTCTATGAAACCACACCATAAGTATCACATATAATGGGAATGGTACCCCTCCCTAAAAACATCTCATTAGTAACAAACCTAGGGGGAAGGTTCCCCTTTATGAAACTATCTCATTAGTATCACACTCAAGTGGAATGACATTTCTCCTCTAAACTATCACGTCAGTATCACTCCAATGGGGAATGTCTCACCTACCCAAAAATTATTAATTTATCCCTAATAGGTATAATATCAATGTAATCTCCAAGGTACTTTAAAGATAAAACATTTTCATTTTCTCGTTAAGGATATTTTTAAACGTTATATTCAGATTTTGTAATTTTTCAATCAAATGGAAATAGTATTTATTTCATAACAAATTGGGTTTTCATGAATTATATATGATTTTATTTTAAATATAAAATAATAAATTATGGAATTTAAATTAAAAAAAATAAACTTCTTTTTTTAATTCTAAATGTCCAAATTAGCAAAGAATGAATTTTATGGAATTTTTGAGAAAGATTGGTTTTTTAATTAATATTCACAAACAAAAATTTTAATAAAATTTTCATTTATTTTAAAAAGTTATATTATTCAAAGAATTTCATCTCAAAGTAACATAATTATTATATATTCAGTTATAATCTAATTTGAATCATCATTTTACCAAACTTTAATATAATACAATTTTTGGGCTTAAAAACTCATTTTCTAAAAATTATTTTTCATTGTGTTTTTTGTTTTTATCATAAATTACATTATTCAACTTATAAAAATTTAATATTTGATAATTTATTCGATATTTTAAAATATTATATCCAATTTTTCTAAATATGGCACTTTTATTTTTTTATGAATAATAAAAATAGAAAACATTTGTCCCTATAATATAGGTATATTAGTTAATTTAGGTGATATATAATATGAGCAGGACTAAAAAAGACCCTAACACTTTCATTTACTATATTATATGAATTTTGTCTGCCCATTTATATAAAATTTTAAAAAATATGGTAACATGTTGGCATATTTCTTTGATTTTAATCATCAAAATATTTAAGTAAAAGATAAAGTCAAAATGTCACTTTCGTGATTTTAATATCTATAATATTGTGTGATATGGATTAAAATAACATTTTTTGGTATATAGATGAGAATTTAAAAGAATATTTACTTTTTTAGTGTGAATTTATTTCTAGTTTTTAGTGATGAAATTATTTTCAAAAATGGTTACATAATGGTGACATAGTTTTTATTAAATTTATAAAACAAATTATTTTTTAAAGTAAAAGTTATATAATTTTTATGAATTATTATGTTCCAATATTTTTATATATAAATATAAAATTTTATTTATTTTTTAAGGGATTAAATTGTTATTTATTTATTATTATTTTGTCTTCAATGTCAAACTAAATGAATAATTCTAAAATTAAAATTAATGATATTAAATAATAAATAATGTTTTGTAAAATGATTTAAATTTCATAAAAATATTATATTTGTTAAATTGAATGTAATATGGTTGATAATATCATCCATGGTACATTAATTGGACATTAGTACAATTATAGTAACTTTTTGATTCCTTTACTATTAAAAATTGATAGCTCAATAAGGATCTAAAAGGTAAATGGACCGTTTAAACCATAATATAATGATTGAAAAATTACATAAACTTTAAGATGTTTTATTTAATGAGAGTATTTAGACTCATAATCATATTATACTCTAATTATATCAATTTTTATCCATTTTAAGATTAAAATTAATTTATATTATTTTAATTCTTTAAGTAATCCCAAAATTACCCCTACATGCTCTTATAAAAGGGTACCTCCTCTACTTATTTCATATTAGTTAAAATAATTTTTTATCCAATAACTACCCAATTACTTTTATATAATACCTAAAATTATAATAAGGAAATATTTTATATAGGATACCAACCTTTGAGGGAAAAGGTGTAAAGAAACAGAGATTTTCAGAAAAGGTGGTATAAGTTTTAACCAAATATTTTCATTTTATTTATTCTTCCACCTTCTATAAATATGCACCAAACATGATTATATATTAAAATAATTATATATCATATATTATTATATTATTATCTTATTTTAATAAATAAATCTATCTCCTTCTACCATTAAATTGGATACTAAACCATCATTCATGTGTATGATGGACTGCCACCTCATGAACAGATGTAATTTGTTTCCCATAATTGAATATCATGGTTGCATATAATGATGGATTTATTTCATATATATTATATAATTTAAATATTTATCATGCTATAAATATATATGTATATATCATCAACTTCCTTACCATTCCATTCATTGAGAAATGATAACATTGTTCGTGTGTATGTGTAGATAACTACCTCCATGAAGTGATGTGATATGTTTTTCATGACCACATCATATGGATCAAATATATAGTTTTATTTAAATAGTTAATTTTATATTAATGATATAGTTAAAATTTTTGAAATAAAAGATATAATTTACCTTTTTTCCATCAATATTTTCAAATAATGGAAACATTACTCTAGAATACATATGACATTATCTCTCAATGATTATAATGTAATTAATTTTTCATTTTCATATTTCATGATTAGTTTTAAAAAACAAATTATATCTTAAAATAATAATTATTTCATTATTTTTTTCTTGATATGGTGTAATAATAATCTTTATGACCATACACTACCAACAAAATCAATTTTGGACACATGCTCTAAACATCATCAAAATGTCTAATGTGATGTTAATTAACTAAATAAATGATCATAAAATGATAAAAGGAATAATAAAATTGAAAAAAAATTATTAAATTAAATAATTTATATAATTATTTTATTCAATAATATAAGTAATGTAAATGACAATTCAAACTTGAGGTATGGGATACATTACTTTAAACTCCATGTTTCAAATTTTCTAAAGATTTATTTTACAAAAATATTCTTCCTTCTAAATATTCTTAAAATAATTTTTAGGATATATTTATATGGAAATTAATGAATTAAAATGAAATTTTATGTCACTTTTGAATGTATTTAACAGGTTTTCAAAATGAATATCTTGACATATTTTATATGAAATTTATTGACAAAAATATAAAAAAGGAATGTTATATTATAATATATATGGTGTCAACTATTTTTACCTCCTCCATAACCATTATATTATGTTTTTATTCCTTTAAGATATTTCATGTTTTATTAAAAACCTCAATTTTTTTAGTATTTTCAGAAAAAGGTTTTGAAAGGGAATTTATATTTCAGTATCTAGAAATGTATTCTGATGGATATAAAGAATATTTTTATGAGTGTAATGTAGAAAAATAAAATATTTTTTATTTTATGATTGAGTTATGCTTTATGGGAATTGTTCATAATTATGGGTGGTTCTATTATAAACCAATTATTGGTGTGTCTAAGATATCCCTCTGATTCATTGGGTAATATTTCTGCTAGATGTTGACTTTGAATGTTATTCAATTTGTAACCATGAAAGAAACTAAATTTATAATCATGATGGTTATCATAAGATTGATATAAAAATGATTTTTTGAGTTAAATATATGATTTATCTTTGATTTTTTTATTTTTTATGGAAATCATATGATTTCAAAAAGGTAAGAAACGATCTTATATTTAAAAAGAAATTATATGGTACAAATTAAGGGTAAAGATTATAAATATATGAAAATCATTTCATGAGTTATTTATGATTTTAAATAAACCTTTTTGTGTTTAATTTTTCATTTATTATTTCTTATGAAATGTTTTATGAAGATATTTGGGTAGATTTGTTTATTTATTGGGTATGAAAATGTTTATATTAGATCAATTTTTATTTTAAAAACTCATATTTTTATGAGTATTCATGGACTATTGAGTTTCATTCTTTATTTATTTCATTTACTATGTTTTTTGTGCTCATCCCATTTTTTGAAAAAAAATTCATAGTTTAACACAATTGATTGGAAAAAATGATGAGGTTAATATAGAAATTGTGAAGATATTTCACAAAAAAACTAGTTATATATTTAATGTTTTGTTTTGTGGAAAAATTTATACTAAGAAAGAAGTGTCCACTATATGATTTAATATTTATTTAGTTAAGTGTGATGACCTAATTATACAAAACTATAAACCTAAATGTTCTTTTGGAATGAAATAAAATGAATTATATTCTAGAGACACTATAATATGTATTATTTATGGTACGGTACTTATAGTTGGTATAAGATCAAAGGATTATATAATTTTAGATGTCTTAATAAAGTATGTAAATCTAATTAAGATATTAAAAATTATTTTTATAAAGATATAGAATTTTATCATCACCATGATACTTCATCAAAAATATGTTTTTCAGAATGGTTTCCTATAGAATAAATAAGTAAGCTGGGTTAGGATGGCACCAAGTGTATAATATCCTTCCAAATTACCAACCTAGAATAGTTAGAATTAGAGATAAATAGTTTTTCACTATTATGGTTTTGTTAATGAATGATATAAATGGTAGTGGAATCCATTCTAAAGAATAAATATATCTACCATAAAGAATGAAATCAATTATGGAACATTCTATTAGACAAAACCCTCCATCATTCAATTGATATTCTGGCTCGGTTATAGATGAGGTATGGGTAAATTCTCTGGAAACGATATTTGATCACATGGGTTTTCTGGTTAACCAAAAGCTAACACTGAATATTTTCTATTTTAAAGTTGTATCCAATCAATGTTGTTCAATGGATAAAAATACTAAAGAAATAAAATAGATTGGTACCCTGGTATGTTATCAATTTAATAATTGTTTCCTTGATAATTTTTTTTCTAATTTTGTATGATAAAGGTTGGATAATAGTTCTTCGAATTGAGATGGAAGGTGGAATATTTAGTTTCTATGAATGTAGAAAAATTAACCTGATTATCAATGTATTCATCAAATTTTATCTAGGATCCAGATATTAAAATTAATTTGTTTTACTCAGGAATGAATCCATTATATTAATAGGAATTTAATTCCCATGAATATAACATTTATAAAAAACCTATTTCATTTTCCTAGAAGGATGAAATCGTGTTTTTTTATGATCAAATGTTTAATAGAAATAAGAAAAAATGTCGATGTGGAAGGTAAAGGGAATTTAACAATTAATGAAATATAAGGTTAATAAAATAATGTTTGTAGTTTGTGGTAGGTGTGTTAAAAATCTCTATGGGGAATGCCTTATGAAATACGTGATGTGATTTTGATGTGGTAAGAATGAGAATATAGATCATTATTATAATGAAAATGATCTTGGTAGTGGTAAGTACAATTTTTATAATCAATAAGTAATTTTTTTATATGTAATGAGATGGATCATTATGTGTATTAGTATTGTAATAATAACATGAATGATGGGAAGCAGCAAGTCTATAGGTAGAAGGGTGCTGGGTAGTACATTAAAATTAATTCAGTGGATTTTGGTCCAATAAATAATATTGCAAGAGGTACATTTCATGCTTAATCAAAATATGAAATTTTTTTGTTTGATTCAGGGTATATAAATTATTTTGTTTCTATGAAATTTTCGAGGAAAATAGAAATTTAAACATAATAAATGATGCCAAAAATATGGTGAAAACACAAAGGGGTATTAAAAAATAAATTATAAGAATCTTGTTATTGTTGTCAACGGAAATACATAACCTAGAAACCTTGTTTCCTTTATAGTAGTTGATTTTTATATTATTCTAGGTATTGATTGGATCTATTTTTTCATGATAAGAAATATTTTAGATCTATGTAGATTTATAAAAAAATATAGTTTGTATAAAATAATGAATTAATATCTTTTATAACATATAAAGAATATAATAAAATATTAATTGATGGAAATGAAAGTTATATTTCACATATTGTTTAAAATTAGGGAACTATTGAGATTAATAATTTTCAAGTAGTAAAAGAATACACAGATTCTATTCATGAGTATTTTCCTAGTGTTATACTAAAATCGTGAATTTGAATTTTCTATTGAATTAGTGGATCATACTAAGATAATTTTAAAATACCCTTATCTAATGACTCATTTAGAACTAATGGATTGAAAAATCAGTTATATAATTTTCTTGATAAAGGAATCATTCATTATAGAACATCACTATGGAGTGATCATGTTTTTTAATACAAAAAATTATAGTTCCATGAGGATTTTTATTGATAATAAATAATTTAAAAACATTTATATTAAGAATAAAGATACGTTTCGTCATATAGATGATAGATTTGATTATCTCTAGGGATCAATTAATTATTGAATGATGACCTATGGTCTAATTACCATCATCTAAGGGTCAATGAGGTTGACATTCTGAATACAGCATTTTGTATTATGTAGGGGAATTATGAGTTTGTGGTTATTCCATTTCGGTTTAAATATTACCTCAGTGTATTTATGTATCTTATTAATATAGTTTTCTTGAATCCTTCAATATGTTTATTTTCCATTTTATTGATTATATATTCATTTATTAAAAAATTTAAAATGATTGCGAGAAATAATTATAGATTTATAATAAAAAATAAGAATTAAATTAATTTATATGGAAAATTTATCAATTGTGTTTTTTAGATGCAGTATATTTCATTCCATGGATGTATTATAAAATAAAGATAGCATAATAGTTGATCATGTTAAAACTAAATTGATTACAGAATATCCAAGACCAAAAAATGTTACTAATATTCATAGTTTTATTAGATTAGAATTCTTTTAATAGTGTTTTGTTAACAACATTTCACAGTAATATATACCAATAACTAAGTATATAAGATAGTGAGTTAGGTTCATCCAGATGAAGGAATATAATGAATTGGTACCTGGAATATAAAAAATGCTCTAATTTTGACCTTTCCATCTATAATTGTTTGCATTATTATTTAAAATGATGAATATTTGAGGGTTATGGGTTCTATTATAATATGATATGATCAGATAATTTATTATGCTTCACATAAATTAATACCACATGATAAACATTATCCTATATGTGATAATGAACAAGTTTCTAAAATCTTTTTTTAAATTTAGAGGTATAATTTAGATGGTGTAAAGTGTGAAATATATAGTGAACAATCAATTTTGAAGTAAATATTCACTCAAAAATAGTTCAACATAAGATAAAGTATATGAATGGAATTGATAATGGATTATGGCTCAATAATTCATTTCCATCAAATTAAAGTAAAAAATTAGTTTCTGACATGAGTTGGTAAAATAATTCTAAATCAACATTGTTATGTTTGGAATAGGAACATTTGTTTAATGATTTGATAGATTTTGGACAAAAAAATTCAATACCATAATTTCCTCTATTTTATTTAAATTTAAAATAAAATAATATCTATTTGAAATAATTATTAAATATTATAATGAGGATCATGTTTTATAGAGAAAGGTATAATTGTTTAATAAAGATAAGTTTATATATTGTAATATTGATAACAGACATGTTACTAGATGATAAAAACAATTATGTGTTCCTTGTGATTCCTAGTTGAAGATAGAATTATTGAGTGATTATCATAGTTCCCCTTTTTTAAATCATCATGTAAGTAATAATATTTACAAATTCCTTTAGGAAAATTAGTATTGAGATGGAATGAAAAGTGATATTTCTAAGTTTACAATGATATGTTTTAATTTTCAATAGGTTGTATAATGAAAATTAAATAATGGTATGCTTCATATATTTGACATTATTGAATGTAAATAGGGGAATATATCCCTATATTTCATCGTAGTATTATTAAATGATTCTCAAGGTAATAATGTGATTTGGTTATTTATTAATCAATTAACTAAATATACACATTTTCTTCCCATGTGAGATAATATGTTTTCAGATAATATTTATAAACATTATGTTAAAAAGAAAATTAGATTAAAAATAGTGCCCCACATTCTATTTTATATTATCATGTCACCATATTTACCTCTAAGTTTTTGAAATGACATTATAATCCATTGGTTACTAAAATAAATTTCAATATAGTTTTTCATCCTTGATATGGCAGACAGTCTTAGTGAATGATTCAAACCTTGGAACATGTGATTCATTCTTCTCAATATATTACTAGGGAGGTTGGGATAATAATATTTAAATGTTGTTGTTTTCATATATCAATAGTATTAATTCCATTATAAAAATGGAATATATTCAGGTTTATATGTAAAGAGGTGTTGAATGCCTAATTTTTTAAATGAAATAAGGGAAAGGAAGTTGACGGGGCCAATTTTGATAGAGTAAATGGATGATAAGGTTAATATGATTCAGAAAAATATGAGGATGGCTCAGAGTAGCTAGAAAAATTATGTGGATAACCGGAGGAAAGATCATTCTTTTGAGGTAGGTGAACATGTTTTTATTAAAGTATCTCCATCGAAAAGATTAATGCATTTTGGTAAAAATTAGATGTTATGTCTCTATTTCATCAGACAATGTGTAATTCTGAGGAAATTTGGACAATTTCTTCCCGATTGTCCCTACCATAAAATTGGTCTCAGTTATGCAACATATTTCATGTTTCGATGTAAATAATATGTTCAGAATTCATCTCTTGTTTTGAGACTTGATGAATTCAATTAGAAGAAAACTATTCATATAAGAAATTTCCTATTGAGATTCATGAATATAGACAAATCATGTTAATGAATAATTTTATTCACCATGTTAATATTTTTTTATAAAACCCATATGATTGATTAAGGAACGTGGGAATTATAAAATGTTCGGAGAGAATGATATCCCCGATTTTTTATGTAATTAACAATACTATGAGGTTAAAATTTCTATAAGTTGTAAAAATGAATTGACCCAGGTAATTTTATGATTAATAATTTTCAAATACTCGTTAATGTGATTTTTATATAGTTATATTCATATTAGGTACTTTTCATTCAATGGAAAGTTGATTTATTTCTAAAAAAATTGGGTTTATCGTTAATAATATAGGTGAATTTAAAATATGAATTTATAAATTATAGAATTATAAATTTACTAAATGAACATCATTATTGAATTCAGTATGTCAAAATTTTATTAGGATGATTTTTGGGTTTTATTTGAAAAGTTTTTTTTAGTGATTAATGAAAAATTCATGTTTGGAAGAAAATTAATTCCTTTTAAAAAGTGTCATTATTTTTTGAATATGATCTCAAATTAACATTATTATTATTTAATGATATACATTCTAATTCGAATTTTCAATTTACCTGATTTTTGTATAAGTTCATTCTTTGGCTTCAAATTCATTTTTCTAAAAAAATTGTGTTCTATTTTTCATTTTTTTCAGAAATTAATTTCATCCACTTATATAAATTTAATCATGAAAAATGTGATCCATATTTTGATTCATTAGGTCAATATTTTCTAAATATGTCACTTTTATATATTATTATAATTAATTGTAATCATAGTAAATATTTTTCACCACAGTACGTGTAGATTGGGTAATTATGATTAAAAATAATATAATAAGGACTAAATAATAATAATAAAGCATTCCTTAATCTTATTATATTTTTTGTTTTAGGCATTTAAATCTTATTTTTAATGAAATTTTGAAATGTGGTGCCATATTTCATGCATTTTTATGTTTATAATATTTATAAAAAAGAAAATGTAAAAAAATGTAACTTTTATACTTTTAATATCTTCAATATTTTTACAAAGGGAAAAAATAATGTTCAAAAGATAAATTCATTTTTTATCATGATAATTTATTTCTAATTTTTTTAATGAAATAATTACTTTAAATGATAATGCAATGCTAACGCATTATTTAATCAATTAATATGAAAATAAAATATATTATTTTAAAATATTAACAGTGATATAATTTATATGAATTATCATGTTCCATGTATTTTTAGATAAATATAACATGGTCTGGATGTGTTAATGTTTTTTATTTGAAATACTTTATTTTAATCTTGTTTTTTGAGTTATAATTAAAGGATTAGTACCAAAATTTACATTAATGATATTTAATAATAAATAATTATTAATAAAATAATTTATTTTTTCTAAAAAACTTTTTTTAATCCATTTTAATGAGATATGGTTGATAATATCAACCATGGTATATTTTTGTAATCCTTTTTTCTTTAATAGTACCTTTCTAGACTCCTTTAGTATCATAAATATTGGTGTTTTGATAAGTGTAACAGGGGTTAATAGGTGTTAAAACCAAAAGATATGGATAAAAACATCAAAAAAACATGTCTATATTTTATTGTAGGATATTATTTCAAATAACCCTAATATTTTATTCTAATTTATATAATTGGATCTGTTTTAATATGTAAATTAATTTATATTAATTTAATTCTTCATGTAATTCCAAGAATTTTCCCCTCCTCTCTAATAAATAGGCACCTCATATCATTCTTTTCTCACACTTAAAAGACTTTTTATTAAAAAAAATACCTCCCAAAATACCTTACTAAAATATCTCCCCTCATTATAGATATCATTTTTAGACAAAATACCAACCATAGAGGTCTAAGTTGTAAGTAAAAGGTGGTTTTCTGAGGAATAAATATATCTTTTTACTAAATGTTTTAGTTACATTAAATATTATGAATCCATAAAATATTCTTAAACAATGATGATATAATAAAATTATCATGTTACATATATTTATTTGTTATTATGTTAATGTAATAACCTATATAAATCTCTTACTTCCATCTAATGGGAAATGAATCCATCATTCATGCGTACGGTGCAGTAGCGTCTCATGAACTGATGTAATTCTATTTCTATCCTCATGTCTAATTTTTTGTATATAATGATATATTTAATTTATATATATTAAACTCATGAAATATTTATCATTCGACAAATGTAATGTATCATCTACATTCTACCCATTCAATTCAATGAAAAATAATTACGATGTTCATGTGTACGTGTGGACTACAACCTTGACAAAGAAATGTGATATGTTTTTCCTCACCAAATCATACAGATGAAATATATATAAGTATATGTAAATATATAATATTTTATTATGATAGAGTTTTCATTTTCCATTGATAAGATAAAATTTTCCTTCTTTCTATCATGATCGTTGGATAATGGGAACATTACTCAAGCATACGTAAGGCCTACCATCTGTATGATTGTAACACATTTCATTTTTCATAATCATATTTAATGATTGGTTTTAAAAGTATAATTTTTATATTTAAATGATATTTATTTGATTAATATTATTCAAGATGTTATTTAATTATGAACTCTAACAAAATAAAACCTACAAAAGCCATTTTGGACATATGTTTCAAATATTATCAAAACGTTTGATGTGAATTTAATTAGACAAGTAATTGATTATAAAAATGTTAAAAGTATTAATAAACATGAAAAATGTTCTTAATAAATTAAATAATTAGAATTGTTTTATTATTTACTTATATAAGGAATATACATGAGGATCTATACTTTAGTTGAGGGGAACAATACTTTAAAAACCTTGTCTTAAATGTTTTATAGATTTATTTTCAAAATATTTCACTTTCTTGTCCATATTATTAAAATTATATTATTTATGTATTAATATGTACATAACAAATCTAAATAAAATTTAATGTCACATTTTAATTTCAATGAATGGTCTTCTGAAGGAATATTTTTACATATTCCATAAAGAAAATTTTGATAAAAAGGAAAAAAAGGAATATTCTCTTTTAACTTATATGAAATCAATGATTTTTCCCACCATCACAACCATTATTGGATTTCTTTTAATTCCCTTACATGATTTATGGTTTTATTTACGTTAAGACCATATTTTCCTTTGTTCATATTATATTTAAAAATGGTTTTAAATGGACATTATATTTCAATGTCCGTAAATCTTTTATTGTGGGCGAAAAGAATATTTTTATGAGTGTAATATTAAAAGATGGATGATTCTATGTTTTACGATTATGTTTTAGTTATTAAAAAAATTATAATGATTTTTTATTATATTATAAACCATGGATTAATTTTTTGATGATATCCCTCCAATTTATTGGTTAATATTTTTGTTAGAAGTTGACCATGAAGGTTATTCCATTTTAAAACTTAAATATTATTCTATTTGTAACTGTGATGTTTATTAGAATAGGGATATAAAAGTGATGAATTTAGTTACCTCTATTTTAATCTATGCATGAAATATTTTTCTATTGAAATATTATAATTTAAAACAAATGTATTCAATGAGATTAATTTTAAATGAAAAGTATATGATACTTCTTAAGGATAGAATTTAAAATTTTTAAAAGGTATTTATAAGTTTTTAAGGATTAAAAAGAAACATTTATGTGTTTTAATTTCACATTTATACTTCTTATGAATTTTTTTAAAGAAAATATTTCAGTAAATATTTTCATATCATGGGTAATACATTTTTTATTGCAAGAAACAATGTTTTCTTGTAAAAGGGAAATTTTTATGAGTATTCATAGACTAAAACATTGGTTTCTTAATTTCTATCACTCACTAATATTTTTGTGCTCTTTATAAATTATGAAATTTTTTCCACCTGGTCTTGAGGGTAGGTATGTTAGTGGATGATTCGGTAAAATTATGAGGTCAAGATGAATGTTTTTTTGATATTTTATGAAATAAGAACATGTTATATCTTAGAAGTTATGATTTTTGGGAAATATAGATACTAGGTTGAGGTGCCCTCATTTTTATGTAATATTTATTAATGTAAGGGTGATGATTTATTTTTGTAAAACTTTTAACCGAAAATATCTTCAAGAAATCAAGAAAATGTATTCTTATCTAAATGCACTATAATTTATATTATTTATGTTTGGGTCCTTATAATTGACCACCCTACAAAACTATCAATATATAAAATTTAGGTAAAATATAACTGAACCTATAACACAATCAATATTTCATAATTATAGGGAAAGAACCTATACTATAATATCACTAATATATCATAATTATGGTGAATAGTCCCAAACCCATAATACCATCAATATATCATCACTAGATTAATAGATCTCACCACATAATACCATTAACATCATTTATATTCCCAATGGTTATACATTCATTGAAAAAAATAATCTCATTCTTACATTCATGCTATCTTACAACTATATTATCCATTATATTCTAATACTCCTCAAAATCAACACATAACAAGGGTTCCAAATTTCACACAATGGTTAAAACACCCTCAAATGGGTTCCTTTATATAATTCACAACTTTATGGTCAAACCCATTCACTTAGTAGACATAATTTACTCTATCATAGACACAACTAGAGTAAGAGAACTCATTGAACATACTTATCAATTGACCCAAATGATACGTGGTAACTTATGGTTCTATACAGCCTACTCATAGTTTATCCATTTCACATCCCTTACACTACCTCACTCCAAAGTGTCTAAAGAAACATATATCAAAGTATAATAGATTTTATTCCTTGAATTTACAACCTTATAGGGTCTATATATCTCATATCATATATTTTTGGTCAATCCCATGACCATTAGTGAACGAGGATTCATGTATATGTTGAAGCATCTTACCTGGACCAAGTGACACTCATTATTCTCGTGGGAGTTTAAAGGAAACAATTAATTTTCAATTTAATTTCTAATCACATAGAAGTGATGAACCTTCATATAACAAGTTGAAAAATAAAATTCATAATCCATTGAGGTATTTTTGGGGACCACCTAAAACATTAATTATTATTATCTTTTAGAAATCATAACCACCCTGACCTAATATTATTCAATCTCAAATGTATTTCACCCATAATAATGAGTACCTATCTCTATAAAAACATCTCAATAATTTATAAAACACTAATATCTATTTTACACATTAAACCGAAATTAATTACATACTCAATAGTTAATAAATAAACAAGTAATCACTTATTTAGTGATATCATGTGACAAAATCTTAGATCAAAGTGGTATGAAACCCCACCAGAAACCCCTTATTTCATCCGCAAAAAAATTCCCAATTTCCCATCACCATTCCTCTATCAATTTTACAGAAAATTAGTGGAAATACATAAAAAATTAAAATATGGAGATAACTTAAATAAATCACAAGAATCATTTTATTTTTATCTTTTTAGGATCCCCATTATATATTTCAAAAAATCCCCATTATATAAATTAAATCCCACCTTTATTCTGTGTAATCAATATCCAGCCCTAACACAAATTAAAATAAATCATCACTAAAAAAAGATAAGTAAAAACTAAGAAAAAATAAGAATATATCATATTTAAATAATGGATAAACCCCACTCTAATAATGATGAATCAAGGAGGTCTAAATAGGATAAATTAATGGGAGAGGGCTCGACATCACCATGATTTCATGACTAAAAAGTGAGGAAATCAATGAATATATTTTGATTTAAAATCACAAAAATATCGTTTAACCTATATTATAAATGAAAACTAAACGTGACCTCACCAGAACATGAATTCTATTCCATGAAATGAAATTTCAACCCTAGAGAGATCCAAAATCCTCAAATCCCAACCATAACTACATGTACTCCTTCCTCATGACATGGAACATATCTACCAACTATATCCTAAATAACATGACCTCACTATTGTTTTATCTATTCCCTATGGTGTATCCTCACCAATCAAAGAATATAATATGAGCATGAACCTCTAGTCTCAATGTTCCCTAACACCATTTTCCAAAACCAAAACCATAAAACTAATCTCATAGAGTATGACTTGACAAACCACAAAATAATGTTCAATAATTCTAAATTTATGGAAAAAATAGAATATTATATATTAACCCTAACATTACACATAATACAAAAAACATTATAAATTTTAGACCCTTATGTATCATTGGTTATCCCAAAAAAATTACAATTTCAGCATCTTTGTATCAAAAATAATCTTACATTATAAGATATTACATTAAGGTATATAGAGAATGACTCTTATATATCCAACACTCATCTATTTATTGAGACTCATGTTTCATGGGAAGGAATATTACATCAAATAATTTTCTATAAAATACCCTTATGTATGGTGATTTTACTATTATATATTACAGAGCTTCCAACACGTAGTCCTTTTAACATAAGAGGAGTAATCTTGCATATAGTGAACCCATATATAAGAGTATCATTACCCAAGGTATTTAATGGAGTTTTTAATCATCCCCTAACCCTAAAAAGGGACATTCTTATATATAAAGACTCTTACACATAGGACTTGGCCATTTTTTTCAAGGGTTTACCCTAGAAATAGGGTGAAACTTTTACATAATGTCTCTTATATAAGGGGATTTAGATAATTATTCATCGCAAAAATAAAAATATGTTTTTCTAGTATCCTAATTGTTATAGTAGTATTTTAATGTGAATTATCACTTATATTTCCAAAAAATATATGAAAGTTTGAAAACCAAAAAAATTAAACCCCATGATACTCATTAACACAAAATCATTTCAAAACACCATTAAAACTATAGTAATTTTTAAAATATTCATAAATAAACCCATCCAAATTTCCATGGTGTTTTAACCTCATAAATACCTTAAAATTTAACCCCAAAATTATCATTTTTAGGACACCAACTGGTCATGGTTTGGCCAGCTACCTATAGTAAAAATTCATATCCACCTCACCCAAACCTACTCTAGTACTCAACTAAACATTCTTGACTCCTCATGATCATCCTATTAAATAAAAAAACACCTCATAGAGATCTTCTAATTCTCAAATTCCTTATCTAAATTCCAATAATCAGCAAATCCCCTTCATTATGAGAAACAGTTAAAATTACTCATAATTATACCAACCCATAAAATTGTTTTCATTAAATAAGAAAAAAAAGAATGAGCCTCTTTAGTTTTATCAATATTGAAAATGTTTTCATGTTGATTTCATTTCATGATCATTAGAGTCTAAATTTAAAATATCACTAGATTTATAAAATATGAACGAACTAACATTCATTTCATTCTTTCATTTCCTTTTGTAATTTTATCTTTTTCTAGAATTTATATTAGTAATATTTTTTTTCATTATGTATTGGAAAGTAATGAATTATATACATGATGTTATTTTACTTCCATAGATGTGTAGCGAACCGACCCTAGAAATCCCAGAGCAGGTTTCATCATTTAACTATATTATAATGATTAAAAATAATCAAATCATGATGGAAAGAGAGTTCAATAGTCATGTTAAACTAGATACATACCTGGGTTTTTTATTACAAAAGAATGCACTTATTAAAACATAATTTTCCCCCCTTATAAATAAATAACTTTTAAGATAACTACAATACATCTAGTATTTACCTATACATCATTCTTAATATACTTATTAGAATATTTGGGAAAGAAACATAATAAGGATAAGATCAAATTCTTATTAAGGATAATGTATAGTGAAAGCAATAATAAATCAACAAGATTAATTATTATAGAATGTTAAATAATTTATCACATATACCATATAATCAATAAAATGAGAAGGAAGTGTATAAATAATATGTAAATATAATAAATAAAAACACATTCCATTCAAATAACATGATAAGGATACATCAATATAGAAATGTTATAAATTGTAAAAACAGCCCATTTAATCAATAAACTAATAATGAAAGGAATCCATACATTTTATCATGTGAAAAACTCATGGATAATACATAATGAATCAAAATGAAATAATTTCTTAATTATTGGAATTCATGTCTCAGGCACATTAAAACCTCTTCTCTCAATATCCATACTCCAGATAGCTTAAAACTCCAGGAAAAACTCATTTAATTTTCACAACTTATTTTTCTCACGAGAACCTATCAATTCATCTATAATCTATATAAATTATGATCTCCACTATTCATTTCAAGTATAAATCATTCTTTATATTGATTAATTGATTTAATTAATAAAAAATACACCTTATATAATATCTTTATTGAATAAATAATATGGGTTTATCATATTTCTTCAAAAATTCAAACAACTTTCAAAGTAAACATTTTATGTAAAGAGGTATTCATTTTAAGAAATTGTAATATCCATGAAAAATGAACTGGATAATATAGGGGAAATTCAATGTTCAGTGATCATATAAGATTGAATATTTCAAGGGGCCTAATAATTAAATCAAGGATGAGAATGTGAATACTAAACTTAGCCAAATAAATCATAAACCATATAGAAGAATAATAATGATGGTATTAAAAAAATATATCCCAAATAGAGAAAAATAAATGGTCATTTTCATTGATTAGTAGAAATAAATAAATCATTTAGAAACATTATTAATGAAAATATCCTTTTCTCATTAAAAGACCCTTTAAAAAAAATCATCGGAAATCAATTTTTAAAAAAACATCTATAAAAATAAGCATTTAAAAATGTGAATAAATGTTAGAAGGAATATCGAAAGGTAAATCCATACATGTTGTATATATGAAAAGAAAATTATTTTTTCATGTTAAAAGGTTTAAAATATACCTTGTTCAAAAAGAGAAAAGAATATTTCATTAAAAAAATTGGTAAAATAAATAAAGGATAGAAATTTATTTAAACATTAATTTTAAAAACATTTTTAAAAACATTTTAACAAAACCTTGTTTTTAAAAGAAAATAGGTTCTCTGACTAAAGAGTGAAATGGGGTTAGGTTTTCATAAAAACATTTTCTAAAACACATTGAGTACAAAATAATGGAAAAATGGTAATAATACATTAAAAAGGTAATGAATAAACATAGTATAGTAAAATTAAAGGTTTTATTCAACACTTTTCATATAATTTCCTCAAATTTAAATACCATTGAATTAACATTAAATATTTTCTTGAGGAAAACAATCATTTAACATTCCAATGTTAACCCTACCACTTTAAAACATTTTAAATTATAAGCTTCATGAGTGGATAAAATTTAAGGATAGTTATAATATCAAGAGACTAAGTGTTTTAATGATATGTCTTTTAAAAGATCATTTTATACACCATATAAAAGAAACTATGTGCATAACAATAAATAAGACTCAAAGGATTGTAAATTGAGACAGATCCCCATATATTGTGTTATTTTTTAGGTCAAAATCTGTTAAATTCCTATATAATAAACTTATGTTAATATTATAATTTATTTATAATTTTTTTTATTTATACTTACTTTTATTTGAATTATTACCATATTTTGTAAAACTACTTAAACCAATATTTTTACATTGGGTGTTTTGACCAAATTCGATTTATGTATCAAAAACAACTTTGGAATGTCAAATTTTTCCAAAGAGATCATTATATAACAACTATAGAATAATAATCATGAAATATTTATCATAATTATACATTAATTATACTTTTAAAATCAATAATTTAATATTGTTATAAAAAAAGGTTAACCAATGTTACAATCATGGACACGGAAGACCATATGTACACATGAGTAACGTTCTCGTTTTTAAAAGATAATTATGGAAAGAAGGTAAGTAACAGAATATCTTTCCATAATGATAAAAATATAATAAATACCATATTATTTTATTTTATATACTTATATATATATATTTAGTTAAAATGAACCACATCCTATCGAGGAGGTGGTAGTCCACACATCCATGAACGACATTATCAATTTTTAAGTGTATGTGAAAGGGTAATAAATAAAATGATATATATTTATATATAAATAAATATTATTATGTCATGAATAAAATATAAATGTTTTTGGAGTAACATATTTTTAATTAAATCCATCTGTTATTCTTTCTTTGTATAGTGTGAACAAATCACAATGCTTTGAGGGGGTTGTAGTCCACACTTCCTTAAATGATATTATCGTACACCCAAAAAATGGAATGTATAAAGGTATGTGTTATAAATTTATTGAATATGTATAAAGACATAATAAATATAATATATAATCATATTTTACATCATAATTTCCACCAGGAGATGTGATGAATGAAGAACAAATAATCATTATTTTGTGAGGCAGTTGTTCGTCATCCACATAAACAGTATGTGCATTACCCATTAGATGGAAGTGTGTGTCAGTGTAACAAGAAACCTTAATATAAAATCATATCATTATATTTATTATACTAGTGTTATTTTATTAACTTTTAAGAAAAATATTAAGGTGGAGGAAAAGTAAATGTAAGAAAATAGATCATTAGAAAGTGTTACCTTAAAATTTAGGTAACTCATTTTAGTGTAAACCAAAGGGCTTATTTGGAAGTATTTCTTCCCAAAGGTAGGATTAAAATGATAGGGTAGGGATTTTTTTAAATATATATGGGAAGATATTTTCTAAACCAAAGTGGTTTTATAGGTATGAGGAATGGGTTTAAGTGGTGGCCTTTTATAGAGGCAGAGGAGTGGCACTATAGTAATATTTTGACCAAGGAATTCTTCCCATGTTTTTCGTGTTGAAAATAGATCCAATAATGGAACAAATTAGAAAACATATAGTAAATGGGTAGATATATTTCCATAAAATAGCTCGTGTATAAGGGTATAGGTCATTTTTTGGCCTTAAGGTTAAGGTTTAGTCCCTTATTAAGCTTAATTTAACCTTAATCATTGTAATTAATTTGAATCACATTCACTAATATTTTTGCTCAAAAATAAAATTGGAATTATTATACATTATAAATTATACTTCTTCCAAATATGGAATCCATTTTACCAAATTCCAATCATAGGAGTTGTGAAAATTGAATTAAATTTAATCTCACTAGTGGGACAACAATGCGAGTTTTTAAAGTTAAAACATTCTAAATTATTCTATGTTTTTATAATACATTTTTGAGAGAAATTAATTCAAATAACCTATATTCTATTAATTTATACAAATAATATCTAATTAAACATTAAAACCAATGAAATTTATAATTTAACCTTATTAATAAATTATATGATAATGTAATTTTGAAATAAAATTTATATCTTATTTGTATAAATTTCATTGGTTTCAATGTTTAATTAGATCTTATTTGTATAAATTAATACAATATAAAAAATGAAATGTTTTAGAAAAATAAAAAAAGTTCACCCAAATATAATTTTTATATTTATATTTAAAAATTATGGTTATCTTGAAATATTTAACCAATAAAATTTATAAAATCTTATTTACAATTGGTTTTTCATTTAATTGCGGTAAAATTTCCTTTATAAAAATATCATTTTTTTGCATGAAAAAACGTTATGTTCTTATATTATGCATATCAAATCCAATGGATGAATATAAATAATATTTGGTTGAATATATAACATATATATTTCATTATAATCATTATAGAATTGTAATTAATTTGGTTTATTAAGAAAAAACCCCTGTGGAATCATAAAAACAATAATATTTGTTTTTATATCTAATTGATTATTATTTTCATTTATAATTAATTGGAAACCCATGAATTAATTTTAGCTTTATTTCAACCCTAAATTTTAAAAACTAAGATAATAATATTCATAACCACTAAAATAATGGATATATTATATAATATAATATTAATTAATAAAATTTTAATAATATATTGTTATTTGGTAAAACTCAATCTCATGTGTAATACAAGATATAATGGAAGGCCTCTCTTATGTATAATTAAATATATTCATAAGGTTTCTATTGCATGACTTCCAATCTATATAATATATTATATCTATTTAATATAGTAAATTTGTTGTAAATTATTGGGTTATTAAATTCCTTTTTTAAACAAGGTGGTGTGTTTCATAAAAAACATTGAATAAAAAGTTTTAATTTAGAATTTTGGGGTGCTATATTCTCCCCACCTTAAATAAATTGAATACTTGCAATTTAAACTCTATCATGGTGACATATTGTTTTATATTTCCTGTGTTAAAAATCTCACATCATGATAAGGGTTCATAAAACATCCTCTAGAAAAGAGAGAATGAGAAGTGCAATGGTCACATGGACTACCATATAACTAGGTCTCTAAGTAGAATAACATTAGTGGTAAGTGAAAATATATATTTAGATGAAAATTGTAAATATTTATAGGTATTTTATTATTTCATCGATAAAAAATAATTGGATTATAAATATAATGATGAGGTCCTAAAATACATATATATTTTATGGTTTAAGAGGCCATTGGTTCAAAACCAATTAAGGTTTTAAGGAAACATCTTATTTTTAATTCATTTCTCTATTGTTGGGTAATTATTTTACTAACCAATAATATATGAAAATATTATTACTATATAGGTTTCATTTTAATATGAAAAATCCTCGATTCGGGTTTTTCTTAGAGAAAATTATAATTCATTACTTTAGTCCAAACAACTAATTACCAATAATTATTATTTTTAATTCCAGTAGAAATAAAAGAAAAATTTAAGGGATCGTTAGGCTAGTAATAGAGTGAGAAGTATAACTATTTGTCTTTAACTATCTTCCAAAACCTATATGGTAAATAGATTAATCTATAATCTATAAAAGTGGTATTACTGGTTCACCATTAACATTTATTCATCAAATTTTTTAACTAGAAACACTGAATAATTGACCAAGAAATTGTGTAAGTTAGTTTTTTCCAGGAAACCCTTATAGTCCTTCGGTCATGGTTTCATGACACGTAGCCTTTCCATATAATATTTATTTCCACCCAGCTTACAGGTTTTAATTTTCTAAAACATTATTAATATAATTTAGAAAAATAAATATGATCGAAATACTTGAAATATCATTAATAACTATGTAGGATTTTAATAGAGGTTTTAAATACAACCATATTACACGAATACTTCATCCATTTACTTCCACATAGGTCCTTCCATGGTGTACGGTTTATCCCTGATATCATTCATATGACTTCTAAAACTTGACACCATATCTTTAATATAAAAACCATAGGTTTAACCTATGATATTTATTTTCATTATCTATTAAAATCCCTCATAATGGATTATAAAGAAAATGTTAATTATCCTAAGTATGTCTTTCAGGAGTGTCAAACCAGGTGCACAGTAAGGATCATTGTCCTATACCAGGTTACCCTGATTCGGGCTAGGACCACCTTATTTGAGTTATTACTCCTAGGTATATCTATGTCAGAACCATATACACTTGTATTATCTAGATAGGGATTTGTTTCTTGGAAATACCACATAATCTCTACCTTTCCAAGATTCTAGGTTTTTCTTTTATACTTTTTATCAAATTATGTACTAGGTTTATGTTCTCTATAATATTTGTTCATAAATCTAATTCCTAAGTTTTATATGAAACTTCATTTGATACCAACTATAGCAACTCAATCCTAGAAAGCCCAGAGTCGATGCCTTATATCAAATACATTGGAATGATTACAAAGAATTAAATCACGAAAGACTGAGAGTTTAGTAGCCCTAGTAAACCAGATACATACATAAGTCTTTTATTAAAAAATAATACACCATTTAAAACATTAAATTTTTCTCTTAATTTCTAAATAAATAACTTTTAGGATAACTCTAATCCATCAAGTATTTACCTTCACATCATTCTTAGTATACTTCTTGGATTCCTGGTGAAAGAAACATAATAAAGGTGAGCACAATTTCCCATTATGGTTATAGTATATTGGAATAAAAAATGAATCAATGATAATAATTATTATGACATGGTAAATAATTGATCACAAATACCTAATAATCAAAAAACTAATAAGGAAGTGGATAATCAAAATATCCAGGTGATAAATATAAACACCTTCAAGTAAAATAACTAGATATAAAAAATCAATATGGAATGGTTAGAAATAGAAAACACAAACCATTTAACTAATAAAGTGATAATGAAATGAATCCATAGATATTTTTAGGTGAAAATCTCATGGATAAAAAAATGAATCAAAATGAAGGCAAAACTTAATTATTGGACGTCGTGTCTCAAGCATATAAAAACATCTTCTATCAAGATCCATCCTCAGGATAGTTTAAAATAATGAACAAAACCCCATTTAATTTTTATAACCTATTTTTATCATCAATACCTACCAATTCCTTGAGGATCAATATAAATCCTGGGCTCCACCCATTATTTCATGTCCAAAAAATTCTTCATATCCAGCAATCGATTTAATTATTAAATAATACGCCTTATCTAATATCCATATTGAATTAAGAATATATATTTATCAATATTTCCACAAATAATCAAAAAAATATCAAATTAGAAATATTATGTAAAGTGTTATATGGGTTAGGAAATTATAATATCCATGATAAATGAAATGGATTATTTTAGGGAAATTCAATTTTAAATGATCATATGAGATTGAATATTTCAAGGTAACAAACACATAAATAATGGGAGTGAATGTGAATAATATATTTATCTAAATCAATCATAAACCATCCAAATTAGTAATAAGAATTGTATCAATAAAATATATCCCAAGTGGAGTAATATAAAGGGTTCTTCTCATTGATTAATATAAATAAAAAGTTCTTTTAATAATATTTTTGGGTAAAATATCATTTAATTCTTAAAACCCTTTTGAAAAATGTTTTCATTAAAAAAAATTAAAAGAAATATTATATAAAAATTAAAATTTATAAATTCAATGGAATATTCTATAGAATGATATCAGGTAAATCTATACATGTCATAAATGGTAAAAATATAAATCTTTTTTAAATTGTAAAAGGTTAGAAAATTTTATTGTTTGGAATGTGATAGAAAGATTCCATTGAAGACATTATTAAAATAAAAAAATGGTAAAATCGTTTTTATTAAATCATTTTAAAAACAATTTTGTAACCATTTTAATAAAATGTGGTTTTTAGAAGAAAACCGGTTCTCCGACTAAAGAGGTAATTGATTTCGGGTTTTGTTAAAAAATTATAAAACACCTTTATTACCAAAAAGTTTCAAAATGTTAATAATACCATAAAAGGTCATGAATATCTATATGAGAGTAAAATTAAAGGTTTTATTCAATATCTTTCATCTAATTTCATCTAATTTAAATACCATTGAAATAACAATAAAGTAATTATTCAGGAAAATAATATTTAAACAATCCAAAGTGTCCCATATCACATTGAAACATTTTAAATAATAATAATCACGAAGAAATAAAATAAAATTAATTTTATAATATCATGAGGGTAAGGATATTAATGATATATCTTTTAAAATATATTTATATACACTATATAAAATAAACATGTTTCATAACAACAAATAAGTCTCAATGGAATGAAAACTGAGACGAAATCCCTTACATTGAGTTTCATTTTGGGTGAATATCATTTAACTTATTATATAATAAACTTATGTTAATTTTATACTTGATTTATAAAATTTTTACTGTTTATCATTACTTTTATTTCAATTTTTATATTGTTGTTAACAATTACTTAGACAATTATGTTTACATCGGACATTTTAACCAAACATGATTTGGGTGTTAAAAACAACTTTGGTAGTTCAACTATAGTCAAAGAGGTCATTATATAAGATCTCCATAATAATAATCATGAAATAAATATCATATTTATACTTTAATTAACCTTTAAAAATCAATCAATTAATAGGGTTAGGAAAAATGAACTAGCGTTACAATCTTGGAGATGGTAGGTTGTACGTATTCATGAGTAACGTTCTCATTTTTCAATGATCTTGGTGGAAAGAAATTAAGTAACAATATATATTTATATATTTAAAATTATATAATAAATACCATTTTATTTAATAATATATACTTATATATACAATTCCTGTTATGTAAAAGGGATCACATCATATTGAGTAAGGGGTATTCCACAAGTCCACGAAAGACATTATCACTTTTTAAGTTTGTCTGAAAGGGTAATAATTAAAATGATATATATATATATATATATATTATTTAATGAAATTTCATTATGTCATGAATAAAATATAGAGTTTTTTAGGTCATGAATGTTTAATTAAAATCATACTCTATTCGTTCCATGTATAGTGTGGATGAATCACATCGCTTTGAGGGGTCGTAGTCCACACTTACTCAAACGATATTATTGTATACTCAAAAATTGAAAGGTATAACGTTATGTGTTTTAAAATTATTACATAAATAAAAAAATAATAATAAATATCATATATATATATATAATATAAAAATATTATCCATCACAATGACCACCATGATAGGTAGTAAAGGAAGAATGAACAATCATTATTTCATGAGGTGGTAGTTCACCGTTCACATAAACAGTATGTTCATTACCCAGTATATGGAAGTGTGTGTGAGTGTACTTCTAAAACATAATATAAATGTATATAATTATATTTAGGATAATGGTTTTATTATATTAAAATGTAAAAAATACTATTTTAGGTGGTGGAAAAGTTAATTAAAGAAAATAGATCGTTGTATTGTGTTTCCTTAAAAATCAGGTAACTCATTTTGGTGTATACCAAAGGGATTCCTTGGAATGAATTCTGCACAATTTTTGGAATCAAGGTCAAGGTTATGGATTTTGGAAAGAAATTGTGGTAGATATTTCCCAAACCTATGTGGTTTTATAGGTGTTAGGATTGGGTAGAATTCATGGCCTTTTATAATAGATGAAGAGTGGCACTCTTGTAATATTATGATAAATGAATTCATCCCACGTTGTTATTATTGAGAGTGGATCCAATAGTGTAACTAATAAAAGAAAATATATTATAGGGTTTATATATGTATATAATAGTTCTTATATGATTTTATAGGTCATTTTGGTCCTTATGGTTATGTTTTAGTCCCTTATTAAACTTAATTTAACCATAATAGTTATAATTAAATTTAATCTATTTCGCTAATATTTTTTGTCAAAAACAAAAGTGGCCTTATAATAAATTATAAATTAATATTATTCCAAATATTTAATATATTTTTTCAAATTCAAATCATATAAGTGGAAAAAAGTGTTTTAAATTTAATCATGCAGATGGGACGACAATGTTGGTTCTTAAAATAAAAAAGCCTAAAAGTTTGCTATGTTATTATAATAAATCTCAAAGTGAAATTGACTAAAATGACATAAATATTATTAATTTGTAAAAATAATATATAATTAAACTTTAAAAACAATTAAAAGTGTAATTTAACCATAAAAATAAATTTGATGAAAAAGCAGTTTTAAACTAAAATTCCATATTTCTAACTATTTGTTAAAAAATGAAATATTTCAGAAAATTATCAAAAATTTACCCAAAACAAATTTGGGTGTTTTATTTTCAAAATTTAGGTTTATATTTACATACTAAATCAATAAATGTGTCAAAAATTCATATTTAAAAAGGGTTTTCTATTAATAGGTGGTAAAAGCCTTTATAAAAATATAAGTTTTTATGCGTGAAAAAGGGTTTTTTTCTTATCTTATGCATATCAAATCCAAAGGATTAATGTAAAAAATATTATATTGAATATGTACCATATATTTTTCAATAAAAAATTAACTAATTGTAATTAATTATTTTTATTAAGAAAAAACCCCTTTGCAAACAATTAACTATAATATTCCTTTTTATATCCAATTAATTCTTATTTTCATTTATCATTAGTTGGTAACCCATGAATTCATTTTATATTTATATAAACTCTAAATTATCAAAATTTATTTAATAATATTCATAACCACTAACATAATGGCTATGTTATATAATATTATATTAAATAATAATATTTTAATAATACATTATTTTTTAGTGAAACTCAGTCTTGCATGCAACGAAAGATATTGTGGAAGGTCGCTCTTGCATGTAATAAAAACTATAGAGGAGGTTCACACTTATATTAATTTCAAAATCTATAATATAATTTATTAATTTAAGATAATAAATATATAGTAAATTATCAACTTATTATATTCCATTTTTACACTTGGTTTTGTGTGTCATAAACACTATGGAATATAAAGTGGTATTTTATAATTTTATGGTGTTACAAGATATCCCATAATTATTACTAAACTTAAAAATGTATTTTACAAATAAGTTTCTCTACTTAAATATATTTTGAATATTTTACCCAACATTGATGGTTCATCACCAAAGTAATAAACAATAAAATATCCTTTACCAAATAAACCAGAAAATATGTATTTTTCATTATTTATCCTTAAAAGTTGTATCTTTTAGTGAAAAAATATAATTCTAAATTAATTTATGACTATCCACCTCATCTTGTATTCAACTTCATACATCATGAACATTCCAATAAAATTTTTTATTTTCAAATCTTTTTAAACAGTGCAATATATAATAGAAACTAATTTTATACCACATCCAGGAAGTAACACTCTATAAAATATTGAATCATGATGATATATAGGTCTTCATAATCTAAAAAAAGTAAATTTTTAATATTATTTCAATGCATTTTCCATTAATCAGAATAATTAAATCACTACAAAACATTTTAAATTTATTAAACATCAACATGTATGTATTGAATCACAATTGAGTCATATTATCTGAACCTCATGAAAAATTAAAATATTTTTATACATATTATAAGAATTATCACATTGTGAATAAATATTAAATATATAGTAACCTAGATTAGAAATGGTAGAATTCATAACTCTAGATCTTAGATAAAATCTTGTTTCCTTATCAACACTACATAATTAAAATCCAAAATATAGAAACAAATATATAATTAAAAAATATATATAAACACTAAAAAGAATATATTGAAAAAATATAATTATTATGGTTTTTATAATATGTAGTTCTCTCCACTAAAAAAATTTGATCCAGTCATTAACATTGCATATTTAATATAATATTTTGGGAAATTAGTAGATTAATCTATAAACATAAAATCTTAAATGTAGAGAAATCAAAATCATTAGTCTGATACACAATATTGTTCTATATTTTTCGAATAAACTAACTCAAGTGGAATGAATTATGTTCATGAATATCACCTATCAAACTTTTATCTCCCACTTTAAATTATTAATCAATAATTTATCATATTTTTAAATTAGATATATAGTGAAAAAAATAGAGCACTATGTTTTTAACAATTCCATGAGGCCGCCAGGAAAATGTTTACTCCAATCCACCGACACCCAACATAGGTACGGTGATTTTATTCTTATTATTATTTTTAGATAATGATAGTATAGTATAAGAAGTTGACATTGTGAGTCCTTATAAATTAAAAGAACTTTTAACCACAATATTTTGACAACACATTCACTCGAACTCATAACCACACATAGTAAAACAAGTGTTCACTCATAATGAAATATTAATATTGTTTTTTATCAAAAGATTATCACCAAATTGTGATAAAACACAACTAATAGATATTAATATTACCTAGAAGATAAATTCTCTATGTTATTGAAATTATGAATAAGATTAAATATCAAATTAAATACTTCAAGAACACCTGATAATAATAATATATTATTTTTCCTCTTCTTCCATTATTAATTCTCCATATAAATCAAGAGGCAAGATTTTATAATGTGGAATAGCATTTATAATTTTTAGTGGACGTATTTTTTAGGAGATCAAGTATCTGAATTGAATTTTATATGAATCTCTTATAAAACTATTATATCCTTCATTTTAATAATAATATGATTAAATTATAGATCAATAAATTTTATCCAATAACATTTCATTATATTCTACTTAAAATAAGGTAAATACTTCACCCATTAGATATGGTTAAATCATGATAATTAATAATTCGTCATTTGAAAAATTTATACTTTTTAACATACTATTTCAATATTGTGAAAATATTTTCTCATAAATATTAAAAGAAAATATTCTGAAAAATATGTTAGAAATTAAAATTAAATATAAATAAACTCATCTTCTTCATCTATATAATTTAAATAATAAAATAGATATATATTTTTAGAATAAACCTACCATTTTTTAAGTTTATATATGAATAAAAAATATCTGGAAATATATAAGAATAAATCATTATTCATGTAATATTTAAATATAAAGATATGTATTTTTATATAATAATATACATCATTGGAAAAAATTACATAATAATAAATTATATCATTGATAGTATTAATATAAATAAACACTAACTGTATATGATATTTTACTATAAAAACTTATTTACATAATTGTAAATACTATGTTTGATCACTCATGTATGAATAAGATTTAGTTTTATAAAGTTATTAGGATAAAAAAACCTGCACAAAAGATTAAATTCTGACGTCAACTGATTATGTAAGATTATCCCATTTTCATTTTAGATTTTGAACTTGAAAAATTATATTCAAGATAAATGATATTAATCAATATAGAAAGAAGTTTTTCTGATAAAACATTCATAATAAAATTAAAAACTCATAATTCACTTAAAAAAATAAATTGTGATGAAATAATTATATCCTGGGTTAATTAAAACAAAATTTATATTAGATTAAAAATACACCACAACAAAGTTATTATACATACTATTTTATATTTATTTTTTATCCATGAGTCAAAAATAAATCGAGAGATATGGGAAACAACCCTTCAGCACTGAAGTTCAACAACGATTTTTAAATTTCCTAGAGCAATAAATCATTTATTTAATTGGAATGGGAAGATAAAGGTTGATGACTGGGGTGGGATAGGAGAACCAATAAATTAAATATAAAATTGAAATAGATTATATAGAGTTGGTATACATTTAATGACATGTCATTTATGTGTAATAATTACCAAAATAGGAACATTAAAGAGGAAATTTTTCCAATAATATTGAGATTTAGGGGGAAAATAGTAAGAAAATGATTTTATGCCATTATCTAATGAAAATATATATGATAATGCTAAGACATAGAGTATTTAAAATTCATTTATATAAAATGAAGAATTCATTATCATTGGTTTAAATTTTTATATAAAATAATGTTTTATACACATTTAAAAAATAGGAGTGTATTATTTTATATTATATGATAAAGAAATTTATATTAGGGGGGTATGATATGTAAATATACATACCCCTGATAATTTTTTACAGATCATACAAAAAATTACATAGATATCTGATCTAAATAAAATTTTCATTTACAAAGGATTTCATTATATGTTATATTATACATTTAGTTCTATGGTGGATTTAAATAAAATTTCCTTAGTCTCTCTTTCTATAATAAAATTATATATTAAAATTTTCATGTATATTTCAATGGAAAATATATACCTATGATAATAACCCTTAGTTACTAATTTTCTAGAGAATAATACTCTTTGATGGCATACAATGTTGGACAATGTGAATAAAATTATCTGCTTAAGCATGGGAACCAAAGATTATTGAATGATATGTCTAAAAATTAAATTTATTTTTATATAGATTCCATGTATATGAAAAAAAAATTGTGATATATAATTATTCTTATTATTTTTTATAATATATTTTTGAATATATATATATATATATATATTCATAATTATATGAAAAAAATGGAGTATCCTCCAATAGAAAGTGATTATTTTTATTCAATATTCAATGATAAATTTAGTAATCATTGGAATTTTTAATGAAAAAATGTGATACATTTATTATTTTTAATAATTGGTAGAATATTATTGAAATTATTCTAGGAAAATAGTGAAAACTTATAGAACCAATATGTGATCGAGGTTTTGAAAAATAAACTGGTATAATTTTTAATTATATAATAAATTCATGGAAACTTCATTATTATGTTTACTTATCAATAAAATTTAATATTATAAAGGTAAAAAAGAAACATCATTACATGTATTAGAGATATGTTATCCTATGTTGTATTCCCTTGATATCATTGGGCTGTTTTTGTTATATGTTTTCACATTATTAATTTGTTTCCTTTAGCTAGTATCAATTTTAAAACCCATAAATAATATTTTTAACAAAAAAAAAATATCTTTTATTAACATGATGTATTTTATAAAAGAACCAATGAACAAATTTACAATTATATTATTTAAAATAAGTTTTCCATGTAAAATTTAAAAGGATATCATGAATGTGTTAAATGGTACTAATTGAGGGTTAAAAATTAGAGTTTAAAAAATGTATTTTAAGAAGAGATGTTATAATAATTTAATATTGTTCCTCTAATATTAATGTTTTTTGATGAAAAATATACTAAACAAATATGGGATGGTTATACAAATAATGAATCTCTTTCTTGAGTAGAACCTAATACAACTAGACCTTATCATGAAAAATATTGTCCAGAAGTTATTGGGGGTCAGTTTAAAGTTTCACTTTATCTTTCAATTAGGTATTGACCGAAGAGGGTAATCAGGAATCCTGTGAGGTTTAGTTAAGGTAAACTAATATCATATACAAATTCCAATAATATATATATATATATCCATTATTATTATAGAACTAATAAAAAATATTTAAAAGTGGTATCATCTCATAAATGGGTAATGAATTTTTATAATGTGATGGAATCCTTAGCTAAATATCATAAACTAAAATTTGAGGAATGTAATTCTCATGATAATGTGGTGGATTTAAAATGGAAATAAAGAATAAAGTGGAGTATTTATGAAAAATAGTAGTCAATATTAAGACAAAAAATATTATAAATGGGGTTTACTCAAACAAAAGGTGTTTTCTACCATTAATTATTAATATTAGTATTTAAATAAAAAATTATTATATTTTTTCTATTTTATTTATCCTATTTTATTTAATTCATATCAAATTTATGTGAATAATGTTTTATTTTTTATTTTGAGGATTAAATTTATATGATAAATCTTAGTGTCCATTTGGAACTAAATTATTTTGGTAAAATTAATTTATTATGAATACCAATTTAGGCTAAAAACAAGAATCTTGAAAGTGGAATAAGATATTTGAATCTTGTATTCTTAAAAAACACATTAATAATGGTTCCTTTTATTTTTATAATTATTTTGAACACCATTATATGTATATGTTATGTTATCTATTATTAATATATTGATTACATGTGAAATCAGGGATCTAATTAATAATGTTGAGGATTTTTAAGGATCCTACATTTCAAATTAAGTATTCATTACTTGTTAAAAACATACTTATATCAATATTATGATTGATAACATGAGGATAATGATTTATTTTCCATAATAAAATCATCTGCTTAAATTATTGAATAAACCATGAATCAATTACAAAAATTATAAGGACACTAAAATGGTTCAAAATATTTAATTTCTAAGTTCATAACTACCTATTATTAATCATAATATACCGTTTTTAAACAATATTCCATATTTTAATATTATTGGAAGTATTATATATGATATGGTGTCCACTCATCCCATCATATATATTATAGTTAGTATAGTGAGCTTATATTGAGAAAATATTTTCAAACCTCATTAGCATACATGGAAGTTGATACAGGGTTTTCTAGTTAAGTAATATATGATTGGTTTTAATAAATCATTATGATACTAATATTTATGGCATTTATAATAAGAATATTTTATTAACTCAATGTAACTTCCACATGGAACTTAGAAAATTAATTTTATACTGTTTCAACTAATTTGAATGATCAATTATATTATTTTGGAATTAATAATAGATTCATGCACATATGAATCAATTAAAATTATTTAATTCTGGGTTTATGAGATTTTTAATCCATATGAAGAAAAAATTTAAAAAATAATTTGTATTTAAAAGACATTTTTGTTCTTGAAAATAGTGGAAAAATAAAAAGTTCAATAACAAAACATAAATTCAGGTTTGGAGAGAAGAAAAATTAATTAATTTATAAGAGGAAGGGATATGTATTTTTAAATCAAGAAAATTTATAGTTACTAGAGTAAGTTGTTTTTTAAATAATTACATTAATTTACATTGGTGAGAATTGAAGTGGACACTTGGATTTTATGTTTTAAATTCAAGGGTATGATTAAGTTATGGTAGATATTTTATTCTATATATTCAATTATTTATATATTATAGTTTTTTATCTAATATAGACTGATGGAATCTAATATCAGGATTCATATTTAAATCATATGGGGGATAAACTACTTGAAAATCCAATATAAAATATATTAGACCTATTTCCAGAATCTAGAAAAAATTAATCCTTTTTACTCAAGTTTAAAATATTGTTTTGAGGATCAAATATTTTGTGGGATAATCAAGGTTTAAAATTATGAAATATTTATTCATTTTGAAAATATTATTATTATTCACTTATCTAAAAAAACACGTGTCACATTAAAGTATAAAACATATTGATATATTGGTTTATTTTATTATAAAAATAATAGAAATTAGAGATAATTCAACAAATAAAAATAAAACCGGTGAAAACCATGGTTATATATTGATTAAGTCAATTCCTTAGTTGTAAAACATTGATAAATAATCCAAAATACTGATATCGAAATCATAATGTGTCATGGACTCAAGGGATCACCCTAATTAATAGATGTAGAAAATAGTGTGAATCAAAAAAGTAAACTACCAATGAGTGGTTTCCCATAAAAATAAATAAAATTAAATAATAATCATTTATATATATATTATTTTATTAAATTACAAGAAAAAATGGAGATAAAATATTTTTTTCAAAACAAATCATAATAAAAATATCCAATTCTCCAAACTGACACAAAGAAATACTCAAATATGAATCAAGTATACACCACCAGCCCTTCCTTCTATAAAACAAAATGGAAATATGTCTCTCCACTAGAAAATGAATTAATTACTTCTACTATATCACAATTAATAATATTTATATTTCAATCGATGTACACAGATATTATAGGAGTATAAACTAAGTAATATTTCCTTGGTGACTTTGTTAAATATCCAAAAATAATAAATTCCATAAATGCAGTGTTAATCAATAGTTATTATTAACTTTTATCCAAAAACATTAATATTTTTTAAAATTTATTTTATTATTCCATGAAAATATATTTATATACACACACTAACTTAATTACCTATTAGGGGGATTGAATTAGGGTGTTGTGGATTTAAATGATTACTCTTTTGAATATTGTTCCATTATTAGACAAAACATTATTTTCTGTCTTTCCTGTAGAAATGTATAATATGTAATGAAACTGTGCATACGACACAACTATTTTACTTGGTTCTCCTAAAATAGGATAGTCCATGGAACATACAAAGGTGATGTAAAAATATACCAAAATCTAATATTGCATAATTTTGTTACAATTTTAAAATAATAATCATTTTCCCCTTGGTTCACAAATAATCACACATGAGAAATCACTGTCACCTCGACTAAAGTGTTCACAATACTCCATATAGAGATTAATTTTTTGTTAATAATCATATTATATTTTGTTCACCCATATAAGAGTATTCCATGAAGCTCTATTTTCACATTTGAGATGAAATCTACTCTTCTACATTTAATTTTATTTATGATAACTCCTACTATGAATTATTATTCTTCCATAATGAATTTCCTTAACAACTTTATGAACTATTTTTGCACCATTTAGAAAGAGAGATTTTTGAACTTCCATTTATTCATAATAGACTTTACCATGTTGATTTCCCTATATAAACCAAACTATTTGAAATCTCCACCACTTTGTGACCTGTTCTTTGTGAACTTCTTACCCTTGGAAGGAAACCTCCTTCATGATCAGAACATCATGAAGTCCTTTCAGACTTATCTAAATTCTCCCTAGCGATAATTATCACTTCATATTTTTCACTCCCCTTAATGAAGTGATTAGGGGTTCTTATATAGGTAAATAACCAAAAGACCCACAAATTAGAAATTATATTTAATCCCATTATGAAGAGTCCCTAACACATACTACTCTTGATACGTTTATTTCATACATAAAAACTCCCTTTAATGAAATATAAAATCGCTACCCCTGATTTACAATTACATTCCTTCATGGTCACTCCAAAAACCATTCCTTACATCAAAAACGATGATCTCCTTTTGTGGTTTACATAGAGATGTTTTTAGGACTTTTTTATTCTTCTTTGTAGATTCGTGCAAGATCTGTATGGCTCTCAAGATAATCTCTAATGCGAAAACCTTACCTTTTTCAAATTTCCTCCACAAACTAAATGAATTTCTATGTGGTATTAACATACTATGGTACATGATATAGAAAATCCAAATCTTCTCTATATTAAAAAATTTCTTAAACATCATGACCAAATATTTGGAAAACACTGGGATACTTCTATATAATTTAGTAAACTATTAAGTGAACAATATTAATAGAAATTTTTCAACTGAATTTTTCATAAAATAGAGTACAAAAATCCTTGAAAAACCAACAAGAGAGATATTTCTCTAAAAATATACCCTTTTGAGTTTATATGAAACACTAGAAAACTACTTCGAAACTCATGTGGACAAAAAATTCTTGTATAATCAGCATCAACGACCACTCTCACTATATAAGTAATGACCCAAGACTTTATTCTGTATTTTCCTCAAATAAATATTTTGTTTGATATCATGCTCCACATGAAACACCAAACTAAAATTAGCCACTTCATATTAGATTAATATTATTAATAAAATTTTATAATGATAAAACCTATAGAAAATAAAAATATGTAATCAATTAAGAATTAATAAAAAATTGGAATAAAAACACTAATATTGTAAAATGGAATTTTTCAATAAATATAGTTTTTATTATAATTTCATATCAATGATATATTTTTAAAAATTATAATTCTAAATTTATAAAATTAATTTCATTTTTTAATTAATCATATAAAAATTACACTATGATGAATTTTTCATATTTTTCTAAAATAATTTATTATTAAGTGGATAGTGAAAATTACCGTCTTTGCCAATTTTGAATCTTTTATGACATTATCAATATATTAGAATGGCCTATATGTTTAAAAAAATTAATTGATTAAATATTTATTTAAGGAGTAGAAATATGTATTTGAAAATATTATTTTTTTCATATAAAATCTATGTTCATCATTTAAGATTAAAAGTGAAATTTTATTCTAATTTTAAAACTCTTTTTCTCTATTATTTTAATTATATATATTAATTGAAATATTAAATTTTGGATTACATTGGAAGTATCCTAAATATTATTTGAGTTATAATAGTAAAAATTATACCATTAAGGTCGAGGAAGTTGATAAATTTATACTACACCTATATTATAAGATTAAAAACAAAATTTTCTAAAAACCATTTTTATGCATTAGATTTGATAATATTATAATGAACATATCAAAACAAGATAGGTTTTATTTTATAAAATTATTCCAATATGTTAAATTAATATTTTAATTTTATATAATAATATAAAATTCATTTTTCTGCATAAAATAAAGTTACAATGGTAAATATTAGTTACCAAAGTAAAATGGTTATTTTATAAACATTAATACATTTATAAATATTTTTTATTTTTTGGAAATTAAAACTATTATAATTTTTAATAACATATAAAAATAAAATCTAACACTCTTTTAATTTTTAATCAATGAAAATAAAACTTTGAATAGATAATGACTAAAACGACATTTTTTCTAGAGAAAGTGTTTTTCAACACATTATATATTTTAATTTGAATGTAAATATTCCCTTGTTCAAAAATTGAGTTACATTAAATAGATTATAAATTAGTATTCATAAAATCATGGTTTCATATGATTTTTCATATTATATTTTTTGTTATAAAATAATATCCATTGTTAATATTTAATTATGATTAATAACTGTTACAATTGGTAATCTAACGTGGATTGAATTTTTAAAAATAAATTTCAAACATAGACATTTTAAAACAATATTTTTAGGTTATTAATTAATCTTTAAATATATCAAAAACATCTCCCCACCTAAATCTCATGAAATTCCATTCTTACCCCTTACCTAACATTCCCGTCTAATGGTTTCTCCCTCTTTTTTGACTTATGAAATAGAGATCAAATCCTCCCACTTCAAGTCACATATCCAGTTTGAAATCCCAATGAAACTCCATCAAATTTACTTCATTTAGGGAATCGATATACTTATGGTATCCACTATCTTTAACAATTTTCCTCAGGTCCTTCACTTCTGAAAGATAATTTAATAGAATATCCAAATTCTTAACATAATAATTACTTACCATTTTACTTTCATTCATTATCATTCCTATCCACCCTCATAAAAATAATTCTAACCATATTTAAATAATGAATTTAGAAAAATTAATATACTGAAATGTGATTATTTTTTAAAATGTCCATTATCTATTCCCCTCCCCATCTATCAAAAAATGAAAATGTTTCTCATGCACCTTCGTAAACTACCCCAGTATGAACGACACATTTCATTTTATAACACAAAAATAAATGGATGTTTAAATAGATGGATTTATATATTTTATGTTTTATTTATGTATTTATTTGAATTCTATAAATATAAATTAGTCACTCTATTTGTAATATTGAAAATAAATGCTCATTTTAAAACCTACCGCCTAAAACAAGCATACTAAGATGAAAATAGATTTATTTATTAGTGGAAACGTATATTTTATTGACCTTATTATTATAATTATTAAAAAAATTTATTACTCACTATAGTTATTTAAAAATAATTTTTTTTTTATTTTTTATAATGAAATTATAACAAAATGATCTTTTCCATAGACAAACTCATACATAGATTGTAGCATCCCCTCATTGAGTCGATTTAACCAACTACATTAAAAATTATATAAATTTTTACCAATTATGGAATTTTATATATATATTTAGTATAAATATATAAATATTATTTTTCTGTTCTGGAAATATAAAAAATTAACTCATTAATTAAATTAGAATTATTCATTTTTTAAACATCAATGAAACATACACATTAATGATTTATTTCTAGAAGATATATAACTAAAAAACTAATATAATGAAATTATATGTTTATAATTTATAATAAAATAATAATTCTAGCACATTTTTTATCTTTTAATATCAAAATTTGGGAGAATAATGAATAACAATGCCTCGATTATGAAATTGATTCAAAAGGATAAAGACAACATAGACACAAACATAATTATTTATAATAAATAACTAATATAAATATAAGGAATAATTACAGAATATGTTTATAATATAACTTTTTGAAATAGGTTATTAATATATTTATTATTATTATAAATGAGTTTATAAAACTTCCATGGAAATGAAGAGTAAATGTAAGGGTTCATTGTCTAAAATTTGAATTAATTCAGACATGTTTATATTATAAACCGTGTTTCTTCCATGGTGTATACAATTCCCCATTATCATTTTTATCATGATTCCATTATATTTCATGGTGTTCAATTTTCTATTATTTTTTATTTTCTCTTGGGATTTGGAATCAAAATTTACCAATGTTGTAAGGGTTACTTGTCTCAATTAATAATCTGATAAGACATAATTCTTATTAAACAATATTTTTTCTTTTGAATTGTGTATTCACTACCCTATTTAATTCATATGGGAAAACATATTACATTTTATGGAATTTTAAGGATCATTTTTTATAACATATCATATTATTTTGATTCAAAAATTCCTTGAACTGTAAGGAACATTGGTAACTCAAATAGTTTTCTCTTAGATAAACATTTCCTTTTAATATTCGATCAAAAATGTTTCATGTATTTAAAGATATACTTTTTACATATGATTTACAATTGTATCTCCCTAGGGAAATTTTTTGTATTATCCAAATCCCCTTCCATGAATTATTTTCTCTTCCATAAGGTTATATTTTTTTTGAATAATTCACATCCTCTTAAGTGTTTATTTTTCTAAAATGTATCTTTATTTCAAGATTTTTTTTCACATAAATCCAATTACATCATTTCTAATTTTTAGAATACAAATATGTATCAATTCAAGGGATCTTAATAATATATAATTAAAGATAATATTTTTCACTCTCTTTTAAGATTTTTATTTTTTCCTCGTCTCAAAGGGGATCTAATTATATTGACATTATATTCTATAGATCCCCTCTTAATTATTTTGTGAATTTAAAATTTTATGTGATTGAATTCAGTATCTATTAATCTAGTTGACTTGTTTATTTATTTTATTCCTTGTAAAATGAAATATTAATCCCATTTTTATTCCATAGATTTAATGATGGGATGATTTTTTGTTTTCTTATGGAACACATGTGTATTATTAATCATTAAGTGAAGGGTGGTACCTATATATTCCTCCATTTAAATATTTAGAGTGTTAAATATTATGATATAATGGTGAAACTAGTTTTGATGATCGATAAAAAATGAGAAATGAGTTAGAATGTATGTTCTTATATAAGAAAATGGTTGTGATTCTAGACCATATATGGAAACATGTTATGATTCCTAATATGCTATGAGAAACATGTGATTAAATGTTTTTCCACCCAGGTTAATAGTTTAGTAAATCCTAATCCACTAAGGAAAACATTTTGTGATACTTTATCCACTATGTTATTATATCAATGTTAATAGATGTGCCATAATTCTCAAGTGTGCCTTGTTTCTATGATATAGGTCATTTTCATGATGCATTCCTTTTTTATGACATGATTTATGATCTATGACTTTTTACATATAACATTCTTATATATCATGTTTATACCCATATGACCATCTTATTCTGACTTGTGATATTTGATTTCTATTACTTATTATTACCCTTAGTAATCATCTGAGATCACCCCGACCTTATATTTCAGTATTTCTTGGTTATGATGATGAGAAAATTATTTAATGTCTATATTAGTATAATATTTTGAGAAGTAGTGGGTGATTTTGAATTATTGTTATAGATTAATTAGTTTCTTATATAATGGTTAAAATTACCATTTATTGAAAAAGATATGGGTTTTTATAGTTAATATTTTAACCTAATTCTCTAAAAACAGCACATAAAAGGCCTTCAGTATGTATTGTAATGAAATATTTTCTTTATGTCATGTAATTATAGGGTCACATCTATAGGTTTTTATAGATGTAATAAAACAGGGGTTTAGTCAAGTTTTTAGATTAGAATGCTGTGGATTGGGGATATTTCAGGATTTAAAAAATTCAGCAATGATTGATAACTAAAGGTTGATCATAATTTCAATAGTGAAGATAACCCTTTAGTTTATGCATGTGTTCATAGAAAAGGTGAGTTCCATTGTAATACCTAATGTAGTGATGTCAATATATTAATAGATATTAAATCTTGATACTCTCTTCTATTTTCATTAATTAGTGATATTTTTCAATAAAATTCTATTATATTCTAAGATTCATGACTATTAAGTGAAACATAAAAGGATTTTTCATTAATTGATTTTCATTAATGGTTTGGAAACATATATAAAATGGTATCAATAATTTTAAAAATTATTATTATTATAAGGCTATATTTGTGGGATAAATATTACAAAATTCTTGTTTGAGGTATATAAAACACCTTGGTTTAAAATATACTTGATGTTCAGGTAATAGAGGGCTGATTTATTTTTTTGAAAATTCAATTAGATAGTCTTGGTAGCCTTATGTAGTTGGGGTCTTAAGAGAGTTGTTAACACACCCCATAATTCTACATGAAACCATGGATCAAATCCTCGTGGTGAATTATTTACAGGTTATTGTACCAGTATTGTAGTAGTATTGTAATTGTACTATAAAAATGGAACTATTAAACCAATCCGGGCCTTCAATCCACTGGTTTTGGCATATGGGTCACAAAGCCTTCAGGAAACCATATGTATCGGAGGAAAAGGGCCTATAGGATACCAAATGAAGAATATGATGCAGAATGACCGGACGATTAGTTCAACACATCGGGTTTGTAGTGTGGCCTGAATTTAGGAAGCATTGCTGGGTGGGAAGCTCTAATAGGATATATGTGTGTTGTAAGGTATCAACTGACCCTCTAACCCCTTGGGATATAGGGGTTCTCTTACACAAAATTTCAAAGGGTAGTATAATGTTATGGTTCTTATGATAGGGGAGATACATCTTGTGAATAATTATAACCAAACTGGTGATGTGATGTGTCTTGTTAGGTAGCGTGGCATAGAGGCATCCATGTGTTTTTTGGTGGGAAAATCAAAATAGTTATGGGTGGGTTGACACCTATCATCTGTCCCTCTATATGAATATGGGTTAAAATATGAGTTCTCTTCCATGAAATCATGGTTGGTTAGTGCATTAAAACATAGGATGGTAAGGGGTGTCATAGTAAGATTAATGGGACCATGATGAAAATTTGGCTCCTTAACTTGGTCCTTCAGGTCATGTCCTTTGGCTTCCAATCAATAGGTCCATCGATCAAAAAAATATAATGGGACTTCAATCCATTGGTCCTATGAGGCATGTAAGGGTTACCCTTAATCATTGTTGAAAATAGTGATTTCATTACTTAAAAAATGTCATATTCCCCCTATCTACTTAAAAAATGTATCTGTAGCCTTAAAATTGATTAATGATTTAATAAAAAAGGATCCATGGTTTTCTTGGAGAATTATATCATATTTTTTGGATTATAATATATATATTGAGTAGATATTGAATTTATTATATAATGATTAATAACATGTGTGTATTAAATATGTAGTTGATTTTTAGGGGAATATATGAATTTACTATGGTTTAATGAACTGGATGTTAAAATTGTTAAGGGAAAGAATGTTTTGGAAAATATATGGTTTGGGAATATACATACTCAGATATATGATTGTATAAAAAGATTAATGTTGTTTGAGAATAACTATGTAACATGATATCACCTAATAGGGTTTGCAAGATTTAATATTATAAGTTATATCCTAAATGGTGAATATGATAGGAATTCCATCACCAACATTCATCAGTGACTAATAAAAAAATGTAAGGATAAAAATTCATTAAAGGGGGTACATTATCATGACTCAATATTTCATTACCAACTTTTCATAAATAAATATTGTGTTTGATAGCTTTATTTGCATGAAACACAACACTAAAATGATACATGACATATTACATGAATATTATTAATAAAATTTTTAATAAAAAACCTATATTAAATAAAAAAATTATAATAAATAAAAAATCATACAAAATAATATTAGGAACACGGAATATTTTAAAAAGGGAATTTTTAAATAAAATTAGTTTTTCTTATACATTCATTTAAAAGACGAATTATTTTCTTTAAGAACACTAATTTTGTAAAAATAATTTCATTTTTTAATTTATCATATCAAAATTATCCAAATTTTATTTTTTGAGATTTTTCTAAAAAATTTAATTTTCAGTGCATAATGAAAATTATAGTTTTAAACTAAATTATAAGATTTATGAGTTTCTAAATATATGTGGAATACCTGGAAGTTTATAAATTATTTATATTAATTAAATATTTGTGTTAAGAGTAAAAATATGAATTTTAATATATAATTTTGAATATATAGAACTTATATTCAATATTTTAGTACTTTAGTAACATTTTATTCTAATTTTAAAACTATCCTAAGTATTTTTTTAAGTAAACATTTTAATTGAAACATTCAATTTTCATAAATTTATAATCCATATAACTCATATTTTCTCTAATAAACCAATGTATATCATGAACATAAATGGAATTGATAAATTTATACTACACCTAAATTTTATGCTTTAAAATAAGCTTCTTATAAAAATAGTTTGGAAAAGTTATGTGAGTTAATATTAAAATTAATATTTCTATACATCATTAATTTTATTTTATACAATTATGTTAGTATTTTAGATTAACATTTTTCATATTTTTTAGTAATTTAAATTTTATTTTTAGTTATAAAATAAATTTTCCAAGGTAATTATTAGTAATCATGGTAAAATAGTTATTTTTAAAAAACTAATATTTTTCTAAATAGTTTGTACTTTTTAACTAATAATATAATATAATGTTTCAAAAAATATACAAATAAATTAAAAACTGTTTTAATTAATAGATAATGTTATATAAGATTAAGAATACATAATGATTAAAATTACATTTTTCAACAAAAATAGTTTTTCAACATATTGTATGTTTTCATTTAGAAGTTATTTTTCTCATATTTATATGTTTAATTAGATTAAATTGTTCTAAAATTAATATTCAAAAAATTGAAATTTTGTAAGAAGTTTTATCTTATTGTTTTATTAGAAAAAATAATCACAATTAAAATTTAATCTGTTTTAATGAGTGTTAAAATGGGTAATCTAATATGGCTCAAATTTAAAAAAACAAATTGAACAATTAGAAATTTTAGAATAATTTTTTTTTGGATTTAAATTTATAATTACATGCCTCATCAACATTTACCCTCTAAACTCACCTCACTCTCATGAAATTCCAATCATACCTCTCACCTAACAGTCTTTTTCAATGATTTGCCCCTCATTTCACCTATAAAAGGAGTTCATCATATCCCACATCAAGCGACACCTCTAGATTTAAATTAAATTTAAAAACTACCCAATATACTTATTATATATTTTCTATACGCATTTGGAATCCCCTATCCTAAGAAAAATTCTTGAAGCCCTTCATTTCCAATGCATAATTCAAGGGAAGATCTAAATTCTCAAAAATAATTGTTTCTTACTCTTTTGATTTTTTTTTCTTCCCATCCACACAGCTCTAAAACATTAGAAATAAATTTATATATGTAAATAATTTTAAATAATATAACAAAATTTTATTATACTTAGGGTATAACTATTATCCATCCCCCTCTCATTCAATCGTAAAAATGAATACATTTCAGATGCATGTGTGCAGAATACCACTTCCATGAATGAAACATGTCGTTTTCATCACCTCCGTAAAAGGTTATTTATATATACTGGTTTTTTGAAAATATTTTTTATTTATATAATGTTTTATTTTATGAAAAATAAATTATTCAATCTATATTTAACATTACAAATAAGATATCATTATAAAAAAACACTTAAAACATACAAACGAAGAGGAAAAACTATTTATTTATAAGAGAAAAAATATATTTCCTTTAACTTGATCATATTAATATATGAAATTATAATTAATCTCCTTATTAAAATATAAATAATTCCATTCTAATTCTTTTATAATGATATTATAATAACAGGATATCTTTTATAGTCACACTCACAAATAGATTCTAGCATACTCTTGTTGGGTCGGTTTAAGCACCTTCCTGACTAATGATAATAATTAAAATAAATAATGTAATTATAAACCTAATATTGAATAATAATAGGTTAATAATTAATTTTTTATTTCTTTTTTTGGTAATATAAAAATTTAACTTATTAATTAATTCACCACCAATCATTTGTTAAAAATCACATAAACATGTCGGTCTCTAATTTCAAATACATGAAATATAACTAAAAGTACCATAAAATTAAATTATAAGTTTACAAAATATGTTTAAACATTAATTCTAGAACATAGTATTATTTGGTAATGATGAACTTTGGGATAATGATGAAGAGAAACACTACGACTATGAAACTATATCAACACTATCAAGATTAATTATACCCAAAATTTAAAATGGATAATAGATAACTAATATAAATATAGAGAATAATTATATGTTAACTATATAAAAGGTAACTGATATTAGTAAGGTTTTGAACTAGTTTATTATTATAGTTTCTTTAAGAAGGATGTTAAATTACTTACGTACAAATAAATAGAAAATTATAGGGTTCCTTGTCCAAAATATGAATTCTTTAGGCCATCTTTATATTAAGCTCCACATTTATTTCTGGGTGAATTCACTAACCCGTTATAATTATTTTTATTTTATTTTATTATATTTCATGATGTTCAATTTTTTATTCCATGTTTATTATCTCGTGAAGTTTTGATTCAAAAACTATAAAAATTTATAAGGTCTCATATTCTTTCTTTCAAATCAATAGAGAGATACTTTTTATTATAAAACTCTTTTTTATTTGATTTCTCAATTAACAGACCTATTTATATCATGTGAGATAATAATATTACATTTAATCATATTTTAATGATAATTTCTGAAATTTCCACCCATATTCTTTTGATTCAAACATCATTTCATCCATAAGAGACTTTAGTAACTAAAATATCATTCTTTTTTTATATAGTTTCTTGTTCAAATTCAACCATTAATGTTCCTTTTATTCAATGATCTCATTTTTATATTTCATTTCCAATTTTATATCCCTAAAAAATATGGATTCATAATCTAAATATCATTTGTTGAATGATTTTATTTTCCAAAAAATTTTAATATGTTTTGAATAATTCTCATCCTCTTAAGTGAATATTTCTCTTAAATGGTTTCTTTAAATACCATGTTTCCAATTACCAACAATATTATAATTTATTATTTTTTAATCTAGATACATATAAATTCATGTGATATTTTTACTTTCTTTCAAAGAAAATATTTTTACTCCCTTTTAAAATTTTTATTTCATTTTCCTCTTCATATAAAAAGGGGTATATTTTCCATGTTTTTATTTATTTTTAAATCAGCATCTAAATAATATTATTACATTGTTATCTCGTGTGACTGAATTTTGTATAAATTTTTCTATTTTATTCCATTTTTAATGAGATACAATTTTGATATGAAATTTCAAACTTATTCTTATTCATTGGATTAAATGATGTGATTATTTTTTGTTTTCTTACAGAGCATGTGTGTATTGTTAGTCTTTAAGTGATGGATGGACCCTATATATCCCTCCAATGCATTGGTAAAAGAATTAAAACTCATAATATATTGGAGAAATAAGTAGTGATGATTGATCCAAAATGGGAACAAGGTAATGATCCCCAATCAACTTTGAGAAATGGTTAGGTAATCTTAGTCCAATAAGCGAAATAGGTTGTGATTCATGATATTCTATAGGAAATAGGTGAGTTAATCCTAATGCACTGAAGTAAATAGTTTGTGATACCATATCCACTATGTTATTATTTTTATTCTTAAAAATTTTCCACACTTCTCAACTATTCCTTGTTTATAACCATATGGTTCAGAATATAGTTAATCCTACTCCTAAAAAATTATTTCAAAGAAATAGAAAAATAATCATTATTAGAGAATTTAAAAAGAGGAGTATTAAAATCGCTATGTTCATATGCTTTATCCAAAGATGAACAAAATTTCAAGATAAAAATGGACCATCTTGAGCTTACCTCCATATTTGTCTCTTGGAGAGAGAATAAAAACCCTTATATTCATCCATGTATATATGTGTAACATCAAGGTAGATATAATCCTAAAGAAAAATACTGTCAATCCAAGAAATAGACATTCTCCATGAAAAATACCTTAATAGATCAGGAAAAAATTTCACTACCACACTTGATTTAGGTTCCATCCAAATATATTGTAAACCCTGATAGATTTCATACCTGTGTGCCTTGATCAGAGACCACAATTCAACATCAATTTCTTATCCATTCAAAATTAAAAGATAAAAAACAGCCCTTAATGGGACCCTAATTAGTGCAGAAGACACTACCGCAACCCTAGGGACCTAGTGCACCTGAAGTCACCTCATCAACAATATCCTTCAGCCAACCTGAGATCAAAAGTATCCATCTAATATATTTTTTCACCAAAGGTTTTTTAACCCTTCTAAAAACACCAAGAGACCTCAATATAACCATGTCGTAAAAATCAACATTCATTTAACTAGACAATATTTTAGAGGAAATCAATTTTCTCTGTGAATTGAAATAATTCCTGAATAAAAATATAGATTATTATCATCCAAATTCAAAACATTACATACTCTACAAGTATTAGAAATAATAGTGTCTTCATTAGTGAAAAGAATTATAAGGATCTATTTACTATATCTTGCACTACATATAGATGTCAATAGTTCATTAAAACCCCAAAAATCAAGAATTCAGCCACAGAAATCTTGCACAAACACCCAAATAATATATATAAAGAAACAAAAAATAAATAGATGGTAAAACATGTCCTTTTATTGAAATCATAGACGGTATGAAGAGGAAAGTCTTATCCCTACCTACTAAATTAACATGTGTAGTGGAAGTTGCTACCTCCAGATCCTACAGATTAAAATAATTTCAGCTTCATAGATAAAAGTATTTTTAAATCATAGTAACCACATAGGAATAGTGTTTGAACCATCATAATAATACTAATATCATTTCCTAGTGTTGAAGCTACCAGTTATATTTGGTGACTAGATTAAGACATCCTGATCATTGTACTCGTATCTGAGAAAGTCCATACTTAATTGAGTAAGAAACACCCCATGGAGATCAGTATAACATTGTTTGTTAGTAATTGAAGAATCCTTTAGAGAGTATGGAATATAAAAATATTTATTAATCGGTCATTAAAAACATGGAGTACTCAAAAAATTCAAGTATTAGTTCATAAAAATCATCTACTTTGAGCATTGCATTATATCATAATGGGCCCACTTAATAGATGGAAAAATAGATAAAAGAACATACATAGAATTTCCATTTTATAGTTTTGTGATAAATATGGTGGAAAGAAACTCCAAAGAATAGACAGTATAGGAGATAATTCTCTAGGTGAATTTTTCTAGAAATGATTCATTTAAAAGACTGAGATCTTTGATCCCTATACCTCTCGTGTCCACTAGTTTAACCCATTATATACAAGAAACATTAATAAACTTCATTTCATGAGTTGAACCAATCCAAATAAAATTATGAATCATGATCTAAAACTCATTAATGAGAGTTATAGGCCATCATTATAATAAAAATTCATAGAAAAAATCATATAGGTAATCCCACTATTTACCAAAAAAAGTCCACATGTCTAATATATTGCCTTCCCCTTCCATGTTTCTAGCTGATTGATAATTTTATAATAAGTACTCTCAAATTAACACCATATAACATTACCCTAAAAAATAGAATCCCAATGTAGGTAAAAGAAAATGGAATCCCTATTAACTTCATGACCCATGGACACTTTATTTTTTTAGATATGAACACTCCTTTTCTAAATATCATAGAATATTTGTTCTAGCTGATTAGCTGACTAGAAAATTCTTCTTTGCACCGAAAAATGAATTTAATATAAGAGATGATAATTCTATTAGACTTCCCAAATAGAAGAATTTCATGACCTAAAAGTAGGTTTTAGTATACAAAATATAGTCTTCCAACCTTCATTTTATTGTAATACACATCATTGACAAGAACATTTGTACAATAACTTTAATATTTATTGGCTATAGGAAAGTGAATCCAAGATAATAGATCCCCTAGTATAATGTCTCTAGAACACTAGAAAATACCCCTTAGAGACCAATTTACAAGAATAGATAACCTGAAACTCTTAAGGATAATGCTGATCAAGTAGACAATGATATGAAAAAACACATGCATCCTCAGAATAGAAAATGATAAATTACACTTTACTATATCAAAATCCATGGAAATATCATGTTTCAGGGTTGGATTACCATACTTTACCTTTTTATTCATTTTTTTAACACATTATAATATAGTATAAAAGAAATTATGGATATTCTTCTTAGTAAAAATTATAAAGTGATTTGAAGTAATAAACCCCTTAGAAATATCTCTCTTACCAAAAATTTATTATCTTCTTGATCACCTTAGGTACTGAATTCCCAAAATTAATTGGCTTGAAATATTTAATATCCATATAATTTTATTTTTTTGAATCATATTAATGAAGTTGGAATTCACTCCATGTGTAATAGATGCATGATTAAAGAATTATCTCCCTATATTGATGACCTCAAAGTGAAAAATGTCCCAATTGAATATAAATAATTTATTAGTGAAGCCATCAAGTCCTGAAAACTATCAATATTTAGATATAGGATATCTTCCTTAATTTCCCTTTCACTAGGTTCCTCAACAATATTCTTATTCAGTATCTCATTAATACAAGGAATAATTCAATTAACTATTTTTGAGTACTTCCCCCCCTTTCCAAAAACAATTCCTCAAAATAACTGGTCACATCATTTGAAATTTAATTATTAGAACTAAATAAGTTTCTATAAATTTTGTTGGATGTTTACCCTATTTATACCTTCTTATACCTATGATTGTAGTGAAACAATCATGAGTTCATATCTCCCTCCTTAAGACACCTGATGTTAAATTTATTTTGAGGAAGATTCTCTTTAATAGACAAAATATCATCACGCATGGAGAGGGATTGCATCTCCTCCTAAGAGGGAACTTCTTTACACTAATTAATTTCATGGAAATGGACCAAGAAAATTTCATCCTCCTTGGTATCAAGATCAATTTTAGAAAAGGATATTTTTCTTCACTCTTTGAGAATTAATTTTAAAAAAATCAGCTTAATGGGTAGAATTTGTAAAGTAATAACCTACAAGTAAAACTTCCAAGCATCCATAATAATTTCTCTAAATATAGGCAGAACAAGATAGTAATTATTAGACATGACAGGTAAAGGGGATAAACTTTATTTATTGATACAAACATCAACTGGTATATGATTGTTATCAGAGTGTTTCTTCAGTATAGTGAGACCATAATCAACAGTATCATTCTTATCATCCACTTTAAAAAACCTATAACTAGTTGTATGGACTTCCTCTCATTAAGAGTATACCTACACCTTGTGTAATCATCTCTAACTATGGTAAAATGAACCAAACCACATTTATAAATGAAAGAAGAAAATTCATAAGATTATAGCCTACAAAAAATACATCCAGTTTTTTTCATTAGGTCTTAAAATATAATTGAATTCTCACATTACAATACAACTCTGACACATAATCTTAGAGATGCACTCCTGACTTCTCTGAAGACATATTTTTCTTGTATATATTTTGAAAGCATAGAAAAAATTCATATAAAATACTACACTATTCATTTTAATGGAAACAATAATGGAGTGTGTATCATTGCTATAGAAAGTAAGATTAATTATATTTTTCTTTAGAACCCAAAAAGACTCCATAGCAAATTCAAATAGATTATAAGAAACAAAGAAATATCCTAGGGAACTCCAGTTAAAATACTTCAAGTTATCAAATTTTATATGTGGTTCTGAAAGACCAATAATCAAGGGTTTTTTAGTCACAATAGAGTTCATGAGGGTTGTGATCATGAGAGAGTTACCATGCCATTGAGAATTATAGAAGAAAAATTTTATTGATTAAGAGGTATAATATTTTCCTTATCCCTATCTTGATGTTGGTTCTTTATTTGATTAGTTTTTCATTAATATTTAATCATGTTTTCCATATTTGTTGCTTCATATTTATAATCATCCTCATCAAGAGAAATATCACTCTGATGTTTCCTATGTGATGATAACTTCTTAGCACCTTCATCCTAAAAGAACCATGTAAAGGTGTGAACTTGTTAGAAAATTGAATAGTTTTTACATTGAATCTCTTAAGAAGCTTCCCTATTTTAGTTTTAGATGGTAGAACCTATGAGAGAAGGTATTCAGTTTTATCATGAGAATCATAATGAGAAGGATTATCCACACTATTACCCGTATCACTGATCAGATTACACTCTATTGAGGGATGAATAGATATCCCTATTATCAGATAGTGATCATCCTTCACATTATTCGGGAAAACATTATAAATATATGTGCCTCCAGTCAGTTCATTTTAGAGGGAGTTGACACACTCATTACCAACACCAGAAAACTCCAAAATAATGACCTTTACAAGAGAATCAACATTCTTAAATGTGATTTAAAAAGAGTCACATTGATGGAAATGACCAATATAATCCAAAAAATGAATTTTATTGGCCTTATTAGAGATAAAATCATTAATTCTATTTGATGAGACAATATTCTCCTAGTTATCCAGTTTTGGAATGATTATTATTTCCTTCATGGGGTTATTTTCATTACATACCTCAACTAAGAGATCATGTGTAGACTCACTAATGGAAGAAATTAAAATTCTATAATCTTCAGTAGAGACACCATCATTCCTCTCTCTAATCACAACCACAAGTGGTTAAGTGTGATCACTAACATCATTCACATTAGTAGAGTCCTTTTTCCCATCCTCGGATGAAATAATTACATTCCCATCATTAGATGAACCAGGATCAAGGTCATGATATATGAAATCATAGAAATTTTCTATCCCTTTACTTATCCTTTAATTGACATCATCATTCCCATAATTTTTTTAAAATCTATACATTTTAAATCTTTTGCATTCAGGTTTTACCCAAAAAAGTTACAATTCTGGAAGAAATTTGGTTTCCTCTCATAGTGAATCTCTAGATTGATACTATCATCCCTGGTAGTCCACAAAAACTACTCAACTAAAGTAGTGGACATATAAACCTTTACAAAAATTCATTCATAATGACTAAAAATTGGGTTTTCTATTTGTCTATCCATCCGTATAGGATTTCAAATAGATGAGGAAATGTCCCAAAGTATTTTTGGATAACTATAAATCCAATTCAGTTTAAAAATTTGGATCCATACCTGAATATGAGTTGCCCTAAAATTTCTCGAATCGATGTTTCGATCCCATTCTTGAATCTGAAGAAAACCATGTTCATGATAAACTAACCCAAAACTCCAAGCCCACCATTTTCACTCATATAAGAGAGAGACTACATGGTAAAAACAATAACCCATAGTTTTTTACCTCAATTAATAAGAAACATATATCTCTAAAATTATTTTTTGGAGACCATTGAATTTACATGACTTCGCCCCTTTTGGAATAAATACATGCACAATGAGGGAATACCTTAAAATTCTCACACATTCTTTGATTACATCTTCATTGGTTGAGACATGTACAATTTGACCTTTTCGGATAACCCATCAAGGTGGAATAGAATATTATTATGAGATATAAAGGTTCGCCTCTCCATTTAAGATTTCATATAAATTAATAAATTACTTATGTAGTGATAAAATATCTATTGGTTGATAATAAAAGTGTTTTGTAAGTTATGTTTTTGTCCTAATTCGCAAAAACTGTAAAACTAAAGGGCCATGAGAATGTATTATAAAAAATTATTTTATTTATTTCATGTAATTACTTGGTCATGTTTGTGGGTTTTTATAGTATAAAACCATAAGAAAATATTTACTCAACACATTCTATAATCCCACTAGGGCCATGTTTTGCATGAGAAACAAGTTTAATAGGTGATGGTCATTAATAACAACTTAATTCAAGATACCTCTTTTTGAATAATTATTGATACCACCTCTAATTAATTATAATGCAAATTATTGATATTTTTAGTAATTGATACTAACTTTTTTATAGCCTTATTTTCCCAATAATTCAACTTCCTTTAATGACGCATCTTAAACATCTTACATTATGAACACCTTCCATGTTTTATATTCATTGAAAATTTACCTCTACGTCATCAAATTTTATAAAATTCCAATTGTTTTTATTCTACCCTTGTTTTGTTTTCCCCTCTATCATCTTCTTCTCTCTAATTTTTAATGAACCCAAGGCTCAATCCTTTGTGGTCTACAACATGGTAAAGAACCTATATTATGAGAAATTTAAATCACATCATAACTCATTAGTAGGTGTCATAAATCAACAATATTAAATTGTGTTGAGTTTATTGGACTCTAGGAGATAATTTATGCCTTTAAAGAGATTTATTGGGTAAGGTTATCATCAAAATGTCTAGATCTTTAAATTTAGTTGGCATATACTTCAATATCAGCAAACCATGTTCCACTTTCTCCTTGATAAAGTTATGTTTCCTTAACATTTATATAATCGTTGAGTGATGAACATCATTTTTCATGATATCTATAACAATCTAATCAGAAAAATTGATTCTTATTAGAGACTTCACTTCAAAAAAATGTCATCTAGATGGTTCTTTATCTATATTAATTTTGTGCCATCTTGAGTTGATGCAATATACTCAACTTCACATTATTAAGAAAAATGAAATCCAATTTCCATCTCATAAATATATACAAAATCATCTAGGATATAATGAACAACTTGATGTTAAATGTTTATCATCTAATGGACTATCTCAATATGCATCTATATATCTGGATAACTCTAACTAGAATTTTTCATTTCTTAAGAAACCAAAATCCACCATGGAATTGATATACTATAGTATTATTTTCTCTATAATCAAGTGCTGGGATTAATTTGATATATTTCATCCTAAAATGTTGAAAAATGATTTCATGTGTTTTTTTAATTACATTAAGCATCCAATAATCTATCTATATTGTGATACATTTATGGTTTTTCCTTCATCATCCCTTGACAATATCCTCTATGTAGAAACTAGATTTTCATATCCTGGGATTTATCTATTAGAAATCATCTGAGAACCTCCCAAGAATATTTGTATTAATAAATTAATATTCCATACCATTCTCATATAAGTTGAATAACGTGGGAAAAAATACATCCCTAGTCACCAATATTGTAAACTCACACTTCATGAAATCTAAAAATTATTTACATTGTGCTTCAATAACTCTAACCAATATTATGTCATAAAAATACTCTATATCCCTCGTTCTTTGATTACTATATTTATTGACATGTATATCATAATAAAATATGAAATTATATAAATAGATATTCTAAAATTATTGATCATATCATGAGTACCATGCTATTGGATCCTGGTTCAATCAATAAAACACCTTGTTTAATTGAATAACTTTTTTCTCATCCTTGTAAATTTGGAAACTATATGGATACTTTATGGAAACCTATTATTCTAGGACCCCATTCAAATACGTTGACATTAATTCATCTTGGAAAAAATTAATTTTAGTTTCACTGTTATAGACATGAATGACCGAATTGTATCTATTCCGGTAACAGAAGAAATTTTTTTATCTGAATTGATGCCCTCTATTTGGGTGTACCCCTATCACAAAAGAAATGTTTTGTTTCAAAACAGAATTTAATACTTATTCAGATGTTACAAAAGTATCATTTGGTCTACATGTAATTCAAGTATATTGGTCTCAAAAATATATCCCATGTTTTATTCTTCATGATTTGGTCATGATATTTATTCATCCCAAAAGTCCAATTCTCATATCCAGTAGCTTCTTCAAAACATTTCATCTCTTCCTATGATATGAATGAAATTTTATATATATACTTCAATCTCCCCATTTTCAAGAGAACTATATTATTTTTAATTATATTATTCTTATTAATTACATCTTACCTATTTAACTTCAATGAATATATAGATCTACCAATATCTTACTCATTACCATTGTCTTTTTTTAAATTAGTATATTCCACTTATGGTCTCTTTGAACTAGTTACCTACTCATCACACTCATCATAAAATTACTCACTATATTATAAAATATTTTAATCATTTTCCACCAAGAAATCCTCATTTATATCCACAATATTTCCAAAATATATTGAAGAATTTATATTTGTTTATTTTTTTGAATAGAAATGAATTATGAATTCATATCAAAAGGTTGAAAATTTCTTTTGTTTCTCCTTATTAAGAAGGAAATATTTACTTCTAAAGACTACAAAGTATTTCAGTGTTGGATTCTATCCATAAAATAGTTAATAGTAACTCTTTTCTTCTTTCATAAACAATAAATATCTATCATATATTTATGCTGATGTCAACACTATTTCCTTCCAATACTTTTCTGGTTAGTATTTTTTCCATGAAAATCATTCTGGGCATATTGTTTATGATTTGATTCATCCACTCAACCATGCAATTTTTTGAGGAGTTATCATTATTTATACTTGGTTATTTACTCCATTTTTTAGATAATCCTCCACTACAATATTGGTAAACTTCATGCCATTATTGTTTGAACCTTTATAATTTTATTTTCAAGAATATTTTCAACTTCCCTCGGATATTGTTTTATGTAGATAAATACCGAGGACTTTTGGGTGATAACCAGAATCCACAACATAATATAATAAATATATATTAAATGAATATATTATTTATTATCATCAATATATATGGGTTATATACGTCTACACACATTCATATTAACCATCTCAAGAAATCTTCTTGACATTTTCTCATTCACCATGTATGTCTTTCATGTGATATTGTCTTATTGGGAAGCATCACTCTCATTTTCCCTTGATGATATAGGTAGATATTATCATACATGAATTTAATCCATATAATAAATTCAACATATTTTCCAATTTTGATACATGTTTTATTGGAAAAAATTATTATTGTACCTTTAGTCATGAATTTCACTAGTACTAAGTAGGTTTGGACTGTGGCCATCAACAACCAATACATATGCACATCTCATATATTTTACCCAAAATATCACTTTCCAATTTAATCGACACCTCCCCCCAATGTTACCCCTTTTGGGTTGGAAATTAGATAAAATAGATAATGACTCTCGAAGCCTACCTCCAATAGGCCACAGGTTGGCGACAAGAATAAATTATATCATATATATACAAATTAGAGGCATTACCCTCTGAAATAAAATAATGAATGATATTTAATAATTTTAAATTAATGAACTCATCCTCAGATAGGTAAATAATACACTAGTATATTCCTGTTATGTCATATAAAACTGAAACAAATAAAAATAGAACTACATGCACCAAAAGATAAACGTGACGGTGACCATGAATCCCAAACATCTCTCAAACAACCACAAGCCATGAATATCTAGATTGATCTCCAACCAAGACCTATTAACTAGAAAATTTCTCTACATATATGTAGGGTGATCATAATAGTTATAGTTAGTAGGAACCTCCTTGATTCCTCTCATTAAAAGGATAAAGAAATCTTATTAGTGCACAATGAACAACAAGTTTAATTAACTCGTCGCATAAATTGGTTTACTATGTTCCTAGCCTCAACATGGATATCTCTCACCAACAAATATATATAAGAGCTCATATAATATAATAAAAACCATTATTACCTACAACCTCTTCACTAATTTTTTTCCACTCAATCCCAACATCATACGTTTGGAGCCATCTGTCACAAAAAGAAATCATCCAGAAACCACCTAGGATAATTCATCATAAAAAGTATCTCATGCATCAAATCAACGCATCATCCATTACCACATCTCCATATAGTAACCAAGTAGTATTTCAGATCCATCACATTCTGTAAATTTTTTATGATGTATTTAATATTCTACCTCAATCCCTCACATTCCATTCATCAAGTAATGTATCTTAAGCAATCACAACCCATACACATCATACCTATAATAATCCCTTAGATACTATATCCCCAAATACATGTGTGTGAACAACCCGAACGCTATTATATCCCTCTATAAACATATATAAAAAATGATTACCACTGTAAAATCTATAGCATTATACAACCATAAGAATAAATATGGCTCAAGGATGTAGTCATCCATATGTTCCTCAGCAACCATGATATTGGTGAATTCACCCTCTTAGAGTCTACTGGGGTCAGTATTCCTACCAACATGGGTGGGGAAATGTATGGAATCAAAAAAATATACAAGACATCATATATCGCTCACACACACTGTGGTCATTATACATGAATTCAGATCAACTACAGCTATTGTCTCTCAGAGACCTTATTACTAATTCTAATAACTAGGTATCATATATCCGCATAAGAATTCAATGAGTTTCATTAAATTAAATATTCCCTTCAAATAAATTTACCTTTTATTTATTAATTAATTATCTATTAGTTAACATTACTCAAAACGAAATTTCATTAACCATCATAGTGAAGTATGTTCCCTCTAGGCATAATCCAACTCAATCCATTGTTTCTCAAGATTAATACATTTTCTAGTCCATCAAGAACAAACCCCAAGGGTTAAAATGTGATTAAATATTATTATCATTTCATAATTTTAGGTACTCTGTGAAACATCTTATGATTCCATAAATATTCATAACTAAAAACAACTAGCTACCTCAGGTAATGAGGAAAGAAATGTAGATAAATTTATAACCATCCTTCCATCCCTTAAGTAAAACATTTATAATAAACCATCCATATTTTATCCCAAATACAAGAAAGATCGTATTGAAATAATTCCCTCAAGAACTATGTCAACCATGAAACTATCAATCGTATAACCATGAGTATCACCATTAAATATTTCAATATTTTCCACGATCCTAGGCCTCCCCACCCATATCTCTTTAGCCAACTGCCACCCAAGGATCACATAACATTTCATTGAAATGCTTGTGTCCATAGCAACATAGTTGAAATTAGAAAAAAAGGGTCAGCAGGTAAATCTAGTATCCAAAATAATGAATTAATCATTTATAATAAAATAGGCTCACACATCCCCACACATTAAGAATTCATCCTTCCTAATAAAATGGGTTGACTCAAGCCCAAATATTTATTATTATTGTGTAACCAATTATATTCAATATTGAATTAAGGAATTATTTTATTATAGGTTTCAACTATCTATAACCTAATTTATCATCCATCACAATCTATCATATTCTTTAAAAATTTACCAAGTCATATATTCTAGTTTCAATGAAATTTTATGAAGAACACAAATCCATTTAACATGCCTTTTTTTATTATCATCAACAATCATTTAATATTTATGCTTATTATCCATTTACATCAACACATGTAAGAAAAAATAAAATTAAACCAGAATTATAAATTAATTTTAATTCTAACAAATTAAAAGAATATAATGATTCAATAAACATGAATCTTCAATAATTTATCCACTTAACAAAGCTACCAGATTTACATTCCTTAGTAATTTCATCAAAAACATCATGTTAACCCATGCATAAAAATCATGCTACTAAAGAATAAAAATTTATAGAAAATTTTATAGTAAAACAAGAGGTAACCCATTATCACTATGTAAGAACACATGTGATCACTAACTATTAACCATTACATAATTAATTTATTTTATCATTTATTAAGATCAATTACACAAATATAAAAAATAGATAAAGCATGGTCAATTTATTATTTTAAATAATTAAAAGGAGAACCAAAGACTCACCTACCCCAATAAATCAACATTCCTCAATGATAATGGAACCACAGTCTTTAGTCACCTCTCCTACATTGAATGTTATGTCCCGCCAAGGACACACCATAACAGCACAAAAAAATTAATAGAAGCTCCATTAAATGGATGGAGATCAAATTTCATGACATAAAATGATAAAATGGTAGTAAATAAGATCAAATTTAGGTGAAACCTCTCATAAATAGGAATAACTCACCTTAAATTACCATATATTGATCCCTAAAAGGTGTGGGTGATTCATAATTGAAAAGGGGATTCGAGGACTTCAAAAAAAATTCTTGAGAGACTAGGGTTTGAGAGAAAAACTTGGGGAAGAGTGGGTTTGGAGGGGGTTTGTGTATTTATAGTAATTCTTCAAAAAATCACACCATTGTGTATAACCTATGACTGTGCCACTGAACTAGCTAAAACATGGAGTATGATGTTGCATCGCAAGGGAAGATGGCACAGACTACCCGATCAAACTAAAATCCAAGAAATGCGGTGAAAATAACATTTTAGATCCAATAAAATATGAAGATAGCCGTAAAGCATGGTGAAACACTATGATGTATGGATTATTCTCCAAAATAGAGGTTGTGTCATAGCTGAACACCCACGGAAAAACTTCCACAAGATTAAAAAGACACCCAAATTCACCCCTCACGCCCTACGTAATAGAGGGCCTCTACACTATACAAGACTCAAATGACCTATGACATAGCCCAGATCAATGGTGCACCGATGCCAAAAATGGGAGTAAAACCAAAAATCTCATCTTGGGACCTTATGTTATATATGATCTTTTCAAGCTGCAACTACGACACTTATGTAATTGAACCAACCCTGTACACCATATTCCACAATAAAGTTGACATTTTAACTTCAACACCCCCTTTTACCCACAATATTATAACATCACTTCCAGAACCTAAAACATATTAATAAAGGCCAACTAGGATCCAGAACATACATCTGATACCTCTCAATCTATTCTCATCGTTAGTAAATTAAAACCAAACTTGGTGAGACATAAGGAGAATAAGTTTTTCGAACAACCACCTTATGAGATATCTCTCACGAATTATTCCATGACTAGATCTCAACCACCTCACTTAGTAAAACCAAGAATAAAGCCATCAAAAAGAAACAAATAGATTCTAAGAACTATATTATGGTAGAATCCACTGAAATAATATTTAGGGAATTAAGAAAACATATAGAAGAAGCCATCTCATAAACCAGAATGGTCAAATTCCAAAAACAATGATAATCGCTACCTGAGAATAGATAAATAATAAATATACTAGGTTACTAAGAATATATCTATAACTCATGTTACTTAATTCGCTCTTCTATGACACCATGTTTATATATGAAACGAAATAAGGGAATGTCACCCCCTCAAAACACCCTCTCTTAGCATTCATGGATCTCCCCACGATGCTCCTTGAAAATTTCATCACCATAAATGTTCATCTCTCCCCAATAAATAATGTGGGAGTCATCATGAAGATAATATAGGATCCATGGAATATATAAAACATCATGTATCTATCTCTTCTGTTGGGGAAGTTCTATCTTATATGCCACTGTTTCCTCGGGAATTAGAAATGACCTCATTGATTTAAGATTCAAAAATTACATGCAGTTTCAAACGGGTTTGTTTGTAGAACTGGAAACATCCAATGATTCCATATCCATTTGGACCTATTTTCCAAAGGTAGGTGTTCATTAGTTGTGAACTGATGATACTTAAGAATTTTCATTGGTTGAGAGGATGGGAGGTCGGACTCATCACACATTTTTTGGGGGAATTATTGTCTACTTCAGGACTCTCTTTATAGATTTAAGTTATGTTCTTGAATCCTTATTACATTACTAGTTATGAAAATGAGATTTCCTTTAGATTTAACAATCAATGATTAGAATGTCTGAGATTTAGATAATCTTTTATATGTATTCGAGGTTCTTCATCAATAGAGAATCTTCTGTATTTGTTAGAGATTCTTAGTCGATGGTATCCTTCGATACATTATATAGAAATCTATTGGTCATTATGATAACCATAATGGTTTTAAAGCCACTCAGTGGGGCACTTGATGTTTATTGTCATTCAGAAGGACATAGAATATTTCAGAGTTGGGATTGTACCCAAGATGGGCTACCTACATAACCTTTGTTTTAGAAAAGGAATCAGAACCCACATAGTTAGAGTAATGAAGTATAGGGGTTACGTATGATTGATGGCTGAAAGAAAGATGTTATAATTACTTTTACACTCTAAGCTCACGTGAGTCATGATCGTTGTGAGAAACAAGAGGTATTGTTAAAACTAGACAATTGTTCCATGAAAGATTCAATTTTAAGAAATGATGTGTGGATTATGTATGTATGACTACCCATATAGATGAATGTTGGATTTACTTCAGGGAAGAAACCCGGGAGCAAGGTCCATAAAGTTATATGTGTTTTATGGAGATTTGGATACTCTAACTTGGGGCTTACTCTTGAGGAAGATGCCCAAATTAGGAGGGTACTTATGATTGGGTTTTACTCCTGGGAAGGAAGCCCAAATCAAAAGTAAATTAAGACTGGTTAAGGAGAATTATGACTGGGGATTACTCTTGAAAAGGAGGCCCATGTTAAGGAAATTCAGATATTGGGAACTTGGGGCTTACTCCTAAGTAGGATTCCCATATTAAATGAATTATGGTTGTGGCTTACTTCTGAGGAGGATGCCAAAAATTAAGGGAACGTAAAGACTGAGGTTTACTCCTGAAAAGTTGGCCCATGTTATGGGACTTGGGGCTTACTCCTAAGGAGGATGCCCATATTTGTGGATTTGAGATTGGGGCTTACACTTGAGAAGGAGGCCTAGATTAATGGAATTTATTACTGGGGATTACTCTTAAAAAGGAGGCCCATATTTGGGAACTTGAATACTGGGGCTTAATCCTGAATAGAAGGCACAGGTTAAGGAGATTATGGTTGGGGCTTACTCCTGAGGAGGATGCCCAGATTTGGGAAATTATGACTGGGGATTTCTTCTGAAAAGGAGGCCCAGGTTAATGAACCTCTCATCTTTAAAGGATGAGGTTGAATGAATGATGTCTCTTACCTTAGTGATATGAAGATATGTAAATCACTAGGTTTTGAGAGATTTTCCATAGAATTCATTTCATACAAGGAAGCCAACAAGGAAGCTTTGCCAAAATAAATGTCTTTAAAGAGGATTTTGAAGGCTGGATCTTGAATAGAAGAGGTGGACATACATAAGAGAGGTGAAATAGGTATGAGAGGCACCCAAACAGAAGGTGGCGTGCAAGTACTGCATGGGCGCACAAGTCCTAGTCGCACAAGTATAATTGTGCGACACAGGGGTACCTGCGCGACGGTTAACCCTTAGGGTAATACTTGGGCGAGCCTTGGCTCAATCCCTTAACACTATCCTGAGAGGCTTCCAGAAGAGTGGCGCGTAAGTTCTATTGAAGGGGTAAGGTGGCGTGCAAGTGTGGCCATTTCCCTTAAGGGTTGTCCACTTAGGCACACATGTTTTGATGAGTTTCAACACTTATTCCTTACTCCCCCTCTTTAGATCTTCCGTTCTAGGTAAGAGATTACCTTAGAAGTGTTCGGAAGCTTTGAGAAGAGATTAGGGCACCAGGAGCTCAAATAGGAGTTTTGGAATTTTTTTCCTTCTTGAAATGGGGGGCCCACAGGGGGTATTTATAGGCGAGGGAAGACCCTGGGTGAAAAATCAAAGAGGGCACTCAAGTCACCTGCATGACCATTGGGCGGCACGCAAGTATACTTACGCGAACATGGTGGAACTTGTGCGACCCAAGTGCAAATGAATCTTTGTTTATGCCTTTGTTAATTTTTGATGTTTCTTCAAAGGATGAATCACTTTGGGTTCAAGTTATTTCTCGTTTCATTCATTTAGACTCTGTGATGGAAATGAGCATCAACAAAATTTTCCCCTGAGAGTTGGATCCAATATAAATAAGGATGTGACTCTGAGGTAAAGAAGAAAACTAAGGAACATGCAGTACGCAAGTGTTGAACGCACAAATGGTGGCACACAAGTGAGAGTCGCACAGGCGTCGGCACGCAGGGTTGCGCATGCTGGCTTTAGCCATGCAGGGTTGAGTCCTGGCCTATATATATCCGGCCATTCCCTGCGCAAACCACCGGATCTCAAAAATTCTTGCTCTCTGTGCACAAGTTTCTTTCTCCATGCAAGTTGCTCTATTTTCTGCTGTTTATTTGCGGCCATGCAGCTGTAGAGGTATTTGGACTTGTGCGGTGATACATGCACGCCAACACATGCGCAACACACTGATACTTGTCCACCTTAATGGCTTACCCATTTTTTCACTTATCTTCACAAAATTTCTGAAAAATAAACTTACTTAAGATTTAATTATTCAATTTTTGTGCAGACTAAATGGCTCCCAAGAGAATCAGAATGGCTGATGAACTATCTAGAAAGAGAGTTGATGATATGATGAGCATCATTGGCCATGATTATTATACTGTCTGCGACAACACTCTTCCAGATTTGGCCAAGTACCTGAAGAGGTATCATCTTTACTTCCCATAGAGTATTTAACTACCATTGTATGGCTATGGTCATCTGCGAGAAGTCCCCATTCCTGAGGCAAAGAATTATCTCCCAAAGTCTTGGTTTCAGAATTTCCCCAATTTTGTTTCCACAAATATCTCAAGTGGAGAAGCATTTGCAAATGCTAGAACAGAGGAGAAGGCCTACATAATGCATCATATCCCATGTACCTCAGATCTGAAACCTCACAAGCCTGAGCTGAAACCACATTGTTGTCCCTCAATCTTCCGAAACTCTCAGATGGATCAATCCAAAGGCTGGAAGAAGAGTTGGGACTTTCGTCCTGGAGGAGGTGTGAAGCCAACTTGGATGTGGGCATACCGGGTGCGACAAACCTGTGCAGAGTTTGTCGAGGATTTGAAATTAGCTGCAATATATGAAGCCGTCTAGGCTGGGAAAACGTATGTTTATAGGAATGATGACTTTGTGCCAAAGATACTCAGCCATTGGAGCCCAGAAACCAATTCTTTGCATCTAACTCATGGAGAAGTAGGTATCAGTCTGTGGTATATCCACAAGATCTCAAGGGCTCCAGTTTTCGGTGATATGTATGATGAATTCATTCCTCCCAAGGTGACTTGCAATGATTTGGAGAAGACCTTGGCTTTGGATCAGGAATTATTGAAAATCATTCATAAGATCAAGAGTTCAGAGACCTCCTTAACTCATTCTAGAAAGGACATTCATCCAGAGGAGTGGATGAATATGTTTCTTACCAAGAATTAGGAGAAGGATCCAAAAGAGAAGGGATCAAAGGATAAGGGATTGAAGGGGAAGGGGCCCAAGGATAAGGGGCCCACTCGTCCTACCACCTACCCCAAAACAGAGAAGAGGGGTGCTCCAGGCACATTTTGGCCGACTCTAGAAGTAGGAGAATTTGAGAAGTGGGGATACGAAGTGAATCAGAGAATCCCAAAGAAGACTCATCTGGAGAGATTCATGGCCTTATGGCTCAATGTTTATCTTTTACCAGTCAGGGACTAAAAGGGAGGCATCAGGCCAGGGACCTTTGTTATTACAACCAAGTTGGCTGAGGTAAAAATGGTTGGGTTGGCTACCCCCATTTTAGCAAAGATTCACAGCAGCTTACTCCATTTTTTCATGGGTAAGTATCCTTTGAGAATAGTGGGACCATTCCAAGTTTTTTGGGGATTGATCGCCACTCACTTCAGGACGTATAATGTACAGAACAGAGTACAGGTTCCTGGAGGTTCTTATAGGCCATCAGTGCAGGAATTATCTGGAATTGCTCCACTAGCTCTCAATTCCTATGAAATGAAGGTGAGGCTAAGCATGTATAAGGAATTACATTTCTTTCCTTATGAAAATCCACCAACCGGGAGGTTTGTTGATGAAGGAACAACCAGACTAAAATTTAGGGCATACATGCTGGCCTGCAGAGATGGTGTGCTAGTCACCAGGATTACTGGAGAGATTATATGCGAGGCCTATGCTCCATACAAATTTCCATGTCAATTCAGGTGTTTGCAGAAGAGTTTTTTATCTCCCCCAGTGCATGTCAGGTCAGAGAATCATCTGATAGTTTCCCGAAAACTATGGTTGCTGACATCTAGGGAGAAGACCAGGGCTGTATTTGATCTACTAGTTGATAAAGGGGAAAATAATTTGACTACAAGGTATGCCAAAAACTGGATAGCATCATACCTTGGAGGGGTGTTGAATCACCCGGTTTATCTGTTGGGGAAAAAGGAAAAAACCATAGAGAAAGAAACCCTTCATCTGGAAGGTGATTCTTCTACACCAGCTGAAGCTGATTCGTCAGATTCTCAGGATGGGGATGATGAGGCACCACATGTGGAAAAGCTACCTCATTCCAGATATAATCCCATGTTATAATCAAGAGACCAATTCCATTGAATCCTAGTGAGTTACTTCATTAGGGCACTTTAATCAGCATTACTTTATAGAGAAAAAAGTCTTCTATTATTATTCTCTATATGTAGCTGCAGGAGCTGGGAAGAAGATGATGTCCAATATTGTAGGACCTTCCTCGCAACCTTCTGGTATGCTTACTGAAATTTATGACCAGAGGTTTTCCAGGCATGGCGGAGTTTATACTGCGGTGCTGAATCTTCCTAGATGGATTTGTACGAGGGGATACACCTCCCTGAAATAGGGAATATTTTGGATTCTACAGATATCCATTACAAGGATAACCCCGATGAAGTGCAGGCTTACATCAAAGAGTTGTAAATGCTCATATATTCCACCGATGATTCCATTCCTATCACCAAGAGGGTGAAGGAAATGATAGATTGTGGGACCACTGAGGGGATTGGTGCTTTCGGAGATGAGGAGTGGCACGATTACGTGGCTCCTGAAGATGTAAATTTCTTTCCTTATTTAATTTGTAACGTGATTCCAGTTAATGCTTTGTTACTCAAGGAAAATATTCTCTTCATCCTACAGCTTGCAAAGAAAGGAACTGCTGAGGTTCCTTCACTACAGTATAGCCCTAGTGTTACTGCCATCGGGGCTTCGGCTGAATCACTTCATGAGTCGGGCGATATATCTCTAGGCCAGCAAGCCATGGATGAGGAGTTGGATATGGCTCTCCATTCTCCAATTCAAGTTCCTGTAAAGGAGACTTCTGACACTCCCAAAAAGCCAAATAAGCAAAATCATCGAAGGAGGAAGTCCACAACTAAACGCTTCATCAGTAGTGGTAAGTCATTCGGATAATCATGAGTCTTAACCCATGAAAATATTGTTCATACTTTTTGGGATTGTAGTAGATTCTTTGATTTACCCTTTGAGGGAGAGGATTGAACTTCCTATAAGAACAACAGAGGGTGCTGGTGAACAATCACAATTTCAGGATAACTTGGATACTCATGGAGAATATCCAACGTTCTTTCCCAGTATCCCTCCAGTTGTTGTTTCAATAAGAGAAGAACCTGCTTCTGGTAAGTTAACAATGCTTCATAAAATTTTGAATGAAACATCAACTGACTTAAATCCTGTGGTACTTTAGATTCAACCCCAACACTAGTGCTTTTCCCGGCAATTCCAACTGACGCTACTACTTTATCTGAAGAAGTTTTCCAGGGTCAAAGGCCACAGAATGAAGGTCTCCAAGAAGACATATCAAATGCTCCCACTGATGATATTAACTAGGATTCTGAGACTACATTTCATGAAATGATGGAACTTGTCACATCTTTTGAATATATTTTAGATCATGTTAAATTACCATGTAATTTAGAAGATTATGGAAATGAGTGTTATCCTTCGTCCTATTAAAAATAACTTCTTATTATATCTCTAATCATGATCAGTTGAAATGTGCAGTTCTATATGAGCCAGCTACTGAACTGCCAATGCCTGAAGGGGTACAAAAAACCCTACTATTGCAGATGCATTAGCTCAAGTGGAGCTAAACTTGTAATTGCTTCCTGAAACTCGTCTTGAAAATACTGTTGAAGATAGGAAAGACAGGGAGGAGCCTTCTCAAGTTACTGATCTACCATTGGGTAATAGATAAAATTTTTTTTGTGACTGTACTTAATTTGCACGACATCCAATCAACTTTTTTTATCCTTTGAAAATAACCCAAGATTTCAATTGATTATGCATGGCCATCAATTTCAGTGGATAGATCTAGAGGTGAAGCCTTAGCCTCCTCCCCAACGGGAATAGAGAGTGAAGAAACACGGGTCAGGGGGGGAAGGAGTAGAACCGGGTAGTTCCCTAAGTACATTAATTCCCGGATTATATTCCACCCAGTGATAGTGATGGTGATTCAGATTCGGAGGTACAAAAAGTGCTCCAGTTTTCACGATGCAAGGCATGGAAAAACATATGGAAGATCATATCTGAAGTGCCTTTAGAAGATATTTCATCAAATATCCAGAGACTGTCATCCCTGTTTTTCATGCTGGGACTTGGCGGTTTTGGATATCAAGAGATCCATGATGCAGTGAAACATGTCATCTTAAGGAGGGAGAAGGAGAAAAAGTGTCGTCAAGATTTGACCCTAGTGAGGCTGTTAATCAACATCAAAAAATTTGAGGATGCGGTGTCCAAAGCTGAGGCTAATCATGCTGCCAAGTGGAAGGATTTGAAGCATAAGATCAAAGAGAAAGTCATCCAGCATATGCACCTTCAGCAATAGTTTGATGATGTTACTGGGGAACTTGACCAGGTTAACAATTCATTGGAAGGAGCTCAAACGAATGGTATGAAAGCCATTGAAGATGCCAAGAAAGCAATCCATCAGGCTGATTTGGTCGAGTTCATGAACTTCAAGTGGCTTCTGATGAAGCTCTGGATGTTGTAAACCAAATGAAGACTTATGTTGACAGCCTTTTGTAATTCTCGAAAAAGATAAGAGACTCCAGTCTGTGTATGTCCTTCTAACTCTTGTGTATCCAATGAAAAACATGTTCATCTTTGATCATTTGTGCAAGCCTTCTTTTGCTACATTATTTAAATTTTACCTAAGCCAATGGGCCTAGTAATCATAGTTTGATTCTTGCTAGGATTATAAAAGATAACCCTATAAACTTGGAATCCTTTAATTGCTCAATATTACCTAAATCATACAAAATGTATGTTTAGTGAGCTGGAACTTGACTTTTATTCATAGTTCCCATGTCTTTTGTGGGCCGTTTAAATTCATGCACTTCAGGCATAAAAAGGCTACTATTTAATGTAGAAATAGCTTTGACAGTATAGATTAAAATTGACTCAATTCCTTGATAATTTATCTGAAAACATATTACCATATTCAAGTATGAGGGAAAATATGTAAACGATGACTTAATAAATTTTGAATCTGAGGAATGATATGAAAAATGGCTAAATGGCATTAGAATAAGTAGTTCCCAAGAATAAAGTTACCATTATTTAACATACCCGTTAGGGGGTTGAATTATGCAGGGCCACCTAAGGGTATTGACTGCATAGTCAAATAATAACATCTTTTGGTTGACAGGTCCGTTATGTATACTACTTATGCAAGGCCTCCTAATGACACGTGCTGCCTAGTCTAGCACAAGAACTCTCAGAAATTTACTTTTCTATTACTAAAAATCTAGTGGATGTTTACGGGGATTCAAATTTTGCAAATCATAGAGTTTTCTGAATGGAGAGAGGTACTTGAATATAGAAAAGATATTTTCAAACAAGATTATCTAAGAACTGGATGAATTTCACTCCTATGAAGGTTTGACCCAAATGTAGGGAAGGGAAATATAAACCATAGACTTGAATACTTTCAGATCATGAAAAAGAGTATGGGACAAATATGTTATGGATGACCATTTTTTTCCGGATCCCTACATATTGTCATTAAGACAACTAAGTAAAAATAGGTTTTACATCCAAGAATGAAGTTACCATTATTTGACAAACACGTTAGGGGGTTGAATTATGCAGGGCCACCTAAGGGAATTGGTTACATAGTCAAATAATAGTATCCTTTGGATGAAAAGTCTCTTATGTAGAATATTTATGCAAGGCTGCCTAAGGGCACGTACTGCATAGTCAGGAAAAAGATATCTCAGAGATTGGACATTTTGTGACCAGAAGTCAAGAAAAGTGTTATGCAGATTTGGAAGTATTTAAGTTTAGGAGTATGACACATGAAAATGGGTATTTTTCAATTCATGAAAGAGATACATAGATCAATACTATCCATAATCATGTTGTGGATGGGTCCAGAATTGAGTTGCTAGACTTCACTACGTTTCCCATAAGGATGGGAATCAAGCCATACGTAGTTCTTAAAATACAGTTTAATGTCATGAGGAATAGAAGTATGGGAAATCATAGTTTAGGGTCACTAAACTCGGACCATCATAATGAATACACAGTGTGTGTGTTTTACAGGGACTTTTCAACTAGGGGATTGAAAGTAAAATTTGGGGTTAGGCCCAAATACTTGTGGCTGGATTCGAGGGATGCTCAAAAATTCCTACGTATCCCATAAGGATGGGATTCAATCCGCACGTAGTTCTAGAAATACCCTCTGTACAGATTTGGTTCGTACAAGTGAAGGGTGAAGGGGACTTTAGTGCAATGACGGTTTGACCCAACATAAAAGGTTTGGGCATTCCCATGTATGCTCATTGTCTTTAGAATATAACATGATTGAAAATAAATGTAAATAATGTTTCCCTCTCAGGTGAGGGTATCAAAGAATGTTGTAGTTTATTGTCATAGAAGCCAAAATTTCTATAAAGTTTAACTTCATATAGCAAGGACAAAGGTGGACCAATGTAAAGATATTTATTCTCAGGATGGCTTCACGAATCTACATCGTATGAGATGGAGGTGAACCGATGTGATGAGATTGGTTTTGGGCTTGAACCTCAGGAGGTTGCCTACGTACCAAGCCTATAAGGCAAGGATCAAAGTCCGTGTAGTTCAATTAATGATGAATTCGTGATCAAGTTGTCTCTTTGAGACAACGACCTAAAATGGTGTTGGGACTTACACGTGGTTAGCAGCCCAGAGAGAGTGTTATGGTTGAAGTTTACTCTAAGCTCACGTGAGTCATACTCGGTGTGAGAAACAAGAGGTAGAAACAACCTTAACGATGCACAGTTTAATTTCATGTAGGACATATAAAGGGAATATGTTGTTTAAAGTCTTGCAGTGAGGACTATTGGTGCTGCACAGTTTAGTGTCATGTATCAGCGACAAAGTATAGTTTAACGTCATGTAGGACAAATATAGGGACACAATTTAACATCATGTTAGACGTAAGGGTGCTGTATAGTTTAGCGTCTTGTATCTAAGAAGATGAGTAAAATAGAGTTTAACGTCATGTTGGATGAAAAGGGGGAATGTGCAGTTTAAAGTCAAGTAGTAAGGACAAAAGAGACACATTTTAACGTCTTTTTGGACGTATTAGGGACTTTTTTCACAGTTTAACGTCATGTTGGATGATGGTACGAAAAGTTTAAGGTCATATGCATGGACCAGAGATTATGCATTTTAATGTCTTGCTGGATGTAAGGTACTTCTGTACAGTTTAGCCTCATGTAGCTAGGACGTCACAGTTTAACGTCATATTGGACGAAGGTGCAAATAGTTTATGGTCATATGCTTGGACTATTGATGCTACAGTTTAACATCTTGCTGAATGATAGCACAAATTAACTTCAAGTTGGATGAAAAAGTATTTGTGTTTCACAAAATACATCTTTTGAAATCTATAATTGGTTAGAGTAGTGATGAGTTCTCCATCCATTGAGATTAAAGAATAAACTCTATTGGAGTAGACCTTATGTATTGAATAAGGTCCTTCCCATTTTGGTTCTAGCTTGGAAGTTTTCTTTCCTAGTATCATTGGTGTTCTAAGAACCAATACCAATTATCCAAGAATGAATGAACGAAGACAAACCTTTTTGTTGAAGGATCACGCTATTCGATTCTGATTGACTTCCAAGTGGTTCAGGGTGCACAAACTTTTCTCATCTAATCGTTCCAATTCATTCAATCGTTTTTGATATTTTTCATCTGTATATTACTGACCACAAATGGCTACTCTGAGAGAGGGAAATTGAACCTCAATAGGCAAGACTGCTTTCATTCTATATACCAATGAATATGGAGTTGACCACGTTGCAGTGTGGGTGGTGGTTCGATAAGGATAAAGCATGAAAGAGTTTTTCAGGCTATGAATTATTATGTTTATCCACCATCTTTTGCAGTATGTTTGAAAGAGTCTCATTGAAATCTTCTATCTGTACATTGGCCGCTGCATGATACCGAGATGAATGGTTGGATTTTATGTTGTATTCTTAATACAACTTCTTCACCTCAGATGAACAAAAATTGGTGCCATTGTCCGTCAATATGGTATGAGGGACACCAAATCTGGTAATGATGTTAGACTTGATGAAGCTAACAATGCATTTAGAACTGACTTCCTTGAGGGGTATTTCCTCTGCCCATTTGGAAAATAAGTTAGTAGTAGTAAGAATATACTTCAACTTCTTGGCTGTAGCTGAAGGATAAGGTCCCATTACATCCATTCCCCATGTGGAAAATCGCCACGAGTATTTAGCTGTGTGAAGCAACTCTGGGGGTTGATGAATGAAGTTGGCATGTACATGGAAATAATGACACTTCTTTGTGAAATCAACCCAATCTTGTATCATTGAAGGCCAAAAGTATCCAAGACTTCAAATTTGATCAGATAGTCTATGTCCAGACTGATGGGCACCAGAGACTCCTGCATGTACTTCTTTCATGACAGCCATTGTCTCTTCACCATAAATGCATCTGAAGGGAACTCCATCAAAACCACTTTTCTAGATAATTTTCTCTAAGTGACCTAGGCTATCATAAAGAGTAAAATTGACAACATGTCTCCAGATTTGTTCTTTCCGAGCTCTATCAGGTGGAAGTCTTCCGTTTTGAATGTATTCCCTGATAGGTGTCATCCATCCTATAGTATGACTATATTGTTTATGAATGGGACTAATTTCATTGATATCCTCTATTCTAATTTGATCATAAGGTGAAATTTTATGATGGTGGGAAATACTGATGATTGTCTTGTCCCGATTTGGATCTACCAGAGTTGTAGCTATATTTGCCACTGCATCAGCTTGGGCATTTTGTGATCTCAAGACATAAGAAAATGTTGGTTCTGTAGTAAATTCCACCATTAACTCTCTGACGTAATCATACAAAGGGAATAGTTCTTCTTTTCTGATGGCATAATCCCCATTGACTTGTTTGATTACCAGGTCTGAATCACCTTTCACCTTTAAGTGATTCAATTGTGCTTGAAGCACCAAATCCAATCCTGTAATAAGAGCTTGGTATTCTGCTTAATTATTTGTACCGCTTCCCAAAAATGAGAATGAATAAGGTAGAACAGCCTTTTCTGGGGAAATGATTACAATTCCTAACCCAACTTTGTTGAATTTAGGATTTTCCATTTTCCTCCCTGTTGGACTTCTAGAAGCACCATCCCAGTATGTTTCCCATGTTTGAAGAATATCTTGAATAGAAAAGACTTCCTCATCAGGAAGTTCAATATCTGAAGATGTATCTTCTACTAAAGGATGATTAGAAATGAAATCAGCCAGATCTTGGCCCTTTGTTGCCATTTGAGACACATATTGAATATCAAATTACTACAAAATAACTGTCCACCGTGTCAGACGTCCTGTAAGCATTGGACGACTAAGGATGAATTTGAGCAGGTTATTGCGAGATACCAATTGGACCTCATGATGTTGCAGGTAGTGTCTCAACTTCTGAACAACAAATATTAATGCTTGGAAGCACTTCTCAATATTTGATTATCAGGTTTTTGCTTCAAGCATAGTCTGACTGAGATAGTAGAGGCTGTTTCCATTCCCAGAATCATTCTTCTGAGCAAGAAAGGCACCCAATGATTGCTCTAGAGTTGTCACATAGAGGATAAGTGGTCTTACTTCAATAGGTGGAATTAACACCGGTGGACTCAAGAGATACTCTTTGATAATATTGAATGCTTCTTGACATTCTGCAGTCCACTGGTAAGTGACCCCCTTCTTCATCAATTTGGTGAAGGGTAAACTTTTTCCAGCTAAATTGGAGATGAAATGATGAATATAGGCTAAGTGTCCTTGAAGTCCTCTCAATTATTTCAAATTTTGAGGAGGTGACATACCGAGTATTGACTTTGTCTTCTCAGGTTCGAATTCGATACCACGATGGTGTACAACGAAGCCGAGATATTTTCTTGAGGTTACCCCAAAAGCACATTTTAAGGGGTTCATCTTCAAATTATGTTGCTGAAGTTTGCGGAATATGATTTCCAAATCAGCCAAGTGATTAGAACATTGCTAGGATTTAACCACCAAATCGTCCACATAACATTCAACAAATTTCCTTAAAAAGGGTTTGATGAAATGAAGCATGGTATGCTGTTATGTTGCGCCTGCATTCTTAAGGCCAAAGGGAATTACTCGATAGCAAAACACACCCTGAGGGGCTCTGAAGGTTGTAGATTCCTCATCTGCTGGAGCCATTTGGATTTGATTATATCCTGAATATCCATCCATGAAGAAAAGTTCTTCATAGCCAGCTGTTGCATCAATTAAGAGTTCTGTAATTAGAATTGGAAAATCATCCTTAGGACAATGTCGATTAAGATATCTAAAATAAATGAAAACTCTAATTTGTCTGTTCTTCTTTTTCACAGGGTTAATATGAGCCAACCACTTGGGATATTGAACTTCTCTGATGATGTTATCTTTGATAAGATTATCTACTTCAACCTCAATTTTGGAAGCATAGGTTGGATGTGTTCTTCTAGTGGCTTGTTTTAATCCTCGATGTTTTTCTGGAAAACCCAAATGATGGGTGGAAACATCAGGATCAAGCCCTGGTATCTCTGTATAGTTCCAAGAAAATATATCTCAATTTTGATTTAAAAATGAAATATACATCTCTTCCTCTTCAAGAGTCATGGCCGCACTAATTAAAGTGGGGTGTGGATCTTCTTTTGTACCCAAATTTATTTCTCTGAGTTCATCCACATTGGTAGAGATACCCTCTTCAAATTTTAGAGGATCATCCCTGAGATCATCCTCTTCTTCTTCAACATGTTTTATTTCTTATTTTTTTACTTTCATTGTAGATGATGATGTATAATTTCCATGATCAGAAAAGAAGTTAAAATTTGAACATCTTGAAGAAGAAGCTTCCATTTCCGACCCGATTGATGATGAAGATTCATCATTGGGTAATAAAGATGAGATGATGGATTGAGAATTGACGTCATCATTCACCTCTGACATAGATATAAATTCTTCTAGCCTATTTGGTGATGTATAGACTTTCAGGATTTCAGTAGATGAAATGGAAACAACCCCAATTGAGCTTTCATCATTGCTTGGCGAATCACCAATTTCTCCCATGTTGTCTGGCTTAGTTGTCGTAATTGACATTATGGATGTTTCCATAAGAGTATTTTTATTTGGGTCTATCATGTCAATTTGACTGATAGTCAACACATAATCTTCACTCACATATGTAAATGGATTTACTGGAATCATTTCCAAACCATATGGAGCATTAACTTTTGTGACCTCCCCTGTCGTGGATTTCTCCTTACCCTTCATTTGATAAAATTCCGCCTCAATGTATTGATATTCACATGTTTTGAAGGGGGATTTATCACCATAAAATGTCCCAATTTGACCATCGAAACAATATTTGAGACATTGATGGTATGATGAAGGGATAACCGCATGTTGATGTAGCCAGGGTCTTCTACACAAGATGTTGAAGGCTGTGTCATGATCAACAACCATGAAATCTAAATTGGATACAAGATCTCCAAACTAAGTTCTAAGTGTAATCTCACCAAGTGGTTCTTGTTCATTTTTATCATATCCTTGCAACAAAAAAATAGAAGGAGATAAATTAGATTTCGTGAGGCCCAATCGATGAAGTGTACGAATAGGGATGAGGTTGACTCCTGAACAATTATCAATGAAATCTCTTCGGACGTCTACACCATTGACCTTACAAGATAATTATAAATGTATAATATGTCCATGAACGACATCATATTCATCTTAATATATTAAAGATATCATTGCATGACAGTCTACAGGATTATTCTCTACATGGTAGACTTCAACTGCAGCAATTTTGGTTTCAAATTCCAAAGGACTTGACAAAGCCTCGATAAGTGCCTCCCAAAGATCCTTTGATAAATTCAATACATCCACAATTGATAACATGGTTGGTACATGGGCCAAGTGTTTCAATAAATCACACTTTTGATCCAAAGGTCTACGTTTCCCAACAGTAACATGTGGTTTCATAGGTGCCTTAGAAGATGACGTTTTGGAAGTTTATACATCTTGTATCGGGGTAGGAGTTTGTAATACTCCTACCTTTGGAAAAGTAGACTGATTAGGTCTTTTTATTTGTTGAGAGGAAGAAGATGGAACCTCCAACCGATCATCCAGAATAATTGTTCCGGGACTGATTCCGCTATTGGTGGAAGAATTTGCTTGATCTTGTTGAGCTCGTTGAAGAGCTCTGCCACGTGTTTCTACTACATACACAGTTCTAGCAGGGGTAGAATTAGAATAATGGATTTTGGAAGATCCACGTCTTCCCTTATACCCTAAGCCTCTGGAACTCCCTCTGATTCCTCTATTTGATACAAGAAACTCAGACTCATCAAAATTGAATTTCTGATGGGCATATGGATCTGTTAAGTGAATCATGTTAAGAGAACAAAAAATAAACTCTTCGTTTCATGAAGACTCTGTCTGATTAGCCAGTTTAGGATGTGTCGTTTGGTGGGACGGTGCCCATTGCTTCAAAGTAGATGGCATAAAATCTTCCATAGTCAAAGACAACTTAGGTTTTGACACAATTTCATCATCTTCTGATTGTTCCTCTTTCTTTTAATTATTCCACCCTTTTGAGGATTTTCCCTCTGATGAAGAGGGTTTTGCTGTGCCATTCATGGTAGAAGGAACAATTGGTTTCTTCAATTTCATTCACAAAATGGCATGACTTCGGTTGATCGTTTTTCTGACCATCCAATCATTATATTTTTGCGCATTTTTGTTTTTGACTTCTTGGCACTCGCCTTCTTCCTCTGGATCTGTAGCAGTAACACATGCTACCTGAGCTGAAGAACCTTTCAGTTTGACTTGTCCCAAGTCGACCATTTTTTTCAGGAGGTCCTTGAAGAAAAACACTCTTTAATGGGATTCCCCAACATCTAATGAAACGGGCAATATTTGGGACGATCTTCATCTCCTTCCTTGTTTGGCCTCTTGGGCCTTGGCAATTGAACCAAATTATTTTCCAGAGCCGAAATGAAGTAACCAGGAAGTTTTTCATTTCAGAAAGAGTGAAATTTACTCTTCAGATCCTCAAATTTATTCCTTCATTGATCTCTTTGGTCATTTTGATGAAACGACCTCTATTGTTGATGCTCAGGAGGTGGATCCCTTCGAGAAGATGAAGGCTGTGAAGTAGAAGCAGGTACAGGTGCTTGTTTAAGCATAACTGCAGCAGTCTCTACTTTACCCATTCTCCTTCCTGGAGCTGATGGAATTACACGAGCTTTATCCTTAGTCTTTATAAGATAATCTTTAATCTGTTGAGAGATTGAAGTAAGGTCCTGAAACCCTCCTTTGTATTTCACAGGGATCAACATTGTGCATAGCTCATCAAGTAAATTTTCTACATAGATTGGAAACAATTCTTCTTGAGGGAGTACTAAGCTTAGGAAATATGTTAATACCTTCCAACGGGCAATGAAATTCGAAACCCTTTCATTCTCCCTTTTCATACAGTCTGTAAGATCAAAAACTATTGTCTTTGGCAAAGTTGTACTGAATTGAAGAATGAATCGTTGACGGAGATCCTCCCACCCGGTAATTTTCCGGGATTGCAAGCTTGTATAACAGAAAAAAGCAGGTCCTTGTAATGACTGTACAAAACACCTGAGCTTAACTACTTCCTATTGTTGAGGGGTTCCCATCATAGTATTTCAACAAGAAACCAAATGTTTTAAGTGTTGCTTTGGGTCTCCCGAACTATTAAATATTGGGAATGTGGTACTTGCAAAATTTCTTGGGGGAGGAATTGCATCAACTCATTCTTGGTAAGATCTCTTTTCTAGTAAAACTTGAGCAAGATTTCCTTCCATAGCTTCCAACTGAGTTGTTAATGACTCAATAGTAGTTATTAACTTTTGAGAAACATTCAGTTGAGCTTGGCACTGAGTAGGTGCAATGACCTGAGCTTGGACAGATGTGGTGGTTGGTACTAGAATTGATGGTTGCACCACCGATTGTTGTCACACATAACCCGTAGGATTGGACCTATGAGGGTGTACTAGTAGAGGAGGGTATTATTGATATATCTCAGTAACTGCAACAAATTCCATTGGCTGACTGACTCTAGTACACTTAAGAGGAAGACTACCCTGAAGTAGTTCAGCATTAAACCTCCTCAATTCTGTCATTTCTTCCTCCTATTGTGAAAATATTTTCTCTAATGAGAGCGATTGTCCTTCTCCATAGGAAGGGTATGTAACTTGATTCTTTCCTTTCCCCTTATTGGACACCTCTCGGAGAGGGGGAAGTGGGTTACTTGAAGTATTACCTATATTCTGGGTAATTCTTTGATTTCGTGTATACACACCTTCTTCATTTGTGTTTGTGCATACAACCCCTTGAGCAGGAACATCTTCATTCGATCCCTCTAAGTTAGCCTCATCTGGTGGATCGGCAACAATGAAATTGATGACATTAATTGATGCATAGCACATTGCATCCCTTCTATTGGAATTTCTGTGATATTGTCTTCTTCCATGTCCTTGTTGAGACATTGACTTTCGTCGATTTGATCCCTTTGGAACTTCTTGACGAACCATAATTTGGAGGGAATCTCCTGATAATTTGGCTCTTTGTTCCTCTTGTGGCTTCTACCCCAATCGAGAGAAGAATGAATTTCTCTGAGGGAGAGATTGAGGATTTGAAAAAGTCCCCAGTCCTGTCGACTGGGGCTGTTCCTGTTATCTTCGATCAACTCCTCGAATCGTATTTGTTGATTCTGAGGGTTGGGTTAAAAGAGTCCCAAGTATGGAAAGCTGGGGTGTTTCATCAGTTTCTATATCTGAGACCTTCTTAAAATCACTCCTGATCTTGCAGACTTTAGTCCGGAAATTGGATGGATGCATTAACCGTCATCTGCTTTTATCAACTGGCTCAAAACACCGTTGGATGGTTTATAACACTTTTGTCACTTGATGACGTGAACTCTCTAAATAAGAATCCTATTCGATGTTCTCGTTTTCCTGATGAAAAATTAATTTAACAACTTGTTCTCCATATTCATGATTTTTTGAAGAACTAGTTGAGGCATGTTCTTGAGCAAGCCTTTGATTACAAACAAAACCAATTGGTTGTGGCCGGCCATGTGCAGTAACATTGCATGACACCATTTTCCACGGTCATTGCTAACTGGAGAGTAGAGTGAAATGTAGTGCTCCACGGTCACCCCATCCCCTCATATGAATACCAGATGGGGCATTGGAAATTAACTGACGCAATCTTCTTAGTGCGCCAAGGAATGAATGTTGAAGGGATCTCTATAGCTTTTCAGCCTTCAGATATCGAGAAACTGAGAGAGATGCCAAATAAATTTGGCGTTTTAACCCTTCTATTATCTTGACATGATTTTCGTACTCATCATAAGATAATATTTTCTTTTTCAACTAACAAAGAGTTTTCCATATGTTGGGAAGACTATCATAAATTTGATCTTCTGTCAACATCTCTGGAATGTCATACTGAGAATCAGTCAAAGGCCAAAACATAACTGGAACTTCACCTTTTGCCAGTTGTTTTCTCATATTCAGTACTTCCTCTTTATCATTCAATGAATATTCTTCTACCTGATTAGACCAGAGCTGGTGCTTCCTTGCCGCTTCATCAGATTCAATAAGATTGGTAGAGAATTCACTGATCAAACTAGAAGATGAATGATCTAGGGCTGGTTTGGAGAATGACCTACACCCTAATGTATCTTCTAATTGAGAAAGTGTTTCACCTGATAGTGGTAAATCATCAGATATGACTGTCTTCACATTTTCAAGTGCCTCAAGATCAGAGAGCTTTCTCATCACTACATTTTGCATTGGATAATTTTCTAGGCGATGTGCATTATTACTACGGAGAGGAATTTCATAGATAAAATCATCATCATGGGGAGGACCACCATGGTGGGTTACAGAAAAAGATGAAACATTCTTCTCCTTGATCTTCTAGCCACATAGAGGGTTATTGTGGCTCTCATCTGAAGATGAAACTTTGAGATTGACCGAATTGTCATGAAGTAATCCTTCATGAGGAAGTGTCTGATGTAGACCTTTGGAATTAATGTTCCCATTATTGGGAACTGAGAGAGTAGAATCTTGAGTTGCAACAGATAATTGTCTGAGTGCATCAAGAACTCCAGCATTGAGTAAGGACTTATTAGAGATTGGCCCTTTATTTCTTGACTGTTTTGGGCGAGTCTTATTCTTAGATGCCTTCTTACTCACTTTAGGAACCACTTTTTGAAGAAAGTGGTCATTATGGGTAGGTGTATGTGCCTGACTTGGCCATCCGTATGATATGGGGGAGTATTCCCCACAAACATCTTGGACTGGAACATAGGTGTGTGTCTGTTATGGAGTGAACTATTGATGTGTCACTCCACTGGTAGGGATAGATTTCCATTTCTTTCCCTGTGATGCTGCTGAAGCTGTTATAATATTTTGGCAGGCATCTAGAATATGAGCAAGGATTTTCTTATGCTCTTTCACCATTGATAGAATATGCGCGGTGACTTCAGTTTCTAGAATGGGAATATACTTCCATTCTCGGCTTGGAGTAGGTGTGTGTTTCTGCTCCTGTTCTCCTTTTCCTTTCACTGGATTCTGACAATACTCATGTGTGGGGGCAGAGAGTTGAGTCTACCTCCTCTTTGTCATCGAATATTTCCGACTGACTTCTTCGAATGCTACCAAATGAGGTTGTAGGTAGGCTTGATCAATACTATAAGGTGTATGTGCCTACTGATTTCACTCCTCTGAACATGGTTGATGAACTTATTTCAGTACTAATATAAGAGTCTATTGGCAGGATTGATGAGTGTAAGTAGGTGTATGTGCATGTTTACCGGTTGTCAACAGATTGGGTTGGCGGGCTTCATCGTATGTAGTCAGACGAGCCTACTGACCAGCTGATGATTTATAAACAGGTGTATGTTCCTATCTATAGTACTCTGCCAGAATTTCCTGGTGGGATTGGCATGTTGTAGTGGGACGAGTCTGCTAGACAGTGGAATTAAAATGGACGGGTGTGTGTGCCCGCTCGTTGCTTGCCACCAAGTTAGGTTTGTGGACTTCTCCAGAGATGGCAGAGATGAGAACCTACTCAATTTTAACCGGTTGTCTCCTCTGTTGGTTCGTCTAGCTTACTCATGTTTGAGGAAACTGGGGAGAATGCCTGGAGACGACACCCTCATCATGTTGAGGGCGCACGACCGCACGATTCTGGCAGAGATTGTTGGTGGGAGCCCTTGGGAAGGACTCATGTTTCCTTGAATTATGGTCCTGAGTGGCCTACTCATTCACCTCCTCATAATATGGTAGGGAATGGTTGTTGCGTTCCGGGGATAATGACCCGAAATGGTTGGAGACAGTGGTTAGCACTGCCTGCTTCTTGATCATTGGTCATCGCTATCCAGATTATCAGGGTGACTTGTTCACTTGGAGGGCTTGTCGAGAAGCCTCCAGAGTTGGAATGGTACCGCGTTGAAGGTAATATTTAACCAGTGCATTCGATACCCAGTGTTGAAGATTCTGAGTAGGTGATGCCACCCTCAGAGCGGACGATGATCGAGCAGGAGTAGCAGTAGATGCATTTACAGCAGAGGTTTTCACAGCAGAGGCATTTACAGACATGAACTTAAGAAAAGCCATTCATGTAATTCAGAAGATCCTAGAAAAGGGTGCATGTTTGATATAAAAAACATAATCAAGATAAGTTCAGCAGCTACTTATTTGGGATGATCACATATCTTATTGATTGTTCTGTTGTCGCTCTCATTGAGTTTAAATAGGGGCTTAATAAAATAAGTAAAACATCATTTTAACTTGTTAAGGATTCACATCGGGTTCACCTTTTTTTGTTTTCTATGGAATTAGGAATGACCTCATTGATTTAAGATTCAATCATTCCAAGCAGTTTCTAACGGGTTTTCCCATAGAACTGGAAACATAAAATGATTCCATATCCATTTGGACCTACTTTCCAAAGGTAGGTGCTCATTAGTTGTGAACTGATGAGACTCATGAATTTGCATTGGTCGAGAGGATGGGAGGTCGGAATCATCACACCTTTTTAGGGGAATTATTGTCTAATCCAGGACTCTCTTTATAAATTTAAGTTATGTTCTTGAATCCTTATTACATTACCATGTATGAAAATGAGCATTCCTTTAGATCTGACAATCAATTATTAGTATGTATGAGATTTAGAGAATCTTTTATATGTATTCGAGGTTCTTCATTAATAGAGAATCGTCTATATTTGTTAGAGATTCTTAGTCAATGGTATCATTTGATACATTATATAGAAATCTCTTGTTCATTATGATAACCATACTGGTTTTAAAGCCACTCAGCAGGGAACTTGAAGTTTATTGTCATTCAGAAGGACATAGATTATTTTAGAGTTGGGATCATACCCGTAGATGGGCTACCTACGTATCCTTTGTTTTAGAAAAGGAATCAGAACCCACATAGTTCGAGTAAAGAAGTATAGGGTTTGTGCATTATTGATGGCTCAATGAAATATGTCATAATAACTTTTACACTCTATGCTCATGAGATTCATTCTCGGTGTGAGAAACAAGAGGTATTGGTAAAATCAGACAATTGTGCCATGAAAGATGCAATTATAAGAAATGATGTGGGGATTATGTATGTATGACTTCCCAGAGAGATGAATATTGGTATTTACTTCAGGGAAGAAACCTGGGAACAAGATCCATAATATTATATGTGCTTTATGGAGATTTGGATACTCTAACTTGGGGCTTACTCCTGAGGAAGATGCCAAAATTAGAAGGGGACTTTTGATTGGGTTTTACTCTGGAGAAGGAAGCCCAAATAAAAAGTAAATTAAGACTAGTTAAGGAGAATTATGACAGGGGATTAATCCTGAAAAGGAGGCCCAGGTTAAGGAAATTTGGATTTTGGGAACTTGGGGCTTACTCCTAAGGAGGATGCCCATATTAAATGAATTATGGTTGGGTCTTACTCCAGAAGAGGATGCCCAAAATTAAGGTAACTTAAATACTGAGGCTTACTCTTGAAAAGGAGTCCCATGTTAGGGGACTTGGGGCTTACTCATAAGGAGGATGCCCATATTTGGGGATTAGAGATTGTGGTGTACTCTTGAGAAAGAGGCCTATATTAATGGAATTTATGACTGGGATTACTCCTGAAAAGGAGTCCCATATTTGGGAACATAATGATTGGGGATTAATCCTGAAAAGAAGGCCCAGGTTAAGGAAATTATAGTTAGGGCTTACTCCTGAGGAGGATTCCCAAATTTGGGAAATTATTACTGGGGCTTACTCCTGAAAAGGAGGCCCAGGTTAAGGAAACTCTCATATTTAAAGGATGAGGTTGAATGAATTAAGTCTCTTACCTTAGTGATATGAAGATATGTAAATCACTAGCTTTTGAGATATGTTCCATAGAATTCCTTTCAGATAAAGAAGACAACAAGGAATCCATGCAAAAAGAAATGGATTTAAAGCGGATTTTGAAGGTTGGATCTTGAATATGAGAGGTGTAAAGACATAAGAGAGGTGAAATAGGCAGGAGAGGCACCCAAAAATAAGGGGGCGTGCAAGTCCTGCGTGGGCGAGCAAGTCCTGGTCATGCAAGTATACTTGCACGGCACAGGGGTACTTGCGTGATGGTCAACCCTTAGGGTAATACTTGGGTGAGACTTGGCTCAAGCCCTTAGCACTATCCCTAGAGGCTTCCATAAGAGTGGCGCACAAGTTCTATTGAAGGGGTAAGGCAGCATGCAAGTGTGTCCATTTCCCTTAAGGGTTGGCCACTTAGGCGCACAAGTGTTGGTGAGTTTCAACACATAGGCCTTACTCCCCTCTTTAGATCTTCCGTTCTAGGTAAGAAATTACCTTAGAAGTGTTCGGAAGCTTTGATAAGAGACTAGGGCACCAGGACCTCAAATATGAGTTTTGGAATTTTTCCTTCCTGAAATAGGGTCCCACAGGGGGTATTTATAGGCCATGGAAGTCCCTGGGCGAAAAATCAAAGAGGGAGTGCATGTCAGCTGCGTGACCACTGGGAGGCGCGCAAGTATACTTGTGCGACCATGGTGGAACTTGCATGACCCAAGCACAAATTAATCTATGTTCATGACGTTGTTAATTTTTTATGTTTCTTAAAAGGATGAATCACTTTGGTGTCAAGGTATTTCCCTTTTCATTCGTTTAGACTCTATGATGGAAAGGAGCGTCAACAACCACTGGTCCAATGAGATCCAACACCTCAAAAGTCCCAAACAACCATGGAGAAATAATTATATTATGAAAAAACCTTCACTACCAATGATGGGGAACCCTATTGAATACATGATATCCAATTTGGAGTTTTAGAGGACTTCAACTATGTTCCTCATTGGACTTATGAAAATCCTATACATATTTCATCCTCCTATGAATCACCTGAACCATCTCATTCATGCAATACACTAGATTTGTCTTAATAATTACTAACCCCCCAATATCATTATATAACAATTAATACCATAATGTTCAAATTTATAATGATTCAAATGGTTCAATATCAATGATTTAGTGAAAAAAATTCTTGAAAAACATGACCAAAGGAAGTTGCCTCATCAATAGACCACCAAAATTTTGGTCATAAGAATGTGACATATATTCAAGTTTATGGTTGATCCACTCTATATAAATATTCATTTTTTGGATGAAAAGTAGGTATAAGTAATAACTAATATACAAAAACATGTTGGTGACCTCTCAAAACCATGGAGGTAAAATTAGTATTTTGATCTGAAATGATCATCTTCAGACTCCCTAGAGTCTCACCATTTCCTCAAGGTACTTACATCCCAAAAAATCCAATGAGCATGACTCCTTAACCACTATGAATTCCTTCGATATATTCTCCTACTTCCAATGAGGAACATCCAATGGATAGATAAAACCATATAGAACATTTTCCTTTTCCTTTACCTTCTAACAATCTAAACATCGAGACACAAACTCTACAACATCACTCTTCAACCCAAACCACCATAAATACCCTCTCAAAGTTCAATACATCATTGACACGCCAGGATGTACCACCAATGTTGAAATTGGGAACTCTGGGAGAACCATCTCACACATTTCCAAATAGATTAAAAACCTCACCGATAACAACAACGACAGTTTTTCATCTCCATACCAACCATCAAGGGCATAACTGAGGACAACTTGGTCACACTTATCCTCTACCTCATAATCCTCTAGCTAGGAATCCTCCACCAATTTAACCAAATAGGATTTGACCATCTTCTGTAAGATAAAAACTCTTAAACTAACCTCAACCATATCAATTTTAGTTATTGAGATCTTTTCCATCACTCTTTATGAACCTCCAGATTCACACACGGTATCAATACGTGAATTCTAACTTTGTGCATTAGCTACTACATTAACCATGCCCATTTTATATGAAATATTAAATTCATGATACTATATATACTCCATCCACCTTCAATTTCTCATGTTTTAGTCACACTAATAAAAAATATACCTTAGGAACTTGTGATCGGTAATAACCATAAAATGCTTGTTGATTAAGTAATGTTGCCACCACTTCAATGAAAACATGACTGCCAGACACTCAATATCATGGGTGAATATTTGTACATGTGGGGTTGAAACTTCCATGACCGATAAAAAAATTATAATATCTAATACTGCATAAAATACACCAACACAATACATGATGTTTCATAGAAAACATAAGACTAAACTCTCTCTATTCGAAGACAAAGGGTTGGGGAGTCGGCCAACTTCTCCCTATGATACAAAAAAGTTACCTGACACTAGTTATTACATTCTAATTCCTTATTATATCTTGTGAAGTTTATCAAAGATTTCATAACCTAGTATAATTTGGCTAAAAACCTCATATAATATAATATAAGAATAATGAAACACTATACCTTTACAAAAGTATTGGGGGATAACTATGAAATTACAGCATCAATATTCAAAGGATCTATAACTAGTCAATGTTAGGGCATGAAATACAATAATTAATTGACTTCACGACGTGTAAATTCACACACTAACAGATTCCCTAATATATTTGGAAGATGAAAAACTCCCAAAACTTCTTGTAGACACCCTGTGTTCTCCTCCTCATACATAAAGTACATGAGGATGTCTCTAATGAAAACCTCTATGAGCTGATCCAAAAACACATTGAACACTACATTAATTTAACTCATGAATATAGTTTTAGAATTAATTAAACATAACTACATCACAAAATAATCATAATTCACATCACTAAATCAAAATTTGGTCTTTGGAATATCCACATTCATCACCCATATAGGATGATATCCTAACCGCAGATCGATCTTTGAGAACCAACTAGAACATTTTACATGATCGAACATTGAGAACAAACTATACACTATTAGTATATCGAATATATCATCAATACATGGAATACGATAACATTTATTGTATATCAATAAGTTGAAGAGATGATAATCAATACAAATTTGAAAACTATCATCTGCTTCTTCATGAAAATAAATGGTGCACCACAAGGTGATACATTCACCTAAACAAAATATAACTATAACCAATCATCAAATTATACATATACCTTTAAAATTTTAAAATACACCATCATATAAATATAAAAAGAGATCATTTAATTTCTTGGATATATTTCTATCCCTAACTTGATCTCTTTTCAAGTGGGTGACAACACAACCTCCTTAGGAAAAATATTACGGTACTCTTCCAAAACCTTGGTAAACATTATTAGTTGAAACTCCGATGAACACAACATCAACTTATCTATCACAAATAACTAGGATGGAACATTTCTATTTCCCATATAAGGGTCTCTATCACCAATGAACATGATAGAATCTCATTTAGCATCGTATAACACAATTTTTATCCTAAATAAATTCCTTATAACCTGAAATAAATATGTCTGGTCTATATCAAGGATGATGTCATAAAGTTGTATATGTAAACATAGGAATTCTCCCAAAGAGTAGTATTATCCCAAAAACAAGCTCAAAGTATCTATATACTTCATATTTAAAATATTGAACTCCAACTAGCATATTCATGCTCAAGGAACAGGAAGTATCTACACCTAATGTCCCAAAGAATTAACTAGAGTGGGTGATTTGAATCATGTTTCTCCTTAATTAAAAAAAACATTAATCCTTATAGAAAATAAAAAAACGGCACCTTTAATGACATACAACATTCCTGGCATTGTAAATTTGATGGAATATGTCTAGATATGGCCTACTCCATGGACACTCTAACCCAAATGATGACCAAATACATGGCAATACTTCACTCTCTGAGGATGAGGAACATCTTGGGGACATCCCCTACCCACCCAATATCCTCTCTACATATCCCAAGATAGTGCATCCTGATTCTTCTACCAATGATGAATCTACCTCAATAGTGGAACTATAAGCTGAAATCTTTATGCACATTGACTCCCTAAAAAAGGTTGGACGCTCTCCCATTTGAGGACCTCGTCATCCACATGAAAAATAAGTTTATGATACCTTAAAGAATTCCTAATATCCACCACAATTAGATAAATGAGATGATGGTGTATTATACCTAACCCCAGATCCATAAAATCTCTTCATTCAAGAAAATTCGGAACCATATACCAAATATCTTCTTCATTGGGAATCTTGATAACCCCCCTCTCATGACACCCTAGTTTTTCCTAGTTTCCTCTCAAAAAACTATTCTACTGCAATAACCTCAAGATATATCTATATAATAAATGGGTTGACCTGGAACAATGTTTCTATATGCGAATCCTCTTCAAAATGACTCATCCTAGCCTCTTAATATAGTAATAGATCTGAATCATAACGTAGAAGGGACCAGAATGGGATGCTGAACTCTCACATCCTTGAACTCCCCTATCAAATGATATGTATATACTGAAGACTATCCACCTTTATCATTGAATAAATAAACACTACTTGGAACTAGTCCTTTAACTCCCCCATGAGACTCCTGAATCAGTGTGATCTTTGAGGAACAAGATCCACCATTACCTTATTACTCCACTCTGCATCGTCATGGTCAGTGAAATCTAGTGCACCTTCCAATAATTGATAAATTTGAAATCTATTTCAGCATACACAAAATATTCTTCTATTATTGAGTCTAAAATGGATCTATCATACCTTTCCAGTCTCTGGCTCTAAAACTCTTAGAGTGTTATCCTCTAAGTCTCGTCATTGTTGACCTCTAATCCATGGAAATCTACTAGAGTGTCATATAAAACATACTTTTTTTTAAAGCTAATGATGATATTTATCTAGATAAATAGATAAAAAAGAAAAAAAATTCTTAATGGATCATAAACATAGAATAGGTGATATTTATGATTAATTACTTATTTAATTTATTTTTATTTGAGGTTTCACCTATCGTGACGTCTACCCATTCCAAACACAAGGGGAATGATGAACGGTTCATCATCCTTTCCACGGTCACTCCCCTATAACTAGTACCACATATATTAATAATCCTGATAAATATAAATTTCTCTACCTCAGAACATAGGGCTCCCTAAAAACCCATGTATCAGCTTGTCTCCATTTTTCACCTCACTTACTAAACTTAGCTAACATTGTTACCCTAGTAACCAATTAATTATCACTTATTCATAACCCCAAACTTTATCTTATCCCTCAACATGAACCATTGATACCACTCTATCACAACACCCTCCCCTTAATGGTACCCCTCCAGGGTTCATAGTGAAATAAGGTAAATAATGATGCCTGAATCCCACCTCTAATTAGACATGAGTTAGGGGAAAGCACTGAGGGTATATTGTACATAAAAATGGGATTCAATAACCTATAAAAGAAAACGAGGAATGATATATAATAATAGTAATTAACTAAATCCTTATTATATAGGTAAATAATTCCTATGTATATGCATGTAATGTCATAAAAAGAGGAAAAACTAAAAAGCAGACTACAAGTACACAAAGATAAACTTGGAAGTGACACAATAGCTCAAATAGCTACAAAACAAATCACGGGATAATAATATCCATAATGATCTTCAACCTACCCCTAGTTACTAGGAAAATGTTTTATATATATAGATTGCTTATAATAAGTATACTCAATAGTATCCTACTTAGATCCTCTATTGAAAAAGATAATTAAATAATAGAGAATCCAAGTGAACAACAAGTGAAGCAAATTCATCACCAAAACAGGTTTACTAGGTTCCAAGCCACACTATGTCTATATATCACAAAGTAATGAATATAAGAGAACATTTAATAGAATAATAAAAAAGGGAACCCTACTACCACTTACCCACTGTTTTATCACTCTACACCAACACCATACATTCTGAGCCATCTCTCTCCAAAAGAAACCAGCCAAAACCACCTAAGATAAATTATCATAACATACATCTCATTCATCACATCTTCTAGTTATCCCATTCTATATCTATACATTATAACAAAGTATTTTTCAATGCCACCAAATCCCTCATGCCATGTATAATATATTGGGTATTGTATATAAATCCTCCAAAACCCATACATTGGGTAATATACCTCAATCCATCATATCACATACATATATTACCTATAATAATCATTATGGTACTATATCTAGTGATACATGTGTGTGAACTAACCAAAATAAATTACACCCCTCTAATAAAATTTGTGGGGAAATATATCCACCGGACATACCAGCACATAATACTAATAGGATAAGATAGCTGGGCAAGAGGGTGTACTCAGCCATTTGTTCAACGCAATCCTGGATATTGGGGAAAACACTCTCCCTAAGTCCACTAAGTGTAAGTCACCCTACATACATCATTGGAATTGCATATGAAATTATACAACAAATAGAATATAATATTGTCCATAAACACACCATGGAAATTATCCTAGTCTTGGTCTCAACTACAGATATTTTCTCTCGGACACCTAACTACCATAACAAAGAATTAGGTACCCTATAAATTGATAAAAATTATAGGAGTTTAATTAAATTTCATATTTACTTTTTATAAATTAACCTGAAATTTATTAATTAATTATCTATTTATTAAAATTACTCCAAATTACATTTCATTAACCATCAAATTGTTGTCTGTTCCCTCCAGAAGTAATCCAAATGAGCCCACGAATTCATAAAATTAACGTATTTTACATTTCATTAAGAATAATACCCATTGTTTAAAATATTTTTAAACATTAGTATCATTCCATATTTATAGGTACTCTAGGAAACATCCAAAGCTATCATAAAGATGCAAACCCATCCCCAACCAACTACCTCAAGTAGTAGGGAAGGGAATAATGATAAAAAAGAATCTCAATCATATGAATATTATATATAAAATTATTAATAAATAATCCAACTTCCCTCACAACTATGTAAAATCCTATAATCTACCCATTCCCTAAAACATGTTTCTATTTCTGACACAATCACACATATCACCATACATCTCTCTATAACAGGCAGAAACTACTTCCATGAATCTCATCTTCCCTACCCATATCTCATTATCCAACACCCATCACTATATCACATCACAAAAAATATAAATCATAATGTATAAACAAACACATAATTTAGATGAAAAAAATCTACATGGAAATATAGGGCCTATAATCAAGGCATTCAAACTTTACATGTAAACTAGATCGATCATCCCCCAACACAACCCTTTCATCCTTTCCAATAAAATAGGCTCACTCAGTCTCAAACATTTATCTATAACAAAAAAAAGTTTTATTCCATAGAGAATTAATAGATTCATTTATCACAGGTTTCAAATATGGGTAACTTAAGGAATATTCTATCAAGATATATCAAATTATTTTAACATGTTTCCAAGAATATATTCACGTTTCAATAAACATTAAGGAAGAAAATATTTAACATACCAATTTATTATTATCAAAAACAAGAATTTGAGAATCAGGTTCTTTATCCAATTCCATTAACACAAGTAATAAAAAAATTAATTAAACACGTTTTAAGTATAAATTTTATTTCCACCAAATATACAAGAATCTAAGTATTCATTAAACAGTACTCTTGAATTATTTATCCAACCAAAAAAATTACCAAGTATATGTTTTTTAATAATTTAATAAAAAATATCATGATTTTAATAAATTTTAACACTATCAACATAAACACCCCACCTTAACATGGTAATCAAGCCCTGACCCACTAGGTACCACCAATTTCCATAAAGACGTGTGGTCCCCTCCATGGATCCCACCCACATTCCCAATAAGTCATATGAATAATAAATATCCCCATAGTCTAACTCATGTTCTTGCCAATGAACTTTATCCTTACTCGCACACAACATGGGAAACATCACAGAAAGTCACTCATCCTGATCACTAGTCTAGACCAAGCATTCTTAATGTTAATGTTCTAATTAGGTAGGCTCTCAAAAAGAAAGGTGTCCTTTTTTGACTTGAGTTATATAATTTAGCCATTTAACCCTTTATCATTATGGGGTGTTACATCCCTGCCACCCTCCCCCCCCCCCCTTGAGCACAATGTCCTCATATATTAAGTACCGATTTAATTTCCACCAATATACAAGAATCTAATGATTCATTAAACATGCCACCTAAAATATTTAATCAACCAAGAAAATTACTGAGTATATATTCTCTACCAAATTCATCAAAAACATCATTCTTGTAATAAATGTTTCCCACTGACAACATAGAAACCCTTTCTTAATAGTTCTATTGGGTTCTAACCCGCTAAGTACAACCAATTGACTCACAGATAAATGGTATCCTCCTAAGGGGCCACCCACATGCCCAAATAGGAAATATAACTAATGATTTATCGTATAGTTCAACACATTTTCATTCTAGTGTACTTTTTCCCAACTTTCACGCAAACTAGGAGACTTACCATAATGTCACACATCCTAATAACTACTCCAAGCCAAGCATGCTTAACTGTAGAGTTCTAATCATGTAGGATCTTGAAAATAAATGATCAACTCGTTGATATCAGTCATATCACATTTAACCCTATATCATTCTATGGTGTTAAGTTCCCCCCCCCCCAAGAGCACAGCGGCCTCATTCAGAACCCTAAATCTCAACCTAGATAGTTCCACCACACTAATGGTTATGTTCCTACTCAGAAATTAATGTTAAAATTTTTCCTCACTGATAGCACTGACACCCTGCCTTAACATGTTCATCAGGTCCTAGCCTGCCAGGTACCAGTAGTTGCCTGCATACATGTGGTCCCCTACTTGGGGCCCACCCACATGTCTAAATGGGTCATTAGACTAATGATTGTTCCCACATGGAAACACATATTCTTCCTATTGTTGTTTTTCCTCACTCACACACACACTGGAAAACTTCCCAGAAGGTCACCCATCCTAATCACTACTCTATGAAAACCACTATTAACTGTGGAGTTCTAATTTGGTCGGTTCCTAAAAAGAAAGTTACACCATGTTGACATGATTCATATAATTTATTCATTTAACCCTTTATCATTATATGGTCTTAAAATTCTAAACCAAGCATAACAAACATGTTGTTATAGCATAAACAATGATTGAACACTATCTTGAAACTGAAAAGGGCGACTGTAATCACCATCGAAGAACACATGTGATCCCAAATCATAAACCATTATTTCATTAATTCATTTTATCTGTTACTAGGTTACATTATTCCACTGAAAAATATCTAAATCATTCTCCATTAATGATTTCATATAAATAAAATGATAATCAAGCATTCCCCTACCTCAATATATCAATGTTATTTAATGATAATGTAACCAAAACATGGATATATAATCACCTATCCCATAAAAAAATCTATATCCCCCCATGAACATCAATCCACAACTACACTAACTAAAATAAAAAGAAACCCCATTAAAGGGATGAAGATAAAATTCTATAACTTGGAAACATTGAAAATTATAAAATAATAACAAATGGAGAAGATAATATTTGCAAAAATAGATGAACTCATCTCATATAACCAATTATCAATCCCTATAAGGGGTCGATTCAGATTAAAAGGGGGCCTTAAGGACCTCAGAAATCACTATTGGTTTCCTAGGTTTGAGAAAGAAAATTTGAAGAAAATTTTTCTTGGAGGGGGTTTGGGTATTTAAATAAATTTTGTAAAAAATTAATAATAAAGCACCCTATAATATGCTGCAAAACTAACTAAAATACGAAGGCCTTTGGTGTAGTGCAAGGCACCACACTGTAGCCTACTATGTCAAACTAGAATTTGAGAAACATGGAACAGATCACATTGTAGATCCTATAAAATATGAAGATAACCAAATTTATGGTAAAACACTATTTTTTTGAATGTATTCCTTAAAATTGACACTATGTCATAGCCTAACCCCAATGATTTAGCTTCTCTAAAAATAGAAGAACCACTCAGATTCACCCCTTAGACCCCAACATCAAAGCTGAACCCTCCCTTCTATATAAATTAAATAGTGTACATCAAATCACTTATCCGTATAATAGGTATGAAAAACATAGTACTGTCAACAAAGTTCTTCTCTAAAGACCCTACATCAGATCTAAATTATTCATGTCTTAGTGACCACCCTTATATTGTATCTCTAAGCCCCCAAACCATAGTCTACTCTACAATAGTGTTTTCAAATTCAACTCCTCCTTTTCCCACAATATTTCTCTTATAACAATCAACACCTCAAACACACAAATTGAATGACTTCTAGGATTAATTTCCTTATGCCTGATTGCAATAATTAGGATTTCATCATTTTCAACCCTGATCACACCTTCCTTTTAATTTCTCATGCTAACAACTTAGTCCTTACTTATTATGACATGGGAAGTTCATCCTCAATCAAATATTCAAACACCAATGTAATATAATTCTTTAAGTGAAATCTATACAACCACTACATAATCATTTATTTTCTTCTTGATCCTTGATTTTGTATATATACCTTTTATTGATACACATCTGTTGTCTTATTTAATGTGTGATGGACCAACATTATCTTACAATGCTACAAAATGGTTTTTTGTTTTTGGGTTGTTTGATGATTCTTTGAGCATATGTGTATAACAACCTTGGTTTCTCTTTGTCACATTCATCTACATTGTTGACGAAAAATATCAGGTAATCTTCATGAATACCCCCAACAAGAAATAGTAACCATCAAAAGTGTTCATGGAATATTGAACTTTTTTTGGCATCATTTTTTCTGGTGTCCCTTCACTGTGTTTTGGAGATTGAAAATCCATTTTGATAATGTAATGTCATTTCACAAAAATGAAACCATATATGAGGTTAATACTTGTTTTGTATGATACAATGCCAATTTTTTCATTAGTTCTTTGAATCATAATATTTATACAAAATCATAGTCTTGAATTAACCATTAATTATTTCTATTTAGAATTGGGTTCCATACCATCCATGTCATTTAGATTTTACTTTTTCTTACACTGATAGTCCTTTTCTTATTCTAATATATATCTATGTTATGGTTTCTCTTTTTTGTTTCATATATGATCTACTTTCATGCTTTCATAATAGAAGTAAATATAATTTAATTAACTTCAATATTTCATCACATGTTGAAAATTTCTTCTTTTATCACTTTCATAGGTTCACTCGATCATTCACTATCTTGGTCAAACCATCGATAAATATGGGTTTTTCTTAAATTTTATCTTGTATTCAACAACATTATTTGAGTTTTCTAAATTTAAACATTTATTCTTCTTAATTTTTCTTTTATCCTAGACTTATCCTCCTCTTTCTACTACATATTGGGTTTGGATTCATAAACCACTATGTTATAATTATTCATTTTGGATCTCTAAACAACTAATTCTTCAAGAGTGCCTCAATATTTACTTATAGATCAACTCTTCCATCAAATTCTCTTAATTAATGTCACTCTCTTCCCTTCTCTATTAATTCCCCACAATAGCCACCACAATATTTTATTTATGATCATTATATTATTCCATTTTATCTTCATGTAATTTTTATAAATGATTATCTTATTGAAAAATTAGTTTCTCCTTAAAGATAATAAACATACATTTATTTTTCCTTTTGTATTATATCCTTAATTATTAATAGGAATTTCATTATCCCTATCTCCATGGAAACTAATGTACTATAAAAACTATCCAATTTCAGGTCATTTAGATATTTTACCACTAGTATAGAGACATTTATATTAAAATTAGGTGTAAATAATCCCATGATGAACTTTTTTATGTTCATATCACCAAGGGATTCTCTGAGAATATTCTTATCCTCTACCATAACATTCACATAGTCAAATTATGAATTAAAGGATTCATCCAGGTGGACCACCAAGTCCTCATAATTATTACCCTAAACCTATAGATTATATTCTAGAACTTTTAAATCCCCATCATTAATATTTATTATCTTTTATCATATTGAATTATAGGATTTACATGAAATCAAATTAATGGGGGTTGTGTTAGATACAGATCCACCTAAAGAATTAATTCCTCTATTGTCGGTATCTAATTCCCTTAGGTATGATCCAAATAAAACTCCACTATTTATACTCACTAAAATAAAAATCATTACCGCTATAAAAACCACCATGTATAAAGATTGGAAGTAGTATCGAATCTAATTCTTATAATGTTGAGAATTGTTTCGATAAATGACATAATACCTTTTTGAATAACTATTTATATTCCTTTCACTCAGATAGGATACCATTAACATTAAATTTTTTAAATTATACCAATTATTAGCCCAAATAGGTTATGTGCCATATGAGGGGGTGAATTAGGCATGATGGATAAAAACACTACCCCTTTCAGATCTTGTTCTACTATTAGACTAAACACTTTTCTCTCTCATTCCAATTGAAATATTTAAAAATAAATAAAAACATGATTAGGGTATAAAAAATATATTTGTTTCACCCTAGCAAGCTAGGGTGAGTATAATAAAAAGAATATATGTCATTGAATTAAAATACATTATAGTGAACTACTATTATAATGTTATGACAGGAATGTCTATCCCCTAGTTCCATAAAAAACACACTAGAGAACTCATTTTCATATTCACTATAGTGTGTGTAATTTTGTTTTTGTGAATATTATTTTGTTTTTCTTAATCATATCAACTTTTATATACATATACAATAGTTTATTGTGAAACTCTTTTAAACCTTGGATATATAATCCATTTTACATTGTAGCGTTTTTTTTATTGAAAATATTTTCACAAAATATTACTAATCCTTCACAAACTACCTTTTTCCTTTCATTAACATCATATGCACTAAATAGTGAGAGTAACTCACAAACATCCTTTTCATTGTGGACAGCCTTCCTTCATGTATTCCACTTTTTAAACAAACCTCCTTCATGAACTCCAATACAAAATGACTGGTGATTCATGAAATTCCTTTCATTGTTTATGAAACCGGCTTCATGGGTGTCACATCAAGAACTTATTTAAGACATTTTTGAATTCTCTCTTGTGATCATTTAATGTAGAAATATTTCACACTTCATGATGATGTGAATAGGGGTTAATATAGAGGAAAATAATCCCTGAAATCCTATTAAACATGAATTACTTTTAATATGTTCATGAATAACCTCCATAGAATAAATCTCCTTCTATAAATATCGTATAGCATGAAACTCCCTTTTTGGATGACCAAAAATCACTACATCTGATCAAAAAGGACATTCTATTCTTTCACTCAAAAAACACCACCTTCCACCAAAAAATAATTTCTTTATTTTTATTTCAGATGGCAGAATTTCTATGTATTTAAAATTCCTTTAATGGTTTTTCTTTTTGGATTCATGTACCTATAATGTGTTTCCAATCACATAGATCATATTCTAAATCCAATCCTTAATATATTTCCTACATTAACTAAAACAAGTGTTATGTGGTCTTCAAAAACTATAGTATATTCTATTCAGTGTATTTCCTTTATAATAAAAAAACTTCTAGACTTTCGGACCAATTTTTTCATATACTAGAAAACATCACCTACTTCTATGTAAATATTCAGGCTAAAATCATTAAATAATATTGAGTTTCAGTCAAAAAAATCATTTTCATAAATTTTGAGGATATTTAATGTTTTGATATTTAAATAATTAGGTCTTAAAAATTACATAACAAATGTATATATAAGAAAGTGGAATCTTCTACTCAATATCCATTTTTCCCATACTGTAAAACTTTTAGAAAGAAATTTTTTTGTTTTCATAACATATCATTACAATATTCATCTTGACATAATACTTTTCCATAATCCTCCTTAAACCCAGTTGAAAAATAATTAATACATGGGATGTTAAAAAATAGTATGGGATGTAAAGGAAGAAATATGTTAGTCCAATTAAAACATAAAAACCCATAAAATTCATACCTTTATCACATTATTATTTAATATTATGTAATAAATAATTTCCACATGATAAAAACACAAATTTTACTCAAAGACACATTAAACCCCGTAGAAAGGCATTGGAACCCCATTTTAGGAAACTTTGATCATCAAATTCATAACCCATGTTAATCTTGTGTCATAAATAACTAGATCCAAATTTAATACAATGGAGAAACCACCGAAGTTAACTCCCCCTTATTTACTATAAAAAAGGAATATTACTTAATGCATTGAAGAAGTATAATGGTCCTCACTCATCATATAATATGTATTGGGTTCACCCATTTCTCATATATAATTATCAACTAATGAATGTTGAATAAAAAAATTATTTTATAACCTTTTCATCATAAAACCTTTAAAAACTCCTTTAAACTCAAATATAAAAGACATCTAGTTATCGAAATATCATTTATTTTTTTAAATCATATTTTAAAAACTAAAAACCCAAAATAAAAGTGAAATATTGTTTTTCATTAAAGAAACCCTGAAATCTTATAATGGAATCTGAACATAAAATAAAATTTGTGGTGGTAGGAAAATATATCAATTCCATATATGTTAAAATGTACCATTTTGTTTTCCTTTTGTATAGAAAGTCAAAAACCTCCATAAAAAGATTCCTTCTCATAACCATTGAAATAAAGTAAAAAAAATAAACATAAAATTTCCTTTTTAAATTATTTATATCCATATAAATACATTTATAAAATAATTTTAATCACATGGTAATGAAAGAAATAAAATTAATAATAAATGTTTAAAAATTTTAAAATTGGGTTTTAAGTTAAAGTATATAATACCATGAGTTTGAATCATCATATACTTTCTTTATTTTCCTAAATAATACACTTATTTTTGTTATTTATTTTTTTAATAACCTTTTTCAAATTCATTATTCCTTTAATTTTATTTTATAAAATTTTTTTATTCAATTACTGAATCAATTAAGTTCACATCGAACGTTTTGATGATATTTGGCTCATATATCCAAAATGACTTCGGTAGGATAAAGAAGGTAAAAGTGTTAATTATTTAATAATATAAAAAATAAAAATAATGAAATTTTTACAATTTTTATAAATAAATTATACTTTTAAAACCTACCATGACTTACTTTTATGAAAAATTAACTATGTTACAATCATGGAGAAGGTAGGCTCTACGTACACATGAGTAACACTTCCATTTTTCAATGCTCATTATGAGATGAAGGTGATTATTATTAAATATTTTTATAATGATAATTATATTATAAATATTATATTATTTCCTTTAATACATTTATATATACCAGTAACATGATGTGGTAATGAATAATGAATCACATCACTTAGTGGAGGTGATAATCCACAAGTACGTCCGAACAATTTTTTCAATTATAAATGAATGGAAATGTAAGAAAAAATAAGATAAAATACTTTTGAGAAATTATAAATATATCCTAAATATCATATATTTATGTTAAATCAATTAACATAAATATCCATGATATACGGTGATGGAAACTGAATTACATCGATTAATGAGGTGGTAGTCTAACGTACACAAGAATGGTGGGATTGTTTCCCATTTAATAGAAGAGGATATGGATATATGTTATTCAATTAATATTAAACATATCATTATATGTTATATAATTTTTATATTATTTCATAATTTTTTATATATATTTTAATAATGTGGAAAAATAAATAATAAAAAAACATTTGGTTAACAACTATACCACTTCTTCAAAGAGCATGTTATGTTTTACACCAAAAGAGTTACTAGTTTTCTTTTATGATAAAATAATTCCTATATGACATGGGTAGAGATTTAATTAATGGACTTGGGTAGATATTAACTAAGACAAATAAAAATTAAGTGTCAATAAAATAGGATATAAGGTTACCTTTTATAAGTGAGGGGAGGGGTACTCTTGGTATTTCATAAAGCATGAAATTAATATAAATTAATTTTCATTTTAAAATGGATCCCAATTGAAATGATAATAAGATAAGATTATTATGAGTCTAAAATATATCATCTAATAAACTTTTATCAAGTTTATAATATATATTTTCCCTTATATTTTTTAACCCATGTTAGTCCTTTCTTATGATTAGTACGATAACAAAGTTTTTTATTCTTTAGAGTTCAAGATAATTATTATAAATATAAAATTAGACCATAAATGTACCATGGTTGATATTTTTTCAATATAAAAATCACTTTTGATGAGATATTAATTTTTAAATTTTAAATAATTTAAGATAATATTATTTTTTACAAAATATCATTACTTTAATTTTTTAAACTATTCATTTAATTTGGCTATTAAAACAACATGAGAGTAAAATAATTTGAATATAATCCCTTAAAAAACTCACTAAAATATATATATTTTTCTAAAAAGTTTATTAAAATATTAATTCAATCAAATTATATAACTTTTATTTTTTTAGAATCATTATTTTGTTTTCTATTAATTGCGTAAATATTATGTCGGTGTTATGTAATCATTTAAGATAACTTTTTCATAATTAAAAATTAGAATTAAATTAAAATAAAAATAGTAATTTACATTAAAAATACAATTTATAATTGAACATAAGTTTTCTTATCCCTATCATAAAATATTTTAGATATTAAAAATAGGAAAGTGACATTTTGGTTATATTTTTCTTAAATTTATAGAGGTAAACATCAATGAAATATGGCATTGAGATGACATATTTTCTAAAATTCAATTTAAATGGCCATAAAAATATATTAAAATAATATAAATGAATTTTTTACTATCTTTTTAATGTCATCAAAAAAATTAAACCTTATTTATCAAGATTACCCTTACAGTGGTGACAAAATTTTAATAAGGTTGTTGTACATAATGATCAAAAATAAAAAGTAATTATTTAAAAATATAGACCTTCTGATTACAAATATGGAATAAAATTTTCAACAATCCATTTATATAATTTTATGAATTTTATGAATTTAATTTAAAATTAAACTCTCCAAACATGACAAAAATCGGCTTTTCATAAAAATTACTATATAAAAACAATTTATACCGAATTCCAGTATAAAATTAATTCCAATGAATATAATTGGATTATTTTAACCAAAATTAATTATAAGTTTTTAAAAATATTCAAAAATAGTATTTTACTTAGTAAATACATGAAATGAAAATATTTTTTTCAATAAAAAATTATTATTTTCACGATTAGTTAAAATTCAATCCTTTCAGAATATTCTCAAAATTTCATACCATATATTTTTGACATGATGAATTAATAAATGAAATAAATATTTTCAAATTAAAATTCGATAATTTTATAATAATTATTTTAAATAAAAACATGTAATTCATGAAATCCCAATTTGGTTAGAAATAGAGGTTTTTCATTTTTTATTGAGAAATTATCAAATATTATTATAATGATTACATGACCATATAATTAATGAATATTAAAAATAAATTAAAATTATTCATATTGACCTTAACTAGGTGGTTACATTCTTCCCTCCCTTTTAAATTGCATCCTTTAAATTTTATTGATTACATAAAGAAGTGGGGATATCTTCCCCTCATGTAATTTTAAAATTGCCATGTTACTTATTGAACTATATTTTTTTTCCACAAACACAATAAAATTATGAATTTTATTATTTTACAACACTTGATCTCTATAGTTAAGAATATGAGTAGTTTATTCCTCATAATAATGGATCCCTTCTGACTGGACTACTTCAGGGTTTAAAACATAAGATGAATCTAGGATATATTTCCTTAACATCAAAACATGAAATATGTTGTGTACCTGGAATAAACTCCTAGTAAATTCCACATGATAGGAAAATAATCCAAATTTATATAGGATTTAACATGGTCTAATGAAATGTAGACTAGTATTATCATTTTTATCAAAACACGCAACACTTTTCCATTGTGATACATTTAAAAAATGTGACCACCTATCTCAAAATAAATATATTTCCTCTAGTTATCCAAATTTCATTTATATTGATTGTGATATGTCTTATTATGTTACTAAATTATCTTCACATTTTTAATCACAACTCTAATGACTCTAAACCCTTCAACTTTCTTTCTCTGACTTCATTCTAAATAGATGTAATTCAACAGCACCTTCCTTATAATGCTTCAAAAGGTTCCATATGTATACAAGATTGAAAAAAAATTGTTAAAATAAAAATAATAAAATGAAATATATCTATAAAAACATCCCTAATAATCCATTCACTAATCAAAAATCACGTCTTCCAAGTTATAAATCATTTAATCGGACTTTCCATAAGATATAGGATGAAAATCTATACCGAGATTTGATTCAATGCCTAAAAATGTATATATTCCTTTCCAAAAATTAAAATTTCTCCTTAGATCATGATTATATATAATGGATATAGGAACACCATGTAACATTACTATCACCTTTAGATAGAGTCTCAAAAGATACTTTTAAGAAATAATATCAATAATGAGAAGTAAATGTGAAGATTTTGTTATTTGATCAACAATGACCAAAAATGTACTATTACCTTGAAATATCTTTAGAAATCACACTGAAAAATCCATGGATATATTTTCCCATTTCCACTCTATCACTAACAATGGTTGAAAAATACCCTTTAGTAATTTTTTCATCTTTAACTTGTTGATAAGTCATAAATTTCATTGTAAAGTTACAAAAATCTTTTTCCATTATGTTCCACCAGTAATACTCTTGATGGTCTTTCAATAACTTAGTGCTCATAGAATTAATGGAAAACGATGAACTATAAGTTTCACTCACAAATTATTTCTTCATCTAGGAAACATAAGGAACACATTATCTTTAACTAGAACATATAACACTATATACATATATATTAAACTCTATAAACATAACCTTCTTACAAATTCTATCTTTTCATATAAAAAAATGACCCTCCTTCAGGTCTTACTTAATTATTTCAAATATAAACGACTTTAAAAACACCTAAAATAAAATATATGAATTTCATTCATTCATAATTTATAGTCCAAAATACATCAAATCATTAACAAAAGGATCATGATCCAAAATTATCATTGTTAATATAGAATTATTCTTCCAAATAAATGAATCATAAACATTATTTTCTTTTCCTGGATGGTAATTAATCATATAGTCATAATCCATAATTAGTTTCAACCATCTTCTCTTCCTTATATAAAACTATTTCTAAGTGAATATATACAAAAAATTCTATAATCAATATATATTTCACACTTTAATCCATATAATTTATTCCACTAAATTTTAATTATAAAAACTAAAGTATCTAGTTCTAGATCAGGTGTAGAGTAATGTAACTTGAGAGATTTTTGTTGACATGAACCATAAGAAATTAACTAATCATTCTGCATCAAAACACATCAATTTCCCATCAAAAACGTATTTCTATAGATAAAAAATCATTATTTATATAGGAAAAATAAAAAAATTTAGAATTCACCAATTTTATTTTTAGTTCCTAAATATAATCATCATATGATTTTGTCTGTGTTAATTTAACTCCTTTTCATGTTAACTAGGTTAGTGGGAAGGATAGATGAAAATATTTTCAGAAAATTAGTGATAATAACCTAATAATATAGTAAAAACATAAAACCCTATGAAAATTTTAGGTCTTGGATATTATTGAGAAACTTTAGTTTTACAAGGGTCAATTGTTATATCATCTTTAGAAATAAGACATCTAAGGAAAGGAACTTTTTGAAACAAAAATTCTTATTTAAAAAAATTTCCAAATATATTATTTTATTTTATGGTTTTTAAAAAAATTCATAGGTGTCCCTAGTGATAGTCATGACATTTATAATATACCAATATATCATAAGAAAACATAATCACTATCTTATCAAAATGGTCATGGAAAATTTGATTCGTAAGATTCATAAATGTAGTTGTTTCGTTAAATAACCTAAAGTAAATAACTACAAACATATAATGATAACATCTAGTATAAAATATTGTATTTAGAATATATTAAAATATCACATTAAACTAATGGTACCCTAACCTAATATCAATTATCAAAAAATATTGAGATCCCTCGAACTAGTCAAAAAATTTATTTATATGAGGAAGATGTTATTTTTTCTTAACATTAATGTTATTACAGTCTCTATGATCTGTAAAAATTCTAATTGAACCATCATTATTTTTAACAAATAAAATATTTGTTCCCCAACATGATCACCTAGAATGAATTAAACCATTTTATAGAAACTAAATAAAATATCTTTCAATTCAAAAAGTTCTACTTGGTCCATTTGATATATATTTTTTAAAATAGTATAAGGATAAAAAACTAATTCAATATTAAACACCAAAAACTGATCATGATTAAGACCAATAAAATCATCTTGAAATACATCCATAAATTCATTTACTATTAAAAAATCACTAATCTAGACTACTTCATTATTTTCAAAAATATGATCTACTAACTTTCCTTGTTATCTCTGATAAATTTCTCAGCTTTTTGGTAGGTTATCAAAGGTATAAAATCATTGAATAAAAATTCCATATCTCTATAATATTTATTCTCATGATAAATTGAAATCTAATACATATAAAAAATAATATAAAACTATATTATGGGTATTTAAACAAGATTTTTAATAAAGACCATCCGACTAAGAATGTCTTGACTCCAGTTTTGTGGGTTTATCCCTTTGAATATTTTTATATATGTCTTTAAATTTAACCTCAGATTAAATGTTGTGTTTGGGTATTGGAGGACACCCAAATGAATTTACTAAAAATTATTATATATTAAATCATGTGTGAGAAAATTATCAAAATAAATGGTGTTCCTAATAATTTGGATCTCGAATGGGAAATCTGAGACAATGTATGATTTTAGAATGCATTCTCAACACTAGGTAAAATATAAATATAGATGACTTTGGGATTCCAAATGAGGTAAAAAATTGTAATTATATTAATTGAAATATATTATTGATCATATTTAATAACTTAAAATTTTATCTCTCTATATAAACACCCTATTATGTTAAATCCTTAGGTTTATCCATATAACCCTGGGATATTAGAGAAGTATAGATTTTTATTTTTTTTGTGGATCAGGATTCAATATCAGTGGCTAATGACTAAGAGGAATCTTGAGATAGTCGATAAACATAGTAGGATTATATTCTTCATCCCTAGTGGATGAATTCTTCACCAATGGTTATTCCAAACTCGAGGTTGGGGATAATATTTCATGGATTTTATCAATTGAAAATTTTGATAAGAATGTATAATTTAATTTTTTTCATTTTTTAAAAAAATTCATTCTTCACATGAGCCCATGTAATTATTTTATTCATTATACCACGGATGTCACCCTATATTATGAAATTATATAATAATTTGTTGAGAGATAATAATCCAAAAAAATTTAACCTAATTAATGTGTTTCTTATAATAATTCTATTCATTAGTCATCATTGTCCCATGGGTCATTGTTCGGCATTTCTGAGTCATATTTGATCTTGATCGCACCACAGATTCCTATAAGATTCAAAAATTACATATGTATTAGTGTTTTGTAGATGGATCAAGATCAAATGCATGATGTGGGTGTTGTAATCATAGATTAGAGATATGATCATGGTTTTCCATCCATTGGTGATGCACCGTGGTGGAACGGTGCGGCGAGGTGAAACGTACGGGGTTCAGATAGCCATAATCATGCCACCAGTGATCGATCGGGCATGATAAGCCCTATATCAGAAATACCAGGCATAAATTGAGGTGGAAAATGGTTGATAACTTTTTTGGAGAGACTAATGAAAAAATGAAAAGATTCTAGAAAATATCAACATGCACATCAAGTATTCCAGAGATAGGCATTGTGTAGTCCCCAAGACATTGTGGCTAGGATTTTAGGAGGATCAAAATATTACATGCTATTTATGACCCATAAGAATTGTATGACCTGGTTCTGAAATCTATATATATTCCTAGGGTGTACAAGGTCATGGACATGGCTAGTCACATGGGCATGGCCAGAGTATATGAGCACAGATCTATAATCAGACACATATAGGGTTCCCAAACCAAGATAGTGTATATGAGTACTGCTATTGTACCCAGGAATGTGTCAAAGTACATGGAAATATATAGCAAGGACATGGGAAGACCACGGGAAGCCATGACATGCCATGTTCTATGTGTACACATTTTGTAGTCCCACATGGTCAACTAATCCATCTACAGAAGAGGACATTTCCCTGTGTGTTGGAGAGGTCACACTCTGTATGACCCTATATACCTGTTGTGTGATTTTCTTAGTAACTTTAACCCTATGTATCTCCAACTTCAAGAAATGTTTTGGGGCCTATGAATATCCTATACTATGTAGTTTTTATTTTATATCATGATGATGGCCTTCATTTGGACATCAAACATATGTCACAAGGTGTTATGAGTGTGAAACTTCCTTTAATAATGCTTTCCTGATGTTAATGATCGAGTTTGGTCATCAAAGATACACCGGGGCTAGACACAAACTATTTCACCAGTATGTGGGAATCCCATAATATTGACATAGTTACTATTAGAAACCCCACGTACTACATAGGGATATAGACAACTATCTATGGAGTGGAACCCCCCTCCCCCAATCTTGGAGCTCTAGAAAGGATTGGTTCCTCCACTTGATATTCTGCCCCCTTAACTATGGAGCACAGTGGGCAATTCTGGTGCCTCTAAAAGGATTGTTATACTGTTATATTAGATGCAAGGAATAGGAAATGGTAATTTAGTGATATAGTCTTACTCATCATTCATAGCTAGTTTTTGAATATTGATATCCCTGTTTTCTCTCGCCTGGGTTTATTTATGAGCATATAACTGTTGGGTTTTGTTTTCCTCTTGATTATGGTTTGATATGGCTATTATGTCTTTCTATTTATCTCATTGGGGTTATTAAGAAATACTACACAATGTGTGTATATAGTCACCCCTATATGGGATTTACCCAAATGTGTTTTATCTTATGAATATGATAGAAATATCAGAGATGGAATTGGTATAAAAGGTTTAAAAGGATAATAGTTGTACATGTTGGAGATGACCATGTTTAGTGGTCGGCCTTGGATATTGTGAATTGAGATCTCTTTATTCATTCCTTTTTTCCATTTGTTGTTTAGTTAGGACATCATTTCTAGTTAGGAATTTATTTTTCGCCTATACATTTTATACCTTATTGAACTCTGATATGTTTTTCATAGATTATTATTTTATGAACTCTTCAATCTATATGTTTATTATTTTATTATATCTTTGAATTATTGCATAAAGCTAGTTGTGTTTTTGTGCGTACATGTACTTTGGATAAGTCATCCCATTTAATTATTTCCTACTCAGTGATTGTCTACATTCCCTAGCCTATTGGAGGTGAGCATGATGTGTCACACTCAGCTTATCTCATTCCAAGTGGGCCACAGTGGTTTGTTTCATGATATATAACAATAGGAAGATTTTTATAAATTTTGGTTTCTTAATATTTCCACTCATATGTTTCACAAAAATTTATATATTCCTTTCATGAGGTGATATTCACATTAAACCTGAAAATTATCTAGAAATAATGGAATAGAAAGATCCATAAAAAATTAGGGAAATGGCATGATTCAAATAAACAAGTAGCCTGACTGTCACCACTTAATTTATTCACCCAACTTCAACCATAGAAATAGAAAATGACTTTGAAAAACCTTTTTTGATATTTATTATTTCTACCCATAATAACTAAATATGGAAACACATTATCTTAATTCCCCAAATAAATGAAATTAAAACATAACCCCACTGACTAAATATCTGTTTCCCCAATCCTGGATTTTTTAGGACTCTTTTAGTTACAGTAATTCACCCTATGACTAAACATAAAACATCAATAACTGTTTATAGATCCTTCTAAACATTCCTTGAAATGTTTTTTACCACACATGGGACATGTTGGGAGCATACCTATAGAATTTTTTTGGTTGAAACTCTATTTCATTCTATCTTTAACATTTCAGTTTTATTATCTTCAGGAACATATGTGTTTGAAAACTCAATTTCAACTTTCGCAGTGCAATAAACAACATTCTCAAAACTTTTAAATTCTCATGTGGCTAAATCTGTTCATAAACATGGTTTAAATCCTAAGTAAAACCTATTATTTTTTTTATGAAGGTCTAGAATAAATTTGGTACATATCTGGATAATCATGAAATAGTTACATCATATTTTTCTACTAGGTACTCATATTTTATCTTCTATTCTAATAATTCATTCCCCATCTTGGGTCGAATAACCTTAGAGAGAAATTTATCAAAAAAAGATTCTTAAATGTATCTCATTTTGTGGCATCAAGCTTGTATCTCTCTAGTATTGTTATACATAACCCACTATTTATCAACCTCACCTTCTAAATGATAAATGGATACAGTTGCCTTTTAATGTTCTGAATATCCCATGACTCTAAATATCATTTAAAGAGCATTGATCCATCCTTCGACTACCACTATATCTGATGTTCCACCAAAATATAGAAGGTTTTGTTTCATGAAATTATAAAGTACTGAAATATTCCACTATTGTAAATTTGGTTTCTATATAACATATATTACACCACCATTTAGATCCTTCTTCAACTAATCCATCACTGCAAAAAAATTGTTTGAATTCCAATTATTTCAGGTTGTTGATTTGGAATTGTATTTTCTTCTTGATACATTCTTACTTCAACTTATCTATTTTCTATGTGTAAAAATATTTGGAAAAGTAATATATTATATGAAGAAATGTAGAAATATTTACATTTTATATCATTTATAAGATAAAATAATGTAGATCCTTTCAAGGTTATTTAATTAACAGTATCTTAAACTCTAAAATTATCTAAAAATTTACTCTAATAAAAGCTATAATGATGTAGCCTTAAATCAACACATAATATTGTGTTTTAGTCGAGAATATACATTTTAACATTTCCAGGATATGTATGGTTTAATGTTTTATAGAATTAGATCATCACTCTTATATAAAAACCCATATATTACAAAGTGGAAACTTATACATAGTATCCATTCTTCAAACAATATAAAACACTTAAAATGAAACACATTTTATTTTCATGAAATATCATCCCAATTTCTATATTGACTTAAAATTTATCCCTACTCATCCTTAAAAGAATATGAAAAAAAATTAATCATGGGATGAGAAAAAAAGTTTGGTAAGGTACATAATATAAGAAATTAGTTAATCTCATGAAAAAACTAAAAGACCATAAAATGTATACTTTTATCACATTATTCTTTGTCCATATAAAATAAATCATTTACTTATGAGAAAAATAATATTTTTTCTCAATGAAAAATATTAAAACCCACAGAAATTATTTTGAAATGCATTTTATGAAACATATAGTTTCATATTAATAACTCATGTGAAAAACATTTTAGAAATAACTAGATCCATGTTAAATCCCTATGAGAAAACATAGTGGGTTTTTTACCAAACATTGATTACGTCACATCATTGTAATCATCATAGTGTATATTTTTATTAATAAGATAGAGATACAACCGAATTCACATAGAAACACAAAAATGTGGAAGGTCCATATGGCGGTCTGTAAAAGGGAAGACTAAGGGTGTCCCATTTAACCAGGTTGACACCCTCGAGTTTCAGGGAACTCACAGTAGGAGGTAACATAGGGTCAGGGCCCAAAAAATCCAAATAAGTGACGTATTCCATGACTTGGTTACCCTCTTAAATGTGTGTGTAACCTTGGTGTTGTTTCTAATCATATCTTTGAACTTTATGGTGGTGTGTGAAATAAACCATGGAGATAGGAAAAGTCCATGCAGAACTTCATGAAGAATATTAGATTCTATTTCTCCTCCTCAATATGAACTTTCATGAGGTTGCACATGTAAAGGCCCGTAAGAAAATCATTAGCCTCAGCCTCTAAGGAGGAACCTTGGCCCAACCGAGAGTAGAACTTCAAAAAAACCGACCCACGGTATTCATGCACAACCCCTCCACCCCCTAAGACTCCCATGTTGAATGACACGTCTATGATGATTTTAAGGCCCCATGAAGGTGGGGTCCACTGAACCAATTAACCCCTACCATTGTTGTTACCCTGTATGGAAGCTTGAGAACTAGAATGAAGCCATCAAAGAGAGGGAGACTCCTTCCAATTGTTTACAATTATAGCCATAACGAGGAATATATATTTAGTACTGGTGATAATGGATTTATAATTAGACTTCACTCATTCATTCCTTTCCTTGTATCTGGCCTTCCAGATGCACCAGCATCTAGCCTACACAATCATGATGTGGTCCATCTTCTCTAGGACTCATTCTCTCAATTCGTGGAACAATATATCCAAGTAGTAGATATCGCCAAAGTTTCAGACAATAAACTCCCCAAAAAAGTCCCAAATATCACACAACCATTTTTTGCTGAAGAATATATGATTTGTACATTCCTCCTTGCAGCATTTACAGCATAAGAAATAATACGCCAATGGGATCCCGCATCATTTGTTGTTTTCATAAATGGAGAGAGCTTTGTTTTTTATTCTCCAAATAAATAAGTTGAATTTAGATGGAATGGATTTTCACCAGAGTTAATCATTCCTGTTGGGAGAAGGATCAGGGAGAACATAGGAACGACGGAAGTCCTAATAGGTGAAGACCCCCCAAGGAATATAGACGAAAAATGCATCTTTAATTATCTAAGAAAATATCAATAAAATCGAATGTGTCATATTGATCATCATTAAACATTGCTTCAATGAAGGATGGGTGACTGATAGCATCCCTGAAATAGATCAGGGGAGTAGGATAGCCTGGGAATCCAATAACTTCCCCAGCCCATTTGTGGTTCTAGAACAAGATATCCCACCTCCCTATAATCCACTGTCATGTGTTTTATGTTCTATGATAGGGGAGAGATTATGGACAAGAATAGAGACATGTGACCCTTGAGCACCATCATGTTACAATATTGGGAGGAATTCATGATTTGGCCCCACATTGTTCATTGTTCAATGCCTTTCCAGGACAATTTATCCTTCATGTACTATAGAGTATCCTCAAGGCTTCATACATTAATACCACATTCACTAGCCATCCTTTCCATTCTTTTCCAGGAGGACTAGTGGTATTTTTCCTCAGATTGAGGGTCCCAGATAAAACCATCCATGATCATACCAATGTTGGTGATGAGTCCATTTTAAACTATAATGGAAGATAGATCATTAATAGGGGTGGTGAGAAGGACACTATTTATCAGTGTAATGCGGACCCAAAATGGGAGGTATTTATTCTTTGATTTTGGGATGAGATATAAAATTTTTATAGTGAGAAAATATAAGTTTCTGATACACAATCTGCTTTGGGAAATGAGATATCCCAGATACTCTATGGTAAAACTTCTTTGTTTCATAGAGAGGCTATTTTGAACCATAGAAATCCCGCTGGCAGAGAACCTATTAAAATTAATAAAAGGCTCTTGTATTTTTTAATGACCTAGCCACTCTAGAAATAATATTCATCCCCAACCTCATTCATCCCTCTTGTCATAATTCTGCCTTCATTCATAAAAATAAGGGCGTCATTCTTGGACATTAACTGGGACACATACCAAGATATCATGTTCTTTTGGTAGGGTTGAATCATTCCACTGATAGTGTTACTTTGAATAAGATGTCTCAAGACATCCTGGGTGATGGTGAAAATACATAGAGATATATGGTCTCCTTGTCTTAAGCTATGAAGGGACATGAAGAACCTATAGGGTTTACCCATAAACATAACCCCCATCCATAAATAGGAGAAACATATAAATATGAGATCAGTATTTTGAGAAGAGAATCAAATACCTTCCAACACCCTATTAATGAATCCCCACTCCACATTATCATATAGATCATTTATATCTATCTTGATCACTACATCTGATCCATGAGTTTATATGTTGATGTCTCTGACCATGTCTTGGGTAATATAAATGGCTCCTTGGATCGATCTTCCCCTCACAAAGTCGTGTTTCTCCATGGCGATCCACCAGGGAAGATGCATAGATATCCTGGAATTATTAAAACCAGCCAAAATTTTATAATAAAAGTTCCATAAACTCACCTATCTATAGTGCATTACAAATGAGAGGTTTTTCTTTTTAAATAAGAATCATATAAGTGGTGAAAGAAATCATCGACAGGCTGCCTTTTCAAGATAAGTCTTGGATAGCCTAAATAATATCCTTCTTCACCACGTACCATGAGGCCCTATAGAGGGATCTCATGAAGCCATCTGGACCTGGGGCCATCTACAGGTCAAGGTTTTTCATGGAATTTATAATCTATTTCTCTTATGGAATGGGGTATAGCCGCTCATTATCAAGGATTGACATGCAATTGGGAATCACCTCAAAGAGGTATGTGCCTCTTTTTGGGTACCTTTTCAATATACAAGGGTTGGGACCTGCAAGGAGATCATTGAAAATAGTGTGTGTCAAATTTCCCACAACCTCTCGGGCATTCGTATAGGATCCATCTTCCAAAAGGATGTTAGGTTGCACTGGCCACTATTTTTCCTTCATGAAATCATGAAAAAAACATGGTATTCTTATCACCCTTTATCAGCCATCTGATTCTTGATTCTTCTCTCACCAAGATTTCCTATTTCAAATGCCTCTCCACTAGGGGATCTTTCTTCTTGGCAAGATTCTCAAATATGTGGTCATCCTACACCTCCTATAATATTTCCTCAAGGATTTCCACAACCTTCATCTCCTCCTTCATGTATTCATTGTGGGGAGGTTGTTCTTTCTTCCACTCCTAATGCTGGTACTGAAGACTTCAAAGATTTTTGTGCAAGGCCACCCAGGAGTACCAATGGGAAGATTCATTCAATATAGAATTCACCAAGTTATGGAATCCAAGAATATTAACCCACTGGTGAGATAATATAAACCTCTCTTAGTAGACATGCCCCAAATCTAGAGACACTAGTAGTGGGGAATGATCAAAAATACCCCACACCAAGTGTATCACCTTTTCCATGGAGAATAAGATGGTGGTGTGTAAGTTCTCCAAGAATCTGTCCAACCAAATCTACAAGCGAAGAGAGCCTCTTTGGTTATTACACCATGAAAAATGGTCACCAGAGTATCCTAGTTCTATAAGGACAGACCCTGCCATGAATTGGACAAACTCCAGACATGTATTCCTTTGGAAAGTGTCCTTGCCTTTCCATTAATTTAGGATGGAAACAACATTGAATTCACCCCTACTACCCATGTGTGAATTCCTAGGTCAAAATCTAATAGGTCTCTCCATATATTCCCTCTTTGTTAGGGATCATAGATCTCATAGATGAAGGCCATAAAGAGGAAGGAGTTACTTTTGGTAACCTTGGTGGTGATGAACTGATTTCCATCCTAAACCAAGACAACAGAGTAGCTGTTTTCCAAAAAAATCTAGATGTGTTGTTAGAAGTTGATTCATTCATGGATCCATGAATTTTGATTTTAGATGAAAAATCACTAATCCTGGAAGGATTCTACTTGTGACCGATAATTCCAATGATATCAAATTTGTGTTTATTAATTTTTGAGGTGACAAAATCTGTTTTGTCCCTGGGTCCAAGGCCACAGGAATTCCAAATAAATATAGGAATAATTTAAAAGATATCACTCTGGTAGTATCCCTAGATATTGAAGAATTCTTGTAAAGGGAGGAAAATTATCTTTTAAGATCCTGAAATGATAACAAGTTCAAACTCCCACTCTATTCGAAATCAATAGAGAATTAGGAGGTGCAACATCAGTAGAGGAGGGGGAAGGAATCCAAAAATACTTGGAAGAGATGGAGGGGAGAACTATAGATCCTTGAGACCTATCCTCTATTATTAGAAAGGGTCATGATGAGTAGAAAGCGAACTAATGATAGAGGAGGGATCCTGGAAAGAAAAGGACTCATCAAGGGAAACATTAGATTCTTCAGGGGGAAACCGACAAGGTAGAGGGAGGGGAGGTAAGTTCAGGAGGCCTGAAAGGTTGGGTTTGGGGTTATAAAGGGGCGTTCGAGCAAAAATCCAATTGGTTCCATAATGAAAATAAAAGGAGGGACAGCCAAGGAAACCTAAAAGGGATGCCATTGTCTATGTTTCTCCTCTATATGTAGTTTATCCATATATTTTTCTGATGAGAACCATGATGGTCAAGTCCTATGCCCCCCAAGTATGTTTCCCCAAAACTGCAACCATTCATCATAAAACCCTTGAAAACTCTTTTAAACTCATATGTAAAATACTTACAGGTATAAAAATACACTTTTCTTTTAAAATATCAATTTCCAAACTAAAATAATCATAAAAAAGAGAAAGTGGGTTTTTCATTGAAAAAAAACATAAATGATTATAATGGAAATAAAATAAAATAACTATTTTGGTGGAATTAAAAGTCATTGATGTCATATATTTTAAAATATAATATTCCTTTTTTCCTTATGTAAATAGAGACAAAACGTTCTGTAAAAATATTCATTTTAAAAAAAATTAAAATAAATTCAAAACAGACATTAAATATACTTTTAAATTCATTTATTCTCATATAAATGAATCTGTAAATTAATTTTCGGAATTTAAAAAAAGTATAAAAACATATTTAAAAATAAATATTTAAAACATTTAATATGTGGTTTTAAATTAAAGTGTTGCATATCTCGAGTTAGAAACATCACATAAATTCTCTATAATCTAAAATAATAGAATCATATTATTTATTTAGTTGATTAATAACCTCTTCAAAGATCAATATTCCTTTTAGTTTATTTAAAAACATCTTATATTAAACTAATTATTCAATTAAGTTCACACAATATAATAAAATCACATAATAGCGTTGGTTTTTTTAATTTAGGGGTGGTTTAAACCGCTGCTATTTGGTTATGTGATGGCTTTATAAAACCGCCACTAAAACTGGGGTCAGCATCTAATACATAGTGCTTTCTTAAATTTAGTGATGGTTTCTTGTAAGTTACATTGATATCATATTTAATACCAATTTTATTGGTTTTAGTGGGAGTATTTAGTGGGAAAATAAAGGAAGGATTTAGCAGTAGTTAAAACTGCCACAAAATATTTTCCTTTCTTCATGGAAATCACCGCTAAACATAATAAAACTACCACTAAAAGAATGTTACTCATTTTTATTAGCATTATTAACCACTGTAGATGAAAAACTATCAATATATAGTTGTAGTTTAAAAATCCACTAAAAATGAACCATATTTTTTGGTGGTTTAAACCGCAAATAAATATTGATTTACTAAAAAAAATCAACTGTAGATTCTGCAGCCCCAATACACTAAAAAACATATGCATAGAACCAATACATGGTAATGGAGTAAGAAAAATTAATTTGAACCCCCAAATAATTTTGAACATGTTTTACATCCCACAAAACCATATTTAATTAGTGGAAAAAAACCCCAAAAATTGAACACCCAGATAATACAAGTGGAAGAGACCTAATACCAATCCTTCCACATAAGTACCTAAGACTATAATGTGGTTTATTTTTTAAATAATTTTAAAATGACTTATCAAATATAGAAACAACCCATTAATAATAAAAAACCTAATTTGAAAATCCAGTCAAAATTTATTTGAAAAAACACATTTATTTTATCATAACAAGGGGATAACCATATTTTATATGAAACATGTTTACACAATAAAACATGTCATAATGTATTTTTCTAAACTAATATAAATGAAGAAAATTGTAAGTGAACAAAAATGGAATGATCAAACTTATATAAAGTAAGTAAACTAACCAACCCGATGATGAAATTGTGGAAGGGAGAAGCCAGGAAGGGAAGGAATCACCAAACAATTACTAGAGTATCAATCCAGTTTAAGGGAGAAAACATGCCAAAAGAGAGAGGAGTCAACAATAAAATTAAAAATATACCATGTAGGAATGATTCACATCAATAATCATCGATTCACAATATGAACTCCCAGTACTGTATCTACACTAAGAATTACATCGGTGCAACTTAAATCTAAATCACCAATGGGAAATTCCAAAGGATGGCATCGAATATATTCGTATTATTTCTACCAGCACTAAAAGATGACCAAGAGGTGAAATATACCTTGGATCCTTTCTATATTCTCTTAAATTAGTCTTGTTCCCAAAAAAGTGGCCTCAACCACCTATCCACAACAAATACGTGACATACCTAGGAAATCACATAAAGCCTCAAAGGGTGTTATTCTAATTATTTACTAGTACCTATTATTATAAGTGAACTTCACTAGTCCTAAATTGATCTTCCATGATCCAATGAAATCTTAAATGTAGGAACTACGAATATACTACAGAATCTGAATAGCATTATAAATTTGACCATCCTTATGTACATGATATGAATTACTCAATATAACTTGATTCCACATCTTCTCTTTGATACGCTTCTAGAATATAGAATCCAAGCTTGTATCCTTATCCAACACAATACTATAAGGGAACCCATAAAACCTCCAAATTTCATTCACTTATAGATTACCTGATTCATCAACCATCGAGGTGTCCTTGATGGGAATAAAATAACGTGATTTCTTCAACCGATCCATTATTAACCTGAAATAATTAATTCCTTATATTTTCATTCATAATAGAACAATGAATTCCCTAGACACATCATTCCATTTCCAAACTAATTCCAAATGTGGTATGAGTAGACTATAATAATTTAAATGATATTTCTTTATATTCTATCATGGGTAACAAAGATACAAATACTCAACAATTTTTTGTTTCATACTCAACCACATGAAACACCATCTAATTTCATAATATATATTTATATAATTGGGGTGAAAACCCCTTGAAGAAATATGAAAATCAAGCAAAACTAAAAATTATGAAAGGGGTTTGGTGCTAGTGAATATGTAGTAGGATATATAGGTATAGGGGAAACAAAAATGAGATAATTAAAGGCATGTATGATACTATTTGGTTCATAAATGGTGATAGGGATATGCATCATGAATGATGTTGTAAATTGATTGATGTCAAACTGTGAGTTGATGAAACTTAATGGGATGATAAAACATAAATTATGAAATGGTTTTGGGGCCTACAAGCTATATGGAAGAACAATTTTAATGAGAAACATGCACATGTAAAGTCTTGAACTGAAAAAATCATGCATGAAAATTTATAAATGGGGAGAATGTTTATAACAATAATAATCGAACTTTACCATGTGTTATTCCAACAAGAAATAAATTCCATATAGGTATTACTATACTAGATTTGGGAAAAGTTTTTTCTGATATTAAAATAAAAGATAATATTTTTTTCATTAAATAGATTGAATACCAATGAAATATAGTTATTTAAATAATATTCAATCCTATATTTCGATGAATTTATGACTATCAGTGCATTCCAAAAATGTTTTTTGCCTATTCTAAATAGGAAATCATGAAAATATTAGTTCATGAAAATGTTAGGTGAATAATTTATGCCACACATGATACATAAAAAAACTCTCCCTTTACTTTTTTTAATATAAAAAAAACAATAATAACTATTTCATGATGAACACTACTCATCACCCTCTCCATCTCCATCTCTACTTCCTATTATCGTCACATATAAGAAAATTATATTCATAATTAAATAATGTTGTATATTTATATTTAAACTTAAATACAATAAATGGTTTGGAACAAAATTATTTTGAAATTGTGTGATTTACCGGCTTACCACAAGTCATCGATGCAATGCCACCAGGGATAGATCTGATCATCTTATGATATAAATCAATCAATGCTTTCTGCAAAGAATATATCTATGTCCCTTGTTCTTGTACTGTGTTTTAAAGAGAAAAAATCTTTCTCTAAGAATCATGGGGTATGGAGTGACTACAACCAGTATTTGATATAGCTATAACCTTTGGTGTCTTTCCAAAGACCTTATATGGTAATGGTCCGACACCCATCCCACGCACTCGACTAGGATGCACCTTCACAAAGACTTTACTAAATGGATCTATTTGGGAGACTGATTTGGACTACACAGGATTAGAAACCCATATTTCTTTAATTTTTATTAATAAATAAAATATCAATCATATTGTAAGAACTATATATTAAAAATCGACAAGTGATAATATGTTAGTATAATGAAAAATTATTTCATACCCCAACTTCTTTGGAAGGTTCATTAACAAATCTTTTATAATATTTTTTATAAACAACCAAACACACTTATTTTTGGGATTCTTGGATTCCTAAACTCTATTGCTATATTAAACAAATAAAAATAAACAATTTAATGTATTTAAAAGATAATATTGTCTTAAAAATATTTAAACTTATGAAAATATTACAAGAGTTGATCGGCTTCTAGAAAAAATCTATGACACCGCAGTGTGAGGGATGATTTTCTTAGACTGGCTCAATGCATTCTTCTATGAAAGATCTAGTAATAAATAATATGTAATTTAAAAGTGATGTTTGAAATGTAATCTCATTTTCATATACATTGATAAATTTAAAATGATATTAATATAACAATATATATTCCAATACCATTTACTTCTAATCATGATGTCTGTTGATAAAAACATTCCATTGCTCTCAAGGTACCCCATTGGGTACCTTATCATATATTTTTTTGGTGATCAATGAAGTATTGTTGACTTCATTCCATAATATATATTTAAAATCATTCCATTTCTTGCCCAAATTTTTCAATTTTCACTTTCATGCTAACATATCAATAAAATAGTAAAGTTGAAAAACATATGTACATGGATATTCATTTTGAAAATATTTGCGTTTAATAACATAATGGAACCCAATTATGCAATATTGAATTAAATTTTCCTTTATTTTTGAATCAAATACATTATTTTTCCAAGATGAAGTCATATACTTCCAATCATCATACGTAATTGGAAGGGTAACCAGATCCACTGCTAGTTGTCCTAGAATCTGGCCATGTAATCTCATTGTGTCATCCATATGAAACCCAAATAAATAAAATAGGACAACTACCTTTAGTTTGGTCAAATTCCATAAATCTAGAATTTTCATATTTTTCTCTGTAGGTGCATTGTTTCCATATATTATGAAAAATCCATTTGTATTATAAAAAAATACAATAAAATTATTGATATTAAAATTTTTACATATAACAGCCACCCTCCAATATCCCTATGAAGAAAAAAAGTGGTACCGTGCTCCCTCACTAGAAATGCCACTAAATATGAAGGAGTTGACTGAGATATTGATGGGATGTTGATGGAGGGTGTGAGATATGTTGTAGGGGCAATCAGATGGTGTCTCGGATGTTATAAGGAGGGAGACAAATAGATCATCATCTATCGTTGTGGTCGATAGAACATCTACTGATATTAAATCGACAGTAGTATAATGCATCCACCTTGTTATTCCTGTCATTTAGTAAAACTAAATTAAGTTCAAAACAAATATTTTCAAAAAACCATCCAAAAAAATAAAAATCATAATATATTCATAATAATAAAAAAATATATAAAATAATGATGATTAATGACTGCATAAATTACATAAGTGATTCTTGAATGACTGGATAACAACACATACAATCATTTTCTCCTTCAATCTCGTTGGTTTCCTACTCTATCATTACTTTGTCTACTTAATACACCCTTGAAAGACTAATTTTTTCAATATCATGATGGTAAAATATGTCTGCTTCATATAGTTGATGGGATTCAATGTTATAGGTTGAATATTCAATTTCATCACCAATATTATACATGTCACTTTTTTTAGTTGAGAAACTACACTCCAGCCTTCATTGATGACATATTTCACATAATATACCATTTTCTATTGTAATGACAAGTTATACGGATCAATTATTTCATGGTCACCAACATCCATCCAGTAAGAGAATTTCACAAAAGTATATTGCAAGGAATCTCTTTTAACACCCCTTGTAATTTTCATGTAATTGCATTTGAATAAAAAAACTAGAAAATATATGTGGTAGTTTAATTCGATAATATCAGTCAAATTTCTGTAGTATCCCACTTCAGAAAACATAAATATTCCACTATTATGTGTTTTCAAACCCTGTTTCTGATCAAATTTAAGAAATCTAAACTCATTCATGTTGTAAGCCTCGAACATTCTTGCTTTTTTTGGAGGTCCTTGAGCAAAAAACTTCAAATATTATAACAACTCTTCTTGAGTATCAGTATTCATGATCTTAAAAAATTAATATACATTATTAGATTTAAAAAAATGTATGTATCAAACTAATATGTGTTTTTATTATAATATTTATGAACTTAAAAATAGTGAAAACCATTCTGCAATATCTTAATTAATAGCTTTTGTTAAATCTTTCTTGTTTCTTGTCCATCGTCTCATTCGTCTATTTTTTTTTGTTTCTTTAACTCTTCAATAAATTGATCTAAAATTTCACTATTTTGCGGCACATATCTATGTGCCAGTAATAATTCCATTTCTATTAGTGTAACATTTCAGCTCCTCCCAACTAATCGGCAAATAACAGGACAGATTTTTGATTTCTTATGTATTTGAGATTTAGTTGATGTGGTTTTAACTTGTCCAGCTCAATTTAATCTTGGCCCAATATCATTCAAGTATCTAGAACAAAAGGTAAGAAACTCTTCTTCAAAATATCCTTCATAAATAGAGCCTTCAAGTTGAGATTTATTTTTTGCGTATGATTTCAAATACCCAAGATATTTGTGAAATAAAATAAAATAAACATAATTATGTTTTTAATGTAGTGCCAATAATTGTTTACCAAAATAAAAAACATATATATAAAGTGCCTATCAATTTGATACATACATCAATAATGTACGAGACCTCTTAATTTAGCTTCCTCAACCAAATTCATAGTTTAATGCATCATGACAGTAAAAAATGACAGAGGAAAGACCATCTCTATTCCATAAAGTGTCAATAAAAATATCTCCTAAAAGTTGTCAAGCTCAAATGGATGTAGAGTTTTCTCACAAAGTATTCTATGAAATGTACAGAATTAGAGTAAAATAGTAGAAACCTTTTTAGGTTATAATGTATGCAATTCCAATGGTAGTAAATTATGTAACAAAATATGTGAATCATGGATTTTCAATCCATGTAACCTATGATTATTTTAGTCAACACCCCTTGATATGTTACTTAAATTCCCTTAAGATACCTTCACATGTTTTAAAATTCAAATTAATGTATCTTTATCACTATTTTTCATTAAAAAAATGTTAGAGCATATATTACATTCTCATCTGGCCAGAGATCACGATTTATGTTCATTTCTTGTAAGTATTTCCAAGAATTGACATTATCCGTAGACTGTCCATGCTCATTAAGAAATGTTAAAATAAAATTTTCACAATAATTATTATGAATAATCATCAAATAAATATTTTTCTAAAAAAAATTAAATTCCCAATACAAAATTTTGAAGAATATAATTTTTCATTCATTTTGGGGTTCTAGTTTCACTTAATGATGCACTCTACACTCATTTCCCACTATCATTAATATTATTCACCTTCAAAAATTCTATTTCAACATTTCTATGTTGTTCCAATATTTTAGAACCTGTTAACAACTTTAGAGGTGGTATACGATCAATGAAACAATTAAATTTTGACTTCCTCATCCAAAATCTATGAGATGCATCGATAAATATTTGATGACACAAAAAGAACCATTTTCTACTATGAGGTAGTAATTCAAGCTCAAAATCAAAGTTAAAAAAAAGATAATCAAAACCTATGTAATTTTTCCAACCAACTATATTTCTAAGTCCAAGCAAGTCACTAATGGTCCGCATTAGAGCAACTTACTTTTTTAACATTGTTCTAGAAGATGCATCAAATGTTTCAACATTGTTTCTCCATAACTCATGTAATTATTCAATTAATTGCTTAATGTTTACATCAATATAATTTTCTAGAATTTATTTCATGTAATAATCTTAAAAAAGATAAAATACATTTATTTCGTAAAAATCCATGGAAGAAGATTGTAAGGGATCAAAACTATTATCCAAATGCTAAAACTAGTACTCAAAGTCCCAAATGGGTTGAATCCATCAGCATCCAATCTCAATTAAACATTCATAGGGATAGAAATGAAATCTGGATAAAATTAATCAAATTTATTCTACGACTATGAATCTCTTGGATATCACATTAACCCATCATTTTTATTATCTACATAATGTCACTTCTTGTGTTTGGCAATTTTCGATGACATGAATAATCATTACTGTTGAGGATTTAAAGTAAAGTAATGCAAAACCTTTTAAGGTGTGTTCCTTTTATTATTTATGGTAGTATGTTGATTTAGGCATCCAACATCACCTATTGACTTCCATCTAGAAGAATAAAAAATTTTCAATCCTGTCACCTTGAATCCTCTCTCTAATAAAATATACAATCATTGGGACATGCATGTGTTTTTGTATAATTTAGACCAATCTTATTAACAATTATTTTAAATCATAAAAAGGCCCTGGGATCTTTTCTTCAAAAAATTCATCATGTAATAATTCTAATATCATGTACATCCCTTTATTTTTAATTCCACATAGGCATTTGATATAGTAAAAATTCATTAGAAAAGAATGTTTTCAATATTTCAAACATCCAATGTAAAAATATTAATTTCCATTGTCAAATATACCATTAAACACATATGTATTCTCAATGAAGTTTTATCTTATATTAGTATCCACCACATCAAGAAGAGGTTCCAATGATATGTTACAATCTCGATCGGGTTTTCCTATAGTCTCAAAACATCACTTATCACATTGATATTTGTAGCACTCTAAACTGGTAGTTCTGATATGTTTTGATGTTGATGTTGGTGTCTTTCAATGTCGAATGCATCATTTATAAGGTTTTTCATTTTATTTTCCATTTTAAATGAATTTGGGAGCTCAGTTTTATGTATTAACAATAGCGATCAACCTTTTTGAAATGTTTTATTCCCCATGAAAAATCCAACAAAAATATTAAATAGGGATTAGCTTCAATATTACGTGTTTACAAACATCATCTATCTTCAACCATATTTTAAATTTATATTTAGGACATGGACATATTATTCTCCCATCAAAGAATTGACTAGAAATTTAAAAATCTAAGAACTCCCTAAAACGCTTAGCATACTGAGGTGTGTCCCAGGGTAATGTGATCCAGCTTTTATTGATATATATCCAAATGTGCCTACACATTAAGAAAATAAAATTAAACATATAACTATTAAAAAATAGGAAAAGGGATTCATATATACTAGTTGAAAAAGTATATGAATATTCTAAATAACGCTTCCCAATATAAATACATATGGTAAATAATGAATCTTCTAGGTAAATATAATTTAATTAAATTTATAAAGATTATTATATTTACCCTACATAAAGGATATATTTATAATACAATAAATTTTAATTTCAATATATGAATGAGATATAGGTTTATACTATTTAATTAAAGGATTAAATAACTGGGTATTTATAAATTATATTCATTTTTAGAAAAAAAAATATGTTTAATCACTTCAAATGATTTAGAAGTATAATTGAACTTGTGTATTGTTATTATGATATAAATGAACATCTCATAATCCTTCATGAGAATGAAGGTCGATGGTTTTAAAAAACATATCCACTCTATAACAAATAAATAATAAATTAATTATTACATAGAAAAACGTCCTTGATAATGAATATTTGAATGGTGTTACATGAGAAGGGATCAAGAATCAATTTTCCTAACTCCATGAGTTAAATCACAAAAATTATAAATAATTATATTTATGAAGGGCTCAATCATGTAACATAAATAGCTTAAGGTTAAATACATTTAAATATAAAATGTAAAAATATTTTAAAACCTCAAAGAACATTTTGAAATCCTTTTTATCATTGACTTAAAATATATAAATCCATGTCACATTTAAGAGATGCTTTTGAAAATGTGATGTGAAATATCATACATATCACAGTTTCTAGTCTGACGTTTGAATACTCTGCCACATGATCTATTAAATATAAATGCCCAGAATTGGTCATAATCCAAGACTTATTAGTCAAATGTGAATATCCTATCATTTAAGGATTATTCCCCTTTTTATTGAATATATCCAACTGTAACTGACAGAGTTTAGTGTGAAATGACCCAAAATTTCTAATCTGAGGAAGTATCTTACACAAAATGTTGCATATAACCTACACACCAACATTGGTGAAAGTCATGGAAGATTCCTAGTACTGTTGTTTGGAATTACCTACCCTCATTTATTAGAAACACACCAATGAACAACACCCTAAAGGTGTCATGGGAATAAAATCAAAAGGGAATTACACACTCCATATACAACCTCATTGGGATTCCAAATTCTCCCTCTTTCTACATAAATAAGAACTCTAAATTCCCCCTATAACAGTAGAGGTACCATCCACACTTGTTAATCCTACCAAATTTTTCTTATACATGATCACCTTATCAATCACATTAGCATAGTTCATTAGAAATAAAATAATAACCCTCAATCTCACTTTTGGTCTCAACCCCATCAAAAAGCATCGATATATAAAATAATCAATCATGATGGGATTTGGGGGAATGAAAAATAACTCAAAAAACTGAGGGATATACTCCACCATTGAATAACATACATACTCAAACATCATGGGGGTATTATTTATAACCATGAAACATAAAATTTGATAAATACATAATTTAATATGGATAACACATAAAAGGATACCGAATAAATCACAATGGTTATAAATCACATCAAACCATATAAAAATACCGATGAACAAAACATAAATCATGATTTAATTAATATGCATCCATGGTAAATATAATTTTCATACAGTAAAGAGCTACATAGAAATTCCCTTTCACTTACCACTCAACCTTTGAGGGGAGGTGAGTGGCTAGGTCAGGACCGACAACGAGGGGCTGTGAGGGTAGGGGGAGGGAGTGAGGCTTGGGACCAGTGGAGAGGGATGGAAAGGGTCGAGATTGGTGGTGAGGGGTGGAGAGGTTCTGGATTGGAAGCGAGGCTTTAGTGGGTCGGGTACGGCTTTGGGGGGTTGAATCGGGGGTGAAGCATTGGGAGGGTTGGAGGAGAAGTGTCGGGTTTTTCAGAAAATTAAAAGGATTAGTGGAGATTTTTAAAAAAACACCACTAAATTATTTAAAAAATATTGGTGTTTTATTAAAACACCATTAAAGACTAATTTGGGTGTAGTGACATTGGTCATTTTGATGATATTCGGATCATATATCTGTAATAACTTAGGTACGTTGAAAATAGTTGAAGGGGTGATTATTTAATTATCTCTAAAATAATAATCATGAAATAATTATAATTTTTATAAATAAATTATACTTTTAAAACCAACTATGAAATATTGATATGAAAAATGTACAATATTACAATCATAGAGATGGTAGGTCGTACGTACTCTTGAGCAAAATTTCCATTTTTAACCATCACTATGGAAAGAAGTTAAGTATTATTTTAAATTTGAAAAATTATAATTGTTTTATATATACCATATTATTTCTTTCAATACACTTATATATACCATCCAAAACATTCGTTAATGAAAAATGAATCACATCACTTTATGGAGGTGGTAATCTACATGCGCACATGAATCGAGATATAATTTTTCAATGATTGGAACAGAAAAATTTATATGATATAATAATTTTCCAAATTGGTAAATATATCATTAACATCATATATATTCATTTGATCCTTAATCTTAAATATTCATGAGAGGCAGTGTGGGGAATTGAATTATATCAGTTCGTGAGTTGATAATCCTCTATACACAAAAAATATGGTTTTGTTTCCCATTCGATGGAAGAGGATACAGATATATGTTATTCCATTGATAAAAAAACATATACGTATATAGAATATATTTTATTTATTATTATATAATTTTTTAATAATGTCTGTGGGAGGTAGAATAATAAATAAAATGAAATCTCTTGGTTAAGAACTATAACTCTTTTTCATGCAACCTCTTAAGGTTTACACTAAATTATTTCCTATGTTCATTTTCTAGTGAAAAAGATCTATTGTATTTGTGGATGGATTTATAAACTTTATTTGGGTAGGTGTCAATCTATCCTAATGGTTTTTAAATTATGAAGAAAAGAGGAAAGAGTATTCCCTTTTATAAGAGAGAATAGGGGCACTCTTGGAATTTCTTAATGTATTATTATTATATATTAATTTTAAAGTTAAAATGGATAAAAATTAATAATATTCCAATATAATATGGCTATGAGTCTAAATACTCTAATCCAAAAAAATTGGACAAGGTTTGATTATTTTTTTCCCTTATCTTTTTTCCTTAACTCGTGTTAACCCTTTTGACCATTATCGTGATAATAAACTTTTTACACTTTAGGGATCAAGATAATTACAATAAAATGAAATATAGTACATAAATGGTTTGTGGCTGATATTTCAACAATATCCCAATCACTTCACTGAATATATGATTTTAATGAATTATTTATCATTTAATAAAATATTATTTTTTATAAAATATAATTACTTCCATTTTTGAAACTATTCATTTAATTTGACATTGAAAAAAAGTTTATTGAAAATGAATTAAGATATATTACTTTAAAACACTCCCTAACAAGATATATTTATCTTCCAAATTCATGGGAAACATTAACTCAATAAAATTGTGTTAATTTAACTATTTTTAAAATCATTTGTTTTATTTTGATGTTAATTTAATAAATATTATATTGGCATTTTTTACACATTTAAGGTAATTATTTCATCAAAAAAAAATTAAAAACAAATTTACAAGAAAAAAGAAAAAAAATAAATTCCAAAAATAAATTTTTAATATATCATAAAATATTTTTATCCTTACCATGGAATTTTATATATATATTAAAAATAAATAAGGTGACAGTTTTTACATTATCTTGTACATAAATATTATAAATGTCAAAGTAAATGAAATATGGAACCATGTTTATATATTTTAGAAACATTTACTGAAATGGAAGAACTATGATCATCTAATAGTATATAGTTAAGTGTTATGTTCATTTTTTAGTCCCTATAAAATTATTTTTTTCCATAAATACCCAATTTTTTCTTACCTTGGTGAAAAACAATTACTCGGGTTAATATTCATAATGGATGAAAATAAAGGGACATATTTAGAAGAATTTTAGCTCATAATTAAACATATGGAAAATATTTTTCATGATTCAATTTCTATAATTTTTATAATTCAATTTAAAATTAAACCTGCAAAATTCGAAAATAGCAGTTTTTCAAAAAATTCATTTTTAAGAATAAAAATGTGTTTATAAAAACAATAAAGTATCAATTTCCTTAAAAAGACTTACATAATATTATATTTAATCAAAAATAAATAATTATATTTTTAAAATAGTCCCAAATATATTTTTTCTTGGTAAATACCTAAAAAGGTAATATAGTTTTCAATAAAAAAATATCATTTTCACTATTCATTGAAAAAATAATACTTTTCAGAAAATTATCAAAAATTTATCATAAGATAATTTGGAAATGATAACTAAAAAAATGAAATTTATTATTTTATACTAATATTAAATAATTTTAAAATTAGGATTTTAAATAAATTTATATAATGCATGGAGACCCAATTTGGTAAGAAATAAAGGATTTTCATTTTTGACAGATAAATTATCTAACATTTTTATTATAATTTTTACTATATTTAATTAATGAATATTAATAATGAATGTAAAATATTTATTTTCTCCTTACTTGGGTTGGTAATTTTTTGGAACATGTTTTGGAAACAAATAGAGTAGGACTTTGTTAAAATGATTTGATAACAAAAACAATCAACCCAAAATCATGGAAACACCAACAAGAGGTATTTTTTCTAAAACAATTATTTTAAAACCCATATTTCTTAAAACCCTAAATTTCAAATTATATTTTATAAAATTTATTTTTAAAAAATATTGTATCCCTAAAAATATCCCTTTTAAAACTCCTTATTTTTCCATATTTTAGTGAAGAACTTATTTATTCTCCTTGGGCTCTAGAGGAAAATCCTTTGTTAAAATAAATTCAATGAAGAATCCATGTTTCTGAATGTGCCACAAAAAATACATGTTTTTATAAAATTTCACTCATGTAAAAGAAAAAAACATTATTCAAAACAAGATTATCAATTCCTTTCAACTAATAACCAAACCAATGCCATCAATTTCCATTTTGGTAAAAAAATAATATTCACTTGATATTAGTCTGTAAAACAAGTTCTCACGCATTTATAAAAAACTTAAAATCATTTTTTATATGATGATAGGGATTCAGGTGTCTCATTTTGAACCTTTTCATGCAATGTCTTTCCTTCCTTGAAACAAACTCTAAAAGTATATTCTTAACCCAAAAATAATCATAGAATTTTTAAATTAAATATCATCAACATCCAATTTTTCACACATTCAAACATTCCATGTTAGATTTCCAAAAAAAGCATGTCAAAATATTTTATCAAGATAAACCCCATTCCATGGGTTTTATATAGAAATCATGTTCAATGTTTTTTTACAGACTCATTCTTCTCACAAAATAAAGATAATAAAATAATTCATCATATAATCAGTCAAAAACTATTTACTTATGAACCAATATCATATAAACTATAGAAGAAATATCTTGAAAATATATCTTTAATTCTAATAAAGAACTCACACTCTGATGAATTTTTATGATAAACCACCATGTCATCTCAAAAAACATCCATATACTATAATTCATGAACAAATCATTATAAAATGATATTAAATTTAATTTGTAATGGATTATATATATTTATCACATCTATATCCCACTATAACTCCGCCCAATGAAAATATTTTTAAGAGTATGTTTTTTCGAAAGTTGAATAACCCTTGTGTAACTTTTCCTGACCCCTATGTCACTAACATTTTTATGTTATAGAGGGACAAGAGTTAAACATGTAAATTTACTAAAGGTGGAATAATACAACATAAAATCTTCATACCCCTATACCACTAAATATTTAAGATTAAATTTATAAATCAATCAAAATAATATGGGAAAATATTAGTGAATTAGCATGTTATCAGTTTCTCTAAATAAATTGAATATATGTATAATAAATTAACCAAAAAATAAGTTTACCTTCTAGTCTACATCCCTTAATAACATTTTACCTAACTATTCACCCCAAAATTCCATTTTCACTGAGAAAATATACTAACGTATATCGAAGAGAATGATATTTCAAGCCACTCCATTATTTATATACCATTCCATTTAAACCAACCCTGGCCAACCAATTAAAATACAAATTTAGTAAATCAAAATTATTCACATTTGTTTGATTATTTTCAGGTTTTTGATAATAACATACTTTGTAAACCTCCTTTTCAACAAATACTAATAATATTCATCTCTCTCTATCTTTCTTATTCTATGGTCATTTTCTATTTTCCTACAAAAAATATAAATGGTGGAAAACTATATGTCAACAAATATTTATTCCTTTAATTTTAACTTAATAAACCACAGTAGTTTCAAACTTAATCATTCCAATTCATAACCCCCTAATTATTTAGAAAAATTAGTTATCAATGTAATGCTAACGTCTGACACCAAATAATATTATGAAAATAAAAGTAATTTTTATAATTCAATTTTATGATTTAATCTCATTTCTATATTAATTACACATTAATCAACAAACTAAATTTTTCTATCCACATTATTATATTAACTCAAAACAAATTTTTTCCAATTCTTCCCACACTCATATTTTTTATCCATAAAAATTCATTGAGTATTAATTAAAAAATTGAATCACTCCAACAAAAATATAACATGAATCACATCATATTTTTTAAAAAAAAGGAATAATTCGTCCCTAAAAAACATTTCTATATCATCCATAATTCTCATCGGTTATTGCACATATCATAAACATATATCTAGTAAAACCATATCCTAATTCAAGCATGTGTTTCGTCATCTTAATTTTGGCCCAATATAATGGATATTGGGGGTGAATAAATTTTTATAAAAATTAAAATCCATGACATTAAACAAATGGTGAAATAAAACAAAGTATTAAAATGGAATTTAAAAAGAAACCCAAATTTATTAAATAAGTTTAATCAAAATGTCAATTGGTTGATTGTTTACATATCCTAACCTCATTACATTTAGGGTACATTTAATCCTTTAGATTTATTGGTATCCAAGTAACCTAATTATAAATAACTAAAACTTTTTTAAATCATTGTAGAGAGAAATACAATACTCTAACTTTTTTAATAGTGAGAACTAATTAAAAATTATATAAATATGGGATTAATTAATATACTAAAATCACAATAATATAAAATCTATAGTCTCATTGAAATAAAATTTACACCAAGAAAAAATATAGATAATCAGTGAAGAATTAAATCTGTAAGAAAAAGTGAAAAAAATGTCTCTAATGAGTGTGTTATTAGTCAATTGTGTTTTAATTGATTTTATAGTGGTTTATTTATAGTATATTATCCTTATTTGATGTATTTTATCCTTTATATGTATATTAGAGTCATTTAATGAAAACTATAGAAATTTAAATCATTAATTTGGGGAAGATAAATTCTAAGAAACTTCATCATGTAATTATTATAGAATCATCGGGTATATATTGTAATGAATCAATAGATCTAATAATATTCCATGTATTTTTTAAGGCCAATAGGAGGTTATCGAGTGTCATGAATATAGTTGGATCCTATAGAGTTTTAGTTTTATTTGTGTGAAAAAATATTTTCTAACTATGTTAATGAGACTAATGGAAGGAGTGATTCTGAAAATATAACTTATAATTCTCATATTGAAATTATGGAATGGTAGTGAAATAATATAGAAGCACAGAATATAGTATATTATAAGTAGTTAGTTGAAATATTAAAATTGGAATCTTCCTTGAAAAATATAAACGGGGAATGTGTGGAGATTTAATGTAATTATTTAATTTATTCTCTATTAATATGTAACAATTTCTTATGAATCTCTATATGTTTTTTTCACAAATATTTTATAAAAAAATAATACATAAGGTTCTTCTGAATGATACATAAGAGTAAACTCACAATGTTACTTGAAGTTTGCATTATTCACTGGATAGAGGAGTTGAGGTAGTGGATTTTATTCACAAACTAAAAGTGATGAACATGGAAATAAAACCTAGATATAATTAATCTATATGATGATCGAATTATGGTAAAAATATTTTCTTCTGTTGGGAGTTTCAAAATTTTTTATATTATAAAAACTTTTTGAAGAAAAAGTATATTGAAATCCTCTTTTATTTATTGAATGGAATCATTTTAGTGTCCCCTTGTATAGAAAGAATAATTGTGAACCACATAAAATATATTGGTTGGTTATTTTTCAATAATTTAGTTCTTTCATTGTCATAAAGAGGTGCTTGTATGGATTATTCAGATATGTGTGTATTGGTGTGCTAACATAGGTGTGGTGTGCCTTCTAGGTTTTGGTACATAACTAAAACTACTTCATTCTGGTTCTTTTATCATCCTAATATACTCTAGGGAATAAATTCATGTATATTGAGGTCTAATGAACCAAAATGTTTTATCATATAGTATTTTTCTTAGTTTTATATGATAAAATACTCCTAATATTAAAGATCCTATTATGCTAGGTAAACATTACATCCCAAAACTATTACATAATAGGCTCTTTAAAGAGATTTTTTTGGTGTATTTATTTAAAATTTTAGTTTAAATTATAATATTTCCATATTTATTTCATATTTGGATTTATAATATCAATATTATCTTAAGATTAAATTTTTTCTTTTCCTCAGATAAGTGATTTTTAGATAAATTGTAAAAAAATATAGTCTTTTTTCCAAAATGGTGACTTTTATTACAGTATGTTTATATATGTAGGACCAGGAATTTTATAAAACCACTTAATTGGTCAAATATATATTTAAGGAAAATGATATGAATTTTAATTATATTTTTTAAAAAATTATTAAATTTATGTTTTACCTAATAAGACATATGTAATATTGTAATTCCCATAAAAATATTTTTAATATATTATTTTAAACAAGTATTTTAATGATAAAATTCAGTTTTGAATTTCATTGAAATCGGAAGGACATCTTTATAAATAAATTTATTTCATGAATATTTATAATATTGATATATATTAGTTAAACATAAATTTTCACCTTGGAGAGAAAAATTTTATAAAAATTATTTTTACACAATATCTATGTTTATTTTAAAATTAAACTTTCATACAGCTAAAAAATTAAATAAAATTATTTATAGAAAAAAAAATTAAGGTTCTGATTAGGTAAAATTTTCAATTTTAGTTTTGTTTTTTATAATTATTTACTATTTTTAAAAAATAATTACCTAGGTAAAATTAAAAATGGTAAAAATTGATTTACTAAAAAGAAAATACACAAAACAAGTTATAAGAATTTACAAATGGATAGTTACGGTTTTAATTGACCAAATCTCACCATCCCTTCCACTATTTTACATTTTATATCCATTTAGCATTGAATATTAACTTCACATTATTAAAAATGATAATTTTTCTTCCAAACTTTCCCTCATCTTTAATTATAAAAGAGGATCCTTCCACCACTTCATGTTAAACCTCTAAAAATAATTTCTTCCACAAACCTTTCTATTTTTACCACCTAGAACCCCATACTACTTCCTTAATCCTCTGTTAATCATTAGTTATTTTAAGGATTTTTTTCAAGGAGATTTATAAAAGAAAACTAATGTTATTGTTGTAAGTATTTCCTCCTTCATAATCTTTTAATCTTAATATTTTTGTTCAAATAATTTTCTATAAACCATAATATAAATAAATGATTATGATTAATATACCAATGTGTTATTATATTAAATTAAAAAACCTTTATTTATTCATTTCTATCCATTAATAAAAACATAGGAATGTTGATAATGCTTATGTGTGGAATACCGGCACCACGAATTGACATCATCAGTTTTTTGTAACTACTTCTCATGGTTTGTTATAATATAGGGATTTATGAATAAATATATTATAGAAAATATTTTTATTACTCTAAAAAAGTTATGTTTACTTACAATCCTTCAAATTCATTCGAAAAAACATCATCATATATAAATGTTAACAACTGCATCCACGAATAATGTGTCACATTCTTCTTAATTAGATACATGGAAGGTAAGTATAATTAATGAAATAATATGATATTTATTACAATATTAATGTTATTAAAGTATAACTCATTCCCTATTTTCCCCCATTATTTTAAAAAAATATCATATGTTTGTATGTGCAGAGTACCACTTCCATGGTATAACATTTTTCATTTTCAATATTAGTTTTAAATATTTATCCAAAACACATAAAATATGATAAAACCCTTGAAAAATATATTTAATATAATTATGATTCTTTTATAATAAAATTTCATCAAAATAAACAATTTCATAACCATACTCACCCATCCAATTATAATATGTTCATGTTTGGGTTGATCTAATAAATTACCTCGACTAATGCTATAAAACTCAATCATGGATAGATATAGGAACTTAGATAGTAATATTATTATAATTGAATTATAAAATCATTATTTTATTATGTTTATGTCAATTTTATATTGATTATTTACCATGTTGTTAAAATGTTATTTTTTATTGCTAAAAATAATGAAATAAGACGACATAGATTCTGCTTTCACAAAACATAACTAAAATTAATATGCGATGGGATAAGAGATTTATAAATAAAAACAATTTATCTATTATTGTACCTTATTTTATCTTTTAATTATGGAATTTGGGAGAATAATTAATAACAACTCTATTGAAAAACTAGTTCAAAATGACATGGATTACTCACACACAATATCGAAAACATATAATAATTATTAAATATTGATATATATAATAATTATAAATGATTCATATAAAATTATATAGATATGAATAAGGCCATAAAATGGTTATTTTTAAAATTTATTTTTTCATACATTAGATTAAAGGGATTTAGTGGAAATCATGACTTATGTTAAGAGACCTTTCATCATAAATTTATTTTCATTGGACAGGTTTTGTATTGTGCACTTATTTTACATTATATAGTGTATATACCACCTACTTAATTTATTATATCATGAATTTTTTATTCATAGTATTTTATTTTTAATTATATGTTTTATATTTCAAATTGGTTTGATTTAAATGTTACATAATAAATTATAATTCCTAAAATTCTTAAATTTTGGAAAGTAATGTATGTGTTCATTTCTGGTAAATTACATCCCTCTCTAGATATTGGAAAGTGGATATAGCTATGGAATAGACTCACCTATGGGTAATCACCCAGAAGAATTTCAGCTGAGTATAAACTCAATCTTCACTCAGTTCACAATGAATTGGATTATTACTACACACATGGATCGACACATTCAAGGGATATAATTTTTACAATTCACATGATCATTATGAACCATAATGAAGTATTTTCCTTCCATTTCTTTGATATCATTACATTTCAAACTACTAAAATCAATAACAATATTCTATTGAAAGACCAGAACCATAAAACTAACCTCTCCATCAATTTATCTTAGTTTACACAAAAAGGTTACTTCATATTACATTGAGAATTCTCCCATTATTTAAATAATTATTTTCATAATATTATCCAAGATAGAAACATCATTCCCTTGAATGGAAAATTTTCTCCTTTCCATATATTCATCATATGGATATACATTGTTCTATTTTTACATTATTAATTAATACTTTCCTTAGGTAATTTTATGAATTGTATTTTTCACTCATATGGTGAATTCATTGGACTTAATTAGAAATGGTTGGGAAATACTCTAGATTTTTTCCAATGAAATAGTGGTTCTAATGGGACAACTAGCTTGGGTATTGTCATATTCCTAACCTATTTGTGTATGATTTTTTGATATAAGGACTTGATATTATGTATATAATTTCAAGAATTACTCATTTTATTAGTATGATATCAGCATTTATTAACCATGTTTTTATTTATTATCATGGTTTGGTATTCCCTCTTTTTCATTATGTTATGGATTTATTTCTTATCATTTATATTTTCCATACTATTTATGTCAGCATATTTTATGATATATTTTTATATAAGGTACTTCTTACTGAGAATATGAGATAAAACTTTCTTTTTCGCTTTCCCCAATAAACATAGAAGAAAATTATTTTTAATTTTTGAGGATATACTATATGGGAAAATATTGTTTTATTGAATTTTTTATGTTTTATCTTATATTATCATGTTAATGTGAAAAATATATATGTATCTTTTCTTACAAGAATACAAATCTATTAGATACTTCGGGAACTCTTTAATTATATACCAATGATATAATATAACTACCATATCTAGGTTACGAGAGAGTAAGTTGTTATATTTGGTATCAGACCATTTTTATTAGAAACCCTAGGGATAATATTTAGAGGAACCTAGTTTTATATCACAATAATTATAGAAACACTTGATATTTTTTTGGAGTTTATTATATAAACCCCAATAGAACTTTTTTTATAATTAATTATATATCTCTAATTTTCTCTTTTTTATTATATATAGATGGAGAAAAATATATATAATATAAATCTTATCAACACCTATAGTCAATATAGGGATGTTTCTCCAAAGTGATTAGGTGATCCCAAGTTGGATCTAATCAGATCATAACCATATTATGGTATTTATCACTGATTATGACATATAACCACTCTATATGGAGAAAGATTTTTCCTAAAATTTGGTATAACTTTGATGTACCACTTCATTTGACAAAAACCACTTTAATTTAATGTAAATACTAATATATTAGTAACTGATAAATGGATCAAGTCCCTAGAAAATATACAAATCATTTTTGGATATAGTGAATAGGAAAAGGTCATCCTAGAAGTATATCATCAGAAGGTAGATATAGATTAATGGTGGTCACTAATTCAGAAAAATAAAGAGGATATAGATATAGAACGAATAGAATTGAGAAACTTTAAGGATATATTCTATGAAAAATTAATTCTCCATGAACAAAGGGATAAAATAAAATGAAATTTATAAATATTATATAAAAGTAGTAGGAAAATGTCACTATGTGTGAGGATAACATTTTTTGTTTAGGTGTGTATGTTTTAGAAATTGTATATTTACAAAAATGAAATATTTGATATTTCATTGATGGGATAAATTGATACTTCAACAGTAATTAGTATATTACACATTTTCATCATATAATTATATAGTCTCATGTTTCATTAAGATAGAAAATGAGTTCTCTAAGACATATATATTAAAAAAATCTATAGAAGACTAATTTTTTTGGGAACCATGAAAATAAACATATTCCAAAATGAAATAAAAGGAGGTTGTAATTTACCATGTTTTATAATTTTCTAATTAAATACATAGAGACTTTATTGAAGGGAATGGAAATTTTATTTAAGTTTCTATAAAAATACATCAAGATCATAAATGTAAAGACAAGTTAGAAGTTTAAAATGTTCTGTGTCTAAAAAAATGTATATGGGGAACTATAAAAACCAATTCAAAAAAATTAAGGGAATTTTCCTTAAAATGTCTAAGAGAGAAAGACCAAGCTTATGTGATCACTACAATTGAGGTTGATGTGCTAATTTGTTTCATAGCATGTGCATTGATCATAAACATAAAAATACCAATATCATTATTTTATTTTGGATATAATCACACTTTCATATCTTTTATATTTTTAATGAACATTGAATCATACCCTAATACTCTATGGAGTTATTAATTGGTTAATATAGCTAATGGGATTCTTACTGAAATGAATTTTTACTGAGATGTATCTATTATGGTGAATAGACATTCCCTGGTGGAAAACATATATATATGGTTGATTTTATACATAATAATTATTTTGTATTTGATATCAATATATATTAAAACAATTTATTACCAATATAAGGATATTATAATTTGTGAAGAGGGCATGGAATTCCTTATTTTTAGGGGAGAGAATTCATAAACTATGTTTTTTATAAACCCTCCTCTAGTAGCTCATCTTAATGAAATTATGGGGAAAGTGGAAGGGAGAACATTATTTATGGATGGTAATTACATTATAAGGATAGATTATTTTCCCTTTTTTTTAAAACAAATTCATTTATTTTTATAGGAATTACCTAGTCATCCACCTGAGTGTGAAGTTGAGTTCTCCATTGAAGTCATTCCTAATGAAAAACCCAATATCCAAATATACATAATTATAAACACCCATTGAGTTCATAGAATTAAAGAAATAACATTTCAGGTTTTGTGATAATATATTTATATTCCCTAATATTTCACTATATGGTTCCCGAGTTTTATTTTTAAAAAATAAGTATGTGTAACACCCCGACCCTAGTTACCCAGATTCGGTGCATTATTACATAAAATTGGCATGATCACAAAAGATCAAGTCTCGAAAGACCGATTAGATTAGTAGACTTAGAAAGACTAGATATATTCATTAGTCTTACATTACATCATAAAGTAAAAAAAACAACAACAACATCTTGTCTTTATATCCCCTCATACAATCCCGGCAGTTCATTCATAAAATACTTCTTCACATCAGGGGAAAAATTAAAACATTGAAAGGGGTGAGCTTAGATGCTTAGTAAGAATAACAATATATATTAAACTTTCATAAATAAGCATAAACATTTAATGAAATGTATAACTAAAACAAAATCCTTTTAAACTTGAACTTCAGCATAATATGGAAAAAATAAAATGAAATAATGCCATTTAATTATTCACATGGATATTCTACTAGTCTAATAATCACATGAGATATCAATAACCACTTTCATAATGATGGAATGCATAATTCCAGACTATCATAACCACATAGCCAAGGCCTCGTGCCAGGACTACAAATAAGATTTTGTCAAGGCCTCGTGCCAAGACACTAGTTTGTCTCATGAGACCTACCAATGCATCAAGGAGCTATAGCGGGCTACACTCGTCATTTATAAGTCTAATGAATTATTCATATAAAAATTTTGAAATATAACATAAACATTCGTATTAAAACTAGCATAAAAATTGTCAATACTTTTAACCACAAACCATGAATGGTATAAAAATAGCACATCCACAGTCAAACATAAATCATTCGATACAATATGAAAGATTGTATTGTATCAGATTAACCTCAATCGAGAATAATGAAGGATATTTACATTGATGAAAAAAATCATCAAAACTATTAGAGAGAAATATCCCCCTTTTTCTTGAAATCACTTAAAAGTCACACTATTTTTCAAGAATCCATTTAAAAAATATATTTTTGAATCAAAGTGTCCCAGCCCACATTGAAACTCTTAAAAGGGATTTTAATTTTAAAACATTAATTTCTATATAAATTAATCCTTAAAAACATTTTTCAAACATGGACATTAATGAGAAATATTTAGAATAATAAATCTTTAAAACATTTAAAAATGATATTTTAGTTAGAGTCTCTAACCAAAAGAGAGACACTTGAATAAAAACAATTGAGGTAATAAAAACTTTTTAATATCATGGGAATAAAGGTATTCATGATATACTATGTCAAAGTACATTATATACAAAATATAAAAGTGATTTGGTGTATAACAACAAAGAAGTCTCAATGGAATATAATTTGAGATGAAACATCTTATAAAGACCATATCCTTTGGTTAAGGGTAAATCAATGACATAATTATGTGTGAAAAATATAAATACACTCAATATGATTGGATATTTAGTGTAAATCAATCAGAGGACATTCACACATATTCTTGTAAAAACAACACCAATGAATTGGATATTTAACTCAATAAATGGAGATTGAGTTAAAATTACTCTAATCAAGTTCATATAGATGACTTGAGAATTTATAAATGGAGTGATTATGTGTATCAAAATTATATCCACATAAAGGGGAGTGGAAATTATGACATAACAAAATTAATAGTGATTCCACACATAATCTTGGAGTAAAACAATCAACGAAGTATGCGTAAAGCTGAATGAGTGGAAATTGAAATTTCAAATTCCCATATCGATTTAGTAACATACGAAAAATACACCCTTGAAATAAGTGTCATACAATTATGATGTAAAATTCCATAAATTATAGTATATTACACAATTAATACAATCATGGGTAGTACAAACACCACATGCAATAAATAAGTGGTGAACAATGGAAATCTCACGAGATTAAAAGTGAGATAAGAAACCCCTTACTTTGTACTTATTCCTTGGTAGAGGGTAGTTTAGCCTAATGTGTAATGGTTAGATAATTGTTATTTAATTATAAAATAATCATATACTTTAATATGATATAATATATGATATTTTAACATTGCATTGTTAATAATATCTTAGTATTATCGACGTTTCAGGTGTTAACTTACTCATTTTCTTCTATATATTTTGTTACATAAGTCATGTTTGTTATGGATAGGTTGTATATTATAAATATAAAGAATTATATAAAGTCCTTAAACAATATTTTTAATAATAAAATGAGAATTATACTTGTATGGATATGATTGGGAATGAATCTCATCGCGTTCGTGGAGACGGTAATCTGTACGTTTGCACGAGGGACAATATCATTATTTTGTTATTAAAATAATATATAATTGGATGATATATCATATATAAAGAATAATTATCATGTTATATTTATTATTTATATTAATTACACATCATTATTATAACCATACAAATAATAGTGTGTTCAATCACAATTACACCACAATGTGGAGACGGTAAGCCGTACGTACGCACGTATGGTGACATGTCATTCAAAGGATGGATATAATACTAAATATGGTTGTACCATATTTATAATAAAATCAAAGTATATAGATGATATTGGATTTATTGTTTTAGAATTTAAATAACAAATAAAGAAGAAGTATAAAAAGAAAGGAAGTTGAAAGAGGATGGTGAAAACATTACCTCTTCTTCGGGTTCTTCCTTTTGATTTGATCAAAAGGGCTCCTTAGGTTGGCTTTATGATCAAAATAAGGACTCTAGGTTGATTTTATGGAAGTTTAGAGAATAACTGGGTAGGGGAGGGCCGAACCAAAAACTATTTGAAGGTGTTAAGAATTGGTTAGAAGTGGTGTTCTTTTATAAGGGGAGGTGGGGCTCTCTAGGAAACACTTAAAGTATTATTTTATATTAAATTCATATTCAGTTTATAATAGCTCTAAAGTGGATTATTCAAAGTATAAGGTGGGTATGGGTAGAAATACTTTCGTCCAATATATTTTAGACAGGTTGGGTCATTATATTAACCATATATTTTAGTTTTAACTCGTAATTAATTAGTTTGAAATTTACCATGTCACTTTGTATCTTTATATTATATAGTTAATAAACATACTATATACATCCAATCGACTCCCAAGTGGTACATTAATGATACACCTATCATTATATAAGTCCTTTGGCCGAACCATAGATTTTTAGGAATAGAATATCAATTAATAATATAATATTTGTTTTAAAAATACATTTATGTCAGTTTTGACACTATTCAATAATTGATTTTTTTAAAGTAATAACAACTTTATTAATTCGAATAAAATTAATTTAAGAAATACTAACATGTAATATTAACCAATAAAATTCATGTATGTCATCAAAATGTTCAAATTATATTTATTTTAACATTTATAATACAAATTATTTGATTCTTTCATTAGTAAGGAAAATACTGCATCATTATTATGTCATAAATAAATTACTTATTAAATGTCTAAAAATTATAAATAAACAACAATTATATAGGAAATATTTTTATATTTCTAATGATTATTTAGAGTCGAAAATCAAACATATATAACCTTATGTAAAAATTGTTTTTCTAAACGATATATGGTTATGTCATTTTTGTATTTATTTTAACTTGATTAATATAAAGTGTCTGTATCACCTAAAAGTGGCTATATGGGGTCCCAAAATCGACTCATAGATAGCCATGGTCAGAAATGTATCTAAAAATAATGTTAGAGCACGTTTTAGGGTAATTCATCATTATTATAATATTATTTGTTTACCCTTATTTACCGAATTTACCCTTTAACCATGGTAAATAAAATATTTACCGATGTAATTATTCAAAATGTATAAAAATAAAAGATAACTATTTACACAATTTGGAAATCATGATTCCAAATATAGAATCCATTTTTCCAAATTCAAAACACATAAGTGGCATATATTAATTTAAAACTAATTCCCTCTGTCAAAACAAAAATCGTGTTTTTTAATAAATAATAACTATCAAAAGATTGGCACTTGATTATGTCCAGTTTAACTGTAAAATTATTTCCAATGACCAAAATTGTATTAAATGGTAAAAATATATTATAAATATACTTTAAAACCATTCAAATTCATAATTTATTGCTATTAATTATTCTAATTAAAAAAGTTGTTTTTTCATTAAAATTTAGTAATTTTCACTATTCATCAAAATATAAAAGTTATCTGAAAAGTACCAAAATTTCACCGTAGGATAAATTTGATATTAAGAATCCAAAAATGAAGTCCATTTTAAGAGATAAAATTTATGAAATTTCAAAAAGTGGGTATTACTATTCATAACGACTACATCGATTGGTTGTGGTGTGTGTTAGGACTCGAAGTTGCGTACAACACATGATACTGTATTATTCAAAAAGAAGCATATCGTGGAAGCTTGGGGTATTACATTATCCCCTACTTAAAATAATTTCATCCTCTAAATTTTTAAAATTGGGCTTGGGAATATAATTTAAAGTCCCACATCGAAAAAAGATTCTATAAAACTATCACCTTAAAAGAAAGAAAGAGGAGTACAAAGGTCACCCAAGATAACTCATACTAAGATTCCATGTAGGAAAAAATTGATATGGAAGATAAAATAAGTGTCAAGTTCTGATGGAGAGGGATCGAAACATGATCAGGAGAAAGTTAACAAAAAGAAATCCACAAACTTGTGATGGGACAGACGGTCATTAGTTTCCCAGTAGGAAAAGTATACGGACAACATTTTTTTAAGTTACATTACACAAAGATGAGGAATTAATTTACAAAATTGACTACAAAAATAAAGAGATATACTTACTTTTTAAGTAGAGTTTCATTCTTTAAAAAATTTCCACCACAAACTCATTTTTTTTAATAATGAGTATTCAAGAAGACTTGGTCACACTGGAAGATCTAGAATAAACTTCTATAGAATCACATGATCCACAAAGCATAAACTATATATTTACCTTGTCTTTAGAGATTAATCAAAACCAAAATGGTTAGTACAATATCAGATGATTCCCCAAAAGGATATTCAATTAGAGAAAGAAACAGTAATATTAATTTCTAAAATTAAACCAACAATAGCCCAAAGTTAAATAAATGCCACTAAATAAACAATTTTCATTTAAATCCTTTAATATAATCCAAACTAATATTGAAACCCAAAACATAGAAGAATTTGGTTATGTAGTCTTCAATGTTAAATTATATCTCCAAATTACATCAACTACTCTTAAAGTCATATACTTAAAAGTAATTAACCTAATCACATATTCTCTATTATAGGTTAATCAGTTCCATAAATAACCCAAATCACTATAAATCCACAATAAAAATGTAAATAAAAATCCACCATTACTTCTCAAATGAAATCCCATAGTATTATAGTTTCCTTGGGTATATAGTGTTCCCAACAAAGCGAACATATTCAAAAATAACATTTATCACTTAATCACCAAATCAATTTTCTGTACTAAGGGTATTCATTTGATAAGACATAAGAACCCAAATCAACTTATTATTGATCAATAAAATCATTTAACTAAAAATAATTAGTCATACTAACCAAGGACTTCACGTAGTCCAGTGGTAGGTGATAAATCCCAATCGCACTTTGGTTGTGGGTTTGATCCCACAGCTTTGTCTAACGTGATGGGTTGTTACACAGTCTTTGTGTTGTCCTTGTTCAAAAAATATATTTTATAACATTTCCAAAATGAGATAAATTCCTCAAAATAACCATAACATAATTTTAACCAGAAATGTTATCTCATACCTTGCATTTTCATCCCAAAATATAATATCTTTTAATTGCCTCAAACCCAATGATCATATAAAACCAAATGGTTATTTATAACTATATCCACAAGGGAAAAATAAGTTTTCCTCAAATATCATTCTTTCTTGTCAAACTGCAGGGTTACAAATACACGAGAAAATTATTCCAAAGTAATCCCATCAACAAGGAGCACTAATACATTTAATCATTTCTCCTACCATTTATTTCCAATAGCTTCTTATTTGACCAAGAAAATATCCTATAGAATAGGGCATTCACTCGGGTAATGGCCAGGTCCCCTACATTTATGTAAAATGACTCTAAATGGATTCTTGGGACCATTTTTATTTTCATCCATAGTACTCTTCATTTTTCCTCGGCAATTCTTCACTTTAGGTCCTTTTTCCCACATGTAAAGCATTTCTTTGTTCCGTTGAGACACTTTCCTGGGTGTCTCCTTCCACATTTCCTACATGATGGAAATTTAGGATTCTTTTCTCCATGGTCTCCTCTACTGGATCTCTTATCATTCATCACATTTCTCTTCTTTTTTGAGTCTGGGATTTTGTTAATATATTTGTTGTTGATAATATTTTTGGAAAACTGATTTGGCATGAACACAATATCTTTAACACCTATCAACATTCCATTTTTTTGCTCATTTCCACAACCATTCCCACCTTTTACATCATTCTCAAAGTTACTATAACTTCCTTGGACTCCAGCCATTGACTAAAACCAGAAATCATTGTGTGAGTAACAGTAGTCATAAAATCATTTAGAGAATATCATGACACCATATTCTAAATTTGAAACATCTTAAGATTAAACAAGGTCATTTATTCTCATCTTATATTAAAATACTTCAAATTGGATTGTAATGAAAATGTAAATTATCCTAAGAATATCCCCCGGGAGTGTCTTAACCAAGAGTGCAGCAAGGCCCCTTTTTGTGCACCAGTTCCCATTCGAGTCTAGCTCAAAGCGGTGTTTTTGGGGTTTACCCCAAGGCACATCTGTGCCAGAGCCACCTCTACCTGCTCGTATCCAGACAGAGATGTATTTCTTAGAAAACTCACAAAATCTATATAATACCAAAATTCTAGGAAGTTCTTCTATACTAATCCTCAAAGTTTATCTTAGGGTTATGTAATCTAATTAGAGTTTTTATAAATCTAGTTTCCAAGGTTTGTACTAAACTTCCTATGTTACCAACTATAACACCCCGACCCTAGTTACCTAGAGTCGGTGCATTATTACATAACATTGGAATGATAAAAAAAGATCAAGTCTCGAAAGACTGATTAGTTTAGTAGTCTTGGAAACACTAGATATATTCATAAGTCTTACATAAATCATAAAGTAAAAAAACTACAAAAACATCTTGTCATCATATCCCCTCATACAATCCCTACAATTTATTCATAAAATACTTCTTCACTTCCTATAAAAAGTTAAAACATTGAATGGAGTGAGCTCAGATGCTCAGTAAGAATAATAATATAGCAGAAACTTTCATAAATAAGAATAAACATTTAAGGCAATGTATAACTAAAACAAAAGCCTTTTAAACTTGAACTTCAGCATAATATGGAAAAAATAAAATGAAATAATTCTATTTACTTATTCACATGGATATTCTACTAGTTTAATAATCACATGCGATATCAATAACCACTTTCATAATGATGGAATGCATAATTCCAGACTATCATAAGCATGTAGCCAAGGCCTCGTTCCAGGACTAGAAATAATATTTTTTCAAGGCCTCGTGCCAAGACACTAGTTTGTCTCATGAGACCTAATGATGCATCTAGGAGCTATAGCGGGCTCCACCCGTCACTTACTAAGTCCAATGCATTCTTCATATGAATAGTTTGAAACATAACATAATTATTCATATTAAAACTAGCATACGAAATGTCAATACTTTTAACCACAAACCACGAATGGTATAAAAAAATCACATCCACAGTCAAACATAACTCATTCGATACAATATGGAAGATTTTATTGTATCAGATTAACCTCAATTGATAATAATGAAGGATATAGACATAGATGAAAATAATCATCAAAACTATAAGAGAGAAATATCCCCCTTTTTATTGAAATCATTTAAAAGTCACACTATTTTTTAAAAAGCCATTTAAAATATAGATTTTTGAATCAAAGTGTCCCATACCACTTTGAAACTTTTAAAAGGGATTTTAATTTTAAAACTTAATTTCTATATAAATAAATCCTTAAAACCATTTTTAAAACATGGACATTAATGAGAAATATTTAGAATAATAAATCTTTAAAACATTTAAAAATGATATTTTAGTTAGAGTTTCTAACCAAAAGAGAGAAACTTGAATAAAAATAATTGAGGTAATAAAAACTTTGAAATATAAGGAGAATAAATGGATTCATGATATACTATGTCAAAGTACATTATATACACCATATAAAAGTGATTCGGTGTATAACAACAAAGAAGTCTCACTGGAGTGTAATTTGAGATGAAACTTCTTACAAAGAATATATCCTTAGGTTAAGGATAAATAAATGACATAATTTTGTGTGAAAAATATAAATACACTTAATATGATTGGATATTTAGTGTAAATAAATTATAGGACATTCACACATATACTTGTAAAAACAACACCAATGAATTGGATATTTAACTCAACAAATGGAGATTGAGTTAAAATTACTCTTATAAAGTTCATATCGATGACTTGAGAATTTATCAATGGAGTGATTTTGTGTATCAAAAGTATATCCACATAAAGGGAAGTGGAAATTATGAAATAATAAAATTAATAGTGATTCCATACATAATCTTGGATTAAAATAATCAATGAAGTATGCGTAAAGCCGAATGAGTGGAAATTGAAATTACAAATTCCCTTATCGATTTGGTAACTTACGGAACATACACCCATGAAAGAAGTATCATAAAATGATGATTTAAATATCAATAAATTAATTTATATTACACAATTAATACAATCATGGGTAGTACAAACACCATATGAAATAAATAAGTGGTGAACAATGGAAATCTCAAAGAATTAAAAGTGAGACAAGAAACCCCTTACTTTGTACTTTTTACTTGGTTGAGGGTAGATTATCCTCCTTTATAATGTTGAAATAATTTTTATTTAATTAATAAAGAATCATATACAATAATATGATATCATATATGATCTTTTAACATTGCTTTTTTAATAATATCTTAGTATTATCGTTGTTTCGGGTGTTAACTTGCTTGTTTTCTTCTATATGTTTTGTTTCGTAATTCATATTTGTTGTGGATAGGTTGTATATTATTCATATATAGAATGATATCAAGTCCTTAAAATTTTTTTTAATCATAAAATGAGAATTATACTTGTATGGATACGATGGGGAATGAATCTCATTGCGTTCATGGAGACGGTAATCCGTACGTACGCACGAGCGACAATATCATTCTTTTGTTATTAAAATAATATATAATTGGGTGGTATATCATATAGAAATAATCATTATAATGTTATATTTATTTTCTTTATGAATTACACATCATTGTTATACCCATCCAAATAATAGTGTTTTGAATAACAATTACACCACGGCGTGGAGACTGTAAGCCGTATGTATGCACGTATGGTGACATGTCATTCAAAGGATAGATAGAATACTGAATATGGTTGTAACATATTTATAATAAAATCATAGTATATAGAAGATACTAGATTTATTGTTTTAGAATGGAAATAACAAAGAAAGAAGAAGTGGAAGAATAAAGGAACTTGAAAGAGGGTGGTGAAAACATTACATTTTCTTCGGGTTCTTCCTTTTGATTTGATCAAAAGGGCTCCTTAGGTTGGCTTTCTGATCAAACTAGGTCCTATAAGTTGAAGTGAGTAAATGTTATAGAATAATTGGTCAGGGTTAGGCCAAACCAAAAGGCTTTTAATGTGTGAATAATTGGTTATAAGTGGTGTCCTTTTATAAGGGGGAGGAGGAGCTCTTTAGGAAAAACTTAAAGTGTTATTTTATAATAAATTCATATTCGGTTTATAATGGCTCCAAAGTGGATTATTCAAAGTATAAGGTGGGTAGGGGTCTAAATCATTTCATCCAATATATTTTAGACAGGTTTGGTTCATTTTGTTAACCATATATTTTAGTTTTAACTCTTAGTTAATTAGTTTTACATTTACCATGTCACTTTGTATTTTTATATTATATAGTTAATAAACTTACAATATACATCCAAGAAACCCCCAAGTGGTACATTAATGATACACCTATCATGATTTAATTCTTTTGGCCGAACCATTGATTTTTAGTAATATAATATCAATTAATAATATAATATTTGTTTTAAAAACTCATTTATGTCAATTTTGACACTATTCAATAATTGATTTTTGTTAAAGTCATAAAAACTTTGTTAATTCGAATAAAATTACTTTAAGAAATTATAACATGTAATATTAAACAATAAAATTTATTTATGTCATCAAAACGTTCAAATTATATTTATTTTAACATTTATAATTCAATTTATTTGATTCTTTCATTATTAAGGAAAATACTGCATCATTATTGTGTCATAAATAAATTTAATTATTAAATGTCTAAAAATTATAAATAAAATACAATTATATAGGAATTATTTTTATCTTTCTAATGAATACTTATAGTCAAAAATCCAAAATATATAACCCTATGTAAAACTTGTTTTTCTAAAAGATATATGCTTATGTCATTTTTGTATTTATTTTAACTTACATAATATAAAGTGACCCTATCACCTACAAGTGGCTCCATGTGGTCCAAAAATCGACCCAAAGATGAACATGGTCGTCCATGTATCCACAAATAAGTTTAGGACACGTTTTAGGGTAATTTATTGTTATTATAATATTATTTTTTTACCCTTATTTACAGGATTTACCCTTTAACCATGGTAAATAAAATATTTACCGAAGTAATTATTCAAAATTACTTAAGATACAAGATACCTATTTACAAACTTGTACATCCTGATTCCAAATATAGAATCCACTTTTCCAAATTCAAAACACAGAAGTGGCAGAAATTAATTTCAAATTAATTCCCGCTGTCAAAACAAAAAGCATGTCTAATAAGAAATAATAACTATCAAAAGATTTGCACTTGTTTATGTCCGGTTTAATTGTTAAATTTTGTCCAATGACCAAAATTGTATTAAATGGTAAAAAGATATTCTAAATATACATTAAAACCATTCAAATTCATAATTTATCACTATTTATTATTCTGATTAAAAAAGTTTTTTCATTAAAATTTAGTAGTTTTCACTATTCATCAAAATATAAAAGTTATCTGAAAAGTACCAAAATTTCACCCTAGGATAAATTAGATATTACGAATCCAAAAATAATTTCCATTTTAAGAGATAAAATTTATAAAATTTCAAAAATTGGGTATTAATATTCATAACGACTACTTTGATTGGTTGTGGTGTGTGTTAGGACTCGATGTTGCGTACAACACACTCTACTGTATTATTAAAAAAGAATAATACCATGGATGCATGGGGTGTTATAGTATATGTCTATGATATTTTACATCTTTACAAGGAGATCTGTGGGATCACTATAAAAAATATGTATCATTTACCACACATTGATGAATTATTAGATCAACATTAAAGAGCAAAATATTTTTTAAAGTTGAATATTTTAACTACTTATTATCATTTTAGGGTGAAGGGGGGTGATATTTGGAAGATTACATTTCATATAAAATATGGAAATTGTTCATTTATACTAATACATTTTGAATAGACAAATGCACCTTCTAATTTTGTGCACATGAAGATTACAGTATTGAATTATTATCATGATACAATCAGAGTGGTATTCATCAATTATATATTTATGTACTCTAAAATAAATAAAGAGAATTAGAACTATCTACAAATAAATCTTGACACCCACAATTAAAAGGAATTTTTTAGGGTAAATTCAATAAATTTAAATTTGTTCTATGCAAAGTTTCTTTCATTAGATATATTTTCTCTAGGGAGTGAATATATATTAATCATTCAAAGGAAATTTCAATAAAATAATTTCATACATCTATGAATATAACTGATATATATATTTTCTAGGGTACAGTATGTTACTATCAGCAGTTTTTATAAAAAAATATCAATTAACCAACCCACTATCCAAGATGAAACATAAAGGGGAAAATTAACATTCTATAAAGAATTTGCAGAGTGTTTTGAATAGATAAATATAATGTTGATTAATATACCAGTATTTACTTTTATATTAGTAAATAATGGAATTTTAACTTATCATGATGAATCAAATAAAGGACTGGGTTGTGTCATCATAAAGAATAATTGAGTGGTTTCTTATGTATAAATGAAATTGCAAAAAAATAGAACTACCTAACTCATTACCTTGAGATAGAAGCATTCATATTCTCCTTGATTATATGTAAGAATTATCTATTTGGGTAATTACGTGACATATAAATAGACTGGATAATATTGAAGTGTATTTTTTCTTAGAAATAGATCAACATGAGGCAACGAAGATGGTAGATGATTCTCAAGGACTATGATATCTTGATAAACTACTGCACGAAGAAGAAGAACTGGGTAAATTATTCTTTGAGTTAGAAGTAACATGGATTTATAAAAATGATGAGTATTAATAAGGATCATATATTCAGTGATTTGGTGTAAATGAATATAGTTATTTTTTGGTAAGGGGATCCATCATTCCTTTTACTTTGAATTGTTAAACCATATTTATTGGAAAATATAGATAGGTACTTGCATTATTTAAAGGATTTAACAAGGTGGGATAAAGTATTAAATTATTTGAAACTGATATACACCATATATAATTATGGATTTCTGATGTTTTGAAAGTATTTATGTGTTCTATTTATTCCTAAATTGGACAGGTAGATACTAGACGATGTATATATCACAAATTTGTTTATACACCACGATAGAAGAAAGATATATATTGACTCAAGAGAGTATTTTTCTTCAGATTTTATGAAGAGGTAAATTATAGACTATGTTTCCTTATTATTACTGTTTCTACAGGTAAAGGCTGAAGACAAAATCCTAGTGGAGTCATGCAACCCATGCCTATACCTATAGAGAAGTGAAAAAATATTACAATCAATATTATTACTATAATTCCAAAGACTATAAGGAAACAATATGTTATATATGTCATTATTGATCACCTTAAAAAGTATGAAAATTTATTAGCATTATGGGAAGACATACACATTGCATTATTTTCCAAACATTATATCAATGAAACTATGACGATTCATGGGGAACCTTTATTAATTACATTTAATCAGGACCCTCGGTTCACATTCAGATTCTAAATGATTCCATAAAAGAATTTTAGGACCAAGGTAAATTTAATAACCTTATATCATACCCACACTAATGGGAAGTCTAAAAGTACTATTAAGACACCGAAGACGTGAGGGCATTATGTTCTCTAAACTTCCAAGGAGAATGGGGTTAGTATCAAACTCTAAATGAATTTTAATATAATAACACTTCCCATTAATGTATCCATATTGAACTATTTGAGGAATTATATGAGAATATATTTCATACTCCAAATCGTTTGGAAGAAGTTAGAGAAATCATGTTAGTAGAACCAGTACAAGTGGAGTAGAAAACTGTGATAGTACATAATATTTAAAATAATATAAATGTATTTCAATGTAAATAAAAGAGTTAGACTATTAATGAATGAAAATATATATAATTTAAATTGGGTGTCATTTATTCATAAAGGTTTCATCATTAAAGGGAGCTATAATATTTGGTAAATAAGAGAAGTTAAGACATAGTAAAATTGGTCCATTTGAAATTTAAGATATAATTGGAGAGGTGTATTACTAATTGCCTATGACACCCTGTCTCTCTAAATTGGATGACAAATTTCATGTTCCATTATTCAGAAAATAAATATCGGATCCAATGAATATACAAACATATGAGGTAATTTATTTGGAATCCAAGTTATCTTATAATGAATATCCTGTATATATTCTTGAAACTAGAAAGAAAGTGTTTTGTAATAAAAAAACTCCACCGGTGAACGTCATTTTTAGAAATCAAAAAATTGAGGATGCAACATGGGAGCTTGATGATACTATGAAGAAATAATAAAAACATTCTTTTACTAGCTTAAATGTATCCAATTTCAAGGAATAAATTATTTATAGGAGATAATGTAACACAAGAGACCCTACTATAGTAGGGAAACTCTATATCCCAAAAATATTACATAATATCCACTTTAAAGATAATTCATTCATGAAACTATTTAAATGTAAAATATTAATTTGAGTATGACCAAATTAACATCCTTTCGAAAATTAATAATGTTGATTTTAGCTTGATATATGTTTTTTGTATTTTTCAAAGATTGTTTATTTTTAGATAAATAGTGAAAAATATAGTCTTTTTGACAAAACAATGACTTTTATTAAATTATATGCATATATAAAAGTCATATAATTTTATAAAAACTCTAAAATTTTCAAAAATTTATTTAAGATGTAATATTATTGATTTTACATATATCTCATTAAATTTTATTAAATATATGGTTAACATTATAAAACAAAATAAATATTTTAATTCTAATTTTTTTAATATTTTATTTTAATTATGTATTTTAAAGGAAACAAAAGCTTTTTGTTTACATAAAATGATAGATACCCTTGTTTTTCTATTTTATAAATCAATTTAGGTATTCATATTTGATAATTTTGAAAACTATATCTTTAAAATATGTTTGAAACAAGGAATCACACCTTTCTAAAATACTATTACAAGATATATTCATATATATTCAAATAAAATTTTAAAATAGTTAAAAAATTCCTTTGAAAAAACTATATTCAAATTTTAAATTAGTAGTTTAGAATTTAAAAAAAAATATTAAACTTTTATTTTTTTACTTCAAAATAATTACCAAGGATAAAAAATAATTACCCTATTAGAAGTTAAAAAATTTTAAAAAAATATTTATTTAAAATAAAAATTATGATTCTAAAATAAAAAATTAATTTTTTCTTCTAATCCCCTTAATTCATTGAAAAATAAATATGTCCTCATGATGACATGCGGACTACCGCCTCCATGAATGATATCTCCAACTATTCTGAATCACTGACCATTGATGGTCATAAAATTGTAATTAATTAACTAACATTATATTTATAAAATTATTAATGTTTTAAAATTATAAAAAATTCCCAAACATCATAATGTTCACTAAAAAAATGTAAATTACTTATGTGCGTATGTGCGGACACTCCCTCCACGGAATAAATTTTTTTATTTTTCATCATGATTATAAATATTTATCAAAAAACATAGAATTGGATTCAAAAAAACATTTAAATTTCTTAATTAAATCATTATTTTTCTTCTTATTACTATATTGTGGTAAAATAAACAATTCCATAACCATACTCACCCATCGAATTGTGGTATGTTCACCTTTGGGTTAGTCTAACCACCTACTTGAGAAATTCTATTAAGCACTCTCATGGTTGACTATGAATACCTAAAGAATAATATTATAATATTTTAATAATAAAATCATGATACTTTTATGATTTTGTAAATATTTTAGTTTGTATTTAACTTACTATAAAAATATTATCTTTGGTCTCTAAAATTATTGAAATAATCTGACACTTATTCAATTTTCATACAACATTAATAAAATAATTATGGGATAAGATGTGTTATATTTAAATAAACATAATTTGTCTACTCTAGTACCTTAAATTATCAAGTAATTATAATATATAAGAGAATAATAATGAAAAAAATTTATATTATGAAACTAGTTCAAATGATGTAGATTATTCACACATGATATCAAAAGGATATAATACCTAACTAGTATAAATGGGGAATAAATTTATAAATAATTTATATAAAAGGTTATAGATATTAATATATTCCAAAAAATATCTAATTATGATAGTTATATTTGTTTAACATGATATTCAAGTGCTTTAGTGGAAATCCAGAAATAGGGTAACAGACCTTTTTTAAAATTTATTTTCACGGGACGTGTCTTTTATTTTTCACTAAATAGAAATTATATTGTTTATATAATATATATTTTATTTATTATATCATTAATTTCCATTTTCCTAGTATTTTATGTTTAACTAGTAGTTATTTCTTTCAAATGTGTTTGATTGAAATATTACCTAAGTTGTCATAGTGTGTAAAAATCCTAAATGTTGGAAAATAAACAGTGTATGTTTTCTCTATAAAATACATCCCCATCTGTATATTGGAAAGTGGACGTGTATATGGCACAAATTCACGTAGGATTAATAACCATGTAAAATTATGGTTGTGCATCAACTCAGTTTTTACTTGGTTTATGATATGTAGAACTAAGATTGCACACCTAGATAGACAATCCTGAGGAATATGCTTTAGATAATTAACACAATATTTACCAACAACAATGAAGGATTTTACATTCATTTCTTTGGTCTACTATCACTGTAAACTATTGGATTTAATTATTAGCTTCTATCTATAACCCAAAAAACCATTATAGTGACTTCTCCATTAGCTTATTTTAATTACATTGAAAAGAGTAAATCCAATTACTTTGAGAATACCACATAATTTCTATATTGATTTTTGAAAGATTCTCCTAGATTTCAACATTATTCCATTGAATAGGGAAATATTGTTTTCATTTGTTTTTATCATATTTATATCCATTATTCAATTTTCTATGATTATGTAATAATTTCCTTAAAAAATGTTATGAAATGTCTTGATAACTCATTTCATAAATGCATTGGACATAATTTTTAATGGGTGGATCTTAGTTTAGACAGTCCCTCGATACATCAGTAGGTATCATGAGACTAAAATCTATCATATTTTTTTATAACTTATTCATTTGTGTATGATACCTTGGTACAAGGCCTTTATGGAATGTTTATATTTTCAAAGATTATGATTTTCTTTAGTATGAGATCATGAATTATGACACATGTTTTTATTTATTATTATAGATGCAGTTTTACCTCTGTTTAATTGGATTATGTAATTATTTTAATCATTTTTATCATACTATTTAGGCTATGATTATGTTATGATATCTTCCACTATACACTACTCTTTTCTAATTATTTGATCTCATCCTTATTTCTTTCCCATTCCATGGTAAATAAATAAGATAACTACATAAAATTTTCAAGGATCTACTGTAAGGCATAATAATTATCTAATGTATTTTTTATGTTGTATTTTATATTCTAAATTTTAATTTGAAAAATTCTTATGTATATAAACTTACAAGACTACTAAGTTATTAGATCCTTAAGGAACTATTGAAATCTATAAAAATAATATATCATATCAACTAGATTTGATTTTCTTGATACTTGGTAGTTACAATTATAGCCAAGGTGATTTAGAGATCGATTTATTAGTATAATTATTCCTATATCCTAGTAATATAATTATTTTCTGTAGATCTATAAACCTCTTATGTGTTTTTGATTTTATTTGAAGTTTCTTATTTCTAGAGTAAATGGCATTGGTGGAGGGTATGGTCTAGTTATTAATGCTTAGCAAAGAGTATTTTAGATTTCAGAAGATAAATATAAAGGATTTTATACTACAAAAGGGTTATGATAATTTTGGTAATGTTATCAAGCCATAAATCATAAATCAAAAATTATGGTATCTTCTAGATAAGATATAACTTTGGGAGATCCAAATTTCACTAGACCCAAATATGGTTTACAAAATCCATTATGTGATGACGCCTTTAGTACTTATGAATATCTTAAATGATATGTATGAAAACCCAATATCAATGAATACGTTTTACTTATTAAAAATGTTATTTAGTATGAGAATGTCAGAAGGGAACCTAGTGGATGATCACATCATGGTCTACAATATTATTTTGAGTTAGTTGAAATCAGTGATAGTGTGTTTTGAGGATCAAAACATAGAACTGTGGTAACTTTTATCCCTGCTAGAATCATATAAAATGATGGATACAATGTTCAGTAACTCATGTTGTATCAAAAGTTTGGTATTTATTGACATTATGGATCTTATTCAAAAATCAGAATATTTGTTATTTCAATATACTAGTATATACCAGAAATGCATATAGTTTGTATGGTATTGGAATTTTGGAGCATGGAAGAGTCACTGAAAGGGAAAATCTAAAAGAATATAGATCTATAAAATATATGACTTAGTTGGAATGATTCATTCTATAAAAACAATTAAATATTCTTTGATTTATAAGGAGTTCAACACAAATTAAGGTTAAATAATAACTTTAAATTAATGGTAAAATTGGACAATATTGGTTTCTTTGAGACCATGGTATATGGATCATGTATAATTATTTCATCTCCATATAAGATTTTAAGGGAGTGAAAGATGGAACATTATTCCTAATTAGAGTTTTATAAGATATAATGTATGATAGGGATGTATCTTCCATAAAGTATTGGCATGAGTATCTTGTCTAGTAAGGTGGGAAAGGTTTTAAAATCCTTTATATTAAATAAATACTACACATAAAAAAAATATAGTATATAACATGTGATAAATGCATCTCTATGAATTAGTGAAAGGTTTCAATCTAAACATAAGGTAGGGAACCCAAGGACTGGAATCTATTTTTGGTTCATATAGATGTATAGTGTCCAAATATATCTTATTATCTAATAGGGTCAATATAATAATTTACATTTATTCATAATGTGGCACAAAAGGTGTGGGTGTTCATTATTAAGAAAAATTTCATGGTGTTTTTATCCTTCAATCTATGGAGAACCATAGTGGTAAAGAAGACCCTAAGAAAACCGAAATGTTTTTGGCCATCAAATAGTATGGAATATAGAATTATAGAGCTCTATAGTTTCTATAAGAATAAAGAAATATTTTATTAGAAAACATACTAGGTACAATAGAATAAAAAAGTTATATAGAGGTTGAATTATATATTGGTTTAGAAGTTAACAATATTTATAATTAATTCTAGTTTTCCTAAGGAGTTTTAGGTAAAATCTAGGAATTATCGATCAAATTTGGTTGATTGGGATCCTTATTCTCAATTGGTGTAGGATGTTCGATAATTTTTTGGGATTGGAAAAAATGTTGAAATTTACCATCTCAAAGTATTTTGATTACTCACATGTGACCACACTGATTCCAAATAAATAAATTATTAATAAGCTTAGTCCTAAACATAATGTTTTACAAGGTATAATAATGAAGAATTTACTTTTTGGATATTGGGTAAAAACTCTCATATGGTTCGTGTAATCCATAATGTGATCAATAATCAAGAAGATATTTTGGAATGATACAAACCAACTAGAATTTTCTGATGAGATAAATGTATCCTTATAAGCTTAGTATTTAATTAATAGAAACTGAATAGTTATATATATTTATAAATTATTTGATAGTTTTATAGTTTTTGTAAAACTAAACTATACAAAATATGTTTTATAAAGATGCCAAGTTAGGATGGAGTTTCAAAGGATTGCAGTACTAGAAATATCAGAGACGGTGGAGGCTCAAGGAAGGCCTCTAGAAGTTGATGTTATGGATGAAGTGGTTCTGGAATGAGAAACTACATAGTTATAGTTGTTATTGACTATAATTATTTGATTTCAAGTTCAATGATATGAAATTTATATGAACTATTTTCTTCTCACGGGTGATGGGGTGCCTTAGATCCTAGAATAAGCTACTGGTCTAAATGACTCAAGATAGTTGGATTTAGTGATGGGGGAATAATGGATTCATTATATGTGGTTATAATGTGGGAACTATTTTAAGTACATATTGGGAGAAAATTAATTTAGAATATTTGGTTTTATTAGTTAATGGAAGAAGAGGATGATAGATGTGTTTAAATGAAAAGGCTAGTCATTATGGGTTTTTAAGAAATAAAAGATATAGAATTTTTCAATATCACATCCAATTTTTTTAAACATGTAACTATTCGAATGGTACTTATCATGGTAGCCACAAACTTTTTACATCAAGATGAGTAGGATGTGAAGACCACATTTATTTATAGATACTTTGATTGAGAAATTTTCTTGGATAAGCTATAAGGTTTCATAGAAATATATTACTATAATCTTGTTTACAAGATAAAATTATCCTTTATAGGATAAATCATGCACCATGGTACTGTAATAGGATGTTAAATTCAATTACAATAGAAAAACATTTCATCTGAATAACTTTTTATCACTATTGCTACTGTAAGGTGTTTGAGGATTAGTGTTTTAACATCTTACTTCCATATATTGATGACATGCCTATTTATGGTCTGGTGAATGGAATGATTGATGAGCTGAATGTTCAAATAACCAATAATATTTAGATAAAGGATCTCAGTCTAGTAAAATATATCATAATATTAGAAATCATTAGAGACTTATTTTTGAAAATATTGTTCCTAACTCAGTTTAACTACAAATGAAAGGTGGTGGAATATTTTGGAATGAATGAGGTAATGAAAATTTCCACATCCCTTTATAGAAATTTCATGTTGAGAAACTATAAGTCAATATGAATTAAAATTAAGGCTATGTACTTATTAAAGGATCCTTTTTTCATTATCGGTTAGAATCTTGAATTATACCATGGTATGTACATGGTTAGATGTTGTTCATATAGTGGGAGTAGTTATAAAATTCATATATAATCCCATAAGACAAAACTATGAATAATTAAATTAAATCATCTAGTATTTCAATTGTTATATAATACTTTATCTCTCTTTCAAAAAGGATGAACCATTCCATGATTTTGAGGATTCGTATTTTTGTGGAGATAAAAAACACATGGAAGAGAATGATTGGATATGTGTTTACATTATGTGAAAAATATATGAGTAGGATGATATATAAAAAACTAGTAGTTATACTACAAGTAACTAAATAATAGTACATTTACATTATAGAATCTAGGAAGGAACTGATTTGGATAAAGGGTTATTTTGAATATCTTAAAATAAGGTAATAGTTTAATATACTAATAAGTGATTCAAAGAGTGAAATCCACTTGAACAATAGAATAATGAATAATTATAGGAAGAATAGTATCTAGTTAAATTATCACTTTATAGAGAAGATATTGGAGGGAAAATAACTAAGTCTATTTAAGGTGGATAAATTTTGGAATCTGAAATATATATTGATAAATGTAGTTTTTTAGGGTCTTCTTAGGTTGTTTTGTGCCTTAGTCAGGCTAGGATAAATGATATCATGGTGGGGGAACCATGAAACATAAAAGGTTTTTTATTAGAGAATAGGATTTTTGTATACTAATATAGAACATAGTGGTGAAACATGAAAATATACCTCAAGTGGGAATTTTTAGAAATATATGTCTCAAAACCGAATTTTCAACTATGTGAATAATACTAATAGAAGGTGCTATTTTTTTAAGTCTAATTTTGAGTCATAGATAGATATTATAGAATTAAAATGATAAATTATAGAATATTGGATGCTTTAAAAAAATATTATTTAGTTAATATCATATAATTAGAAGCTACCTTGACAAATGTAATGTTGTGAAGTTTTAAGGTATAAAGGAAAGGTGTAACTTATTCTCTATTGATATATAAGAGTTTATTATAATGTTATTTAAATTTTTCGATATTGTTTTCTTTTAAAAAATTAAATACATAAGAGACTTTAATATCATACATAATATTAAAATCATGGATTATCTATAAGTTTTCACTTTTCTCTAGAAAGAGGAGATAATTTGGTGGAAGCCTTTTGATGATTGAAGGGATGTATATTGAAATCGAATACATGTGGGTATAAACTCCATCAATATTAGGTGATATTAAATATGGTTGAACCAGTTGAACATTAAAATATTTTATATTTTTTATATGCTTGGTGTGATTATAGATCAACCTTTTAATCATCTTCTATTTATTAAATTATTTCATTAAAGTGTTTCTTAAGAATATTCAGCCAAATTCTAAACCACGTAAATATTTGTTCTCATTATTTTCCCTTTTTATAATTGTTTCATTGTATTTTTTGTTCGTTTATATAATATTTTAATGTTTTTATTGGGCTGAAATGATATAGTTGTGGCATTTCTTCTAAGATACAATACATCATTATAACATGTTCAATCCAGTTATGTGCTAATACTGATTATATTATAGAGGATAAATTCTAGTGTATCAATCTTTATTAGATTCAACATTGAGTACCCATTTTATAAAAAAAATATACCTGGTGGTAAAAATAAAATTAATCGATTCTAAAAACCTTTACCAGGTACTCAGTGTGCCTTATGTTGGATCGGGTTATACAAAATATACACAAGAGAGGGATGAATAGTGTCTTTTGCAATTTCTTCATATAATAATGATCTGTCCTTTTATCTTTATATCAATGATTTAGTAGCAAAAAATAAATATCACAGGACTCATGATTTATAGAGCTTCGGGGAACAGAAGGCCCCTAGTCCACTCCACCAACGCACTACCCCGTGAGCTTGGTGATTTTCACAGTCTGGTCCTCTTATCAATAGACCATTCCACAACTGAGTGTCGGCATTTGACACCTTTAAAAGTTTAAGGAAAACCAATTCCTTCTAGTTCATACATAGAACCAAATAAATAGCTTAGTATGAGAAGCTTGTTACTCAAAATAAAAGAGTATTGGTTATTTGAAATACATTCCAATTGTTCTTGACAATTGCAACATCACACATTTGACAGTTGATGAACCGTAGCCTTTAAAAAGAATAATCTTCATGTAAAATTATATCTGAGTGGATCCAGTTGTAGTAGATCCTGAAATATAATTTTAAAATTTAACAATACTCAATTCATGAAAATATATTTGATGAAGATTCAGTGAAACTTTAATCATGTTTCTTCTTCTTCAGAAAACAGAGCTTTGTGGCTCTTCGTAACAACAGATTTGTAAGTCTCTTTTGTCTCTGTAAATTGTAGCAGTGAAAAACTTCAAGATCTTGACATAAAAAAATATTATTTTTGACTATTCACCCTTGTATCTATAACACAAAATAATACAGGTATATATAGAATAAAGATGAGTTTTCTCCTTTTAAATTTAGATCTAGAAAAGTTGCCTTTAGAATCGCAATATTCAAAAGCTTGAATAACAGAGCAGTCTTAACTCCCCTGAAAATTCGGCATGAAAAGATCCTCTTAAATTGATCCTTTGAATCACAAATAATTGTCTTTGAATCATTCAAATACTCGCTTTAAATTCAGTCCTTTAATTTGTCTTGAAATCAGCCTGATAATCCACATAAATACCATTTCATTAATAAAGACATAATTTAAAACATTTGAAGTCAAACATGGGGTTGAACTGCATAGCATACATTCTCTGAACGTAAGGTTAACAACGTAAGGTTGATCTCAAACGTAAGTTTGATCTTCAATAATTTTATTTTAAACTCTAATTGTATGGTATATAATCCATACTTTTCTCAGCTTCAGAACATAACATTCATGATCCATACATTTCAATAAAACTTACAGTTGTTCATAAAAGGAAGGTTGATGAACAATACTTTTATCTTTAGATTTCAAACATATGGTTGCTTACAAATGTAAGGTTGATGAACCATACTTTCTAGACACAAAAATTTCATTCCATACTTACATAATGATCTTATTCCATACTTTTCTGATTTCCCAAATGTAATGTTCCTTCTAAATGCAAGGTTCCTTCCAAACGTAGGGTTCCCTCCAAACGTACAGTTCCTTCCAAACGTAGGGTTCCTTCTAAACATAGGGTCCCTTCTTTCATACATTTCCAATAACATATGGTTGTTTGACCATACTTTTCTGATATCTCATAATATAAACACCACATTCCATCCCTACGCTTTGCTTCTCAATATATGGTATGAACAGTGTTTCCAGAACACGCTCAAGGAATTTATGAATATGTAGAGCATGAACAATGTTTCCAGAACATGCTAAAAACAATTTCTAAATAATTTTTCAAATATAACTCATGAATTATGTTCTTTAATATTTTTCCAAAGATAAGAATATAAGGAATATAATTTTCCAGAAATATACTTTAAGTAAAATCATTAGAATAAAAAATAAGGATATCTATGGGCATCAAAATCATCTTAAAGTGATAGAGTATTTTTCTCAACAATTTCCCCCTTATAAAATTATGTATTTTTGAAAACAACACTTTCTCAACAATCACCCCATTTTTATGATCACAAAACCCATTAAATAACCAATGAAATTAACATGAAAAATTAATTACATATATTTTTGAATTTTTCAAAGATAAAAACAATATTTAACAAAATTATTTTAACAAAAAATTTAAATTGTTTTTTCCAAATTCATAAAAAGAAAACATTCAAAAATATAAATTGTTCTCCCCTTTTATAAATAAAAAAAATCTCCCCCAAAGTAAAAATCTTTAAAAGAAAATTTTAATTTTTCCTTAAAATAAAATCTTGGGTATATCTTAATTTCTCCCCCAATAAATGATTCAAAATCTTATGATAAAATTTTGTGTTTATCAAAATTTATCCCCCTTTTGTGATATCAAAAAGAATTATATAATAAGGAATATAACACATTTTAATATAGCACTGAACTTAAGTAAATGCTATAAAAACTGTTTATAAAAAATCTAAATCTAGATTACTAGCATTCTAGCAGAGAGAGGATAATAAAACAAATTAATAAAAGAAACACATGAGATGCAAATATATTTTATTTAAAATATAATTACAAGTATAGAAAAGAAAACAAGAATCAAGGTTAGGATAAAAAGGTTTTGGGAAATAGGTTTTAGCGCCGCTGAATGACATCTTTGATATCTAACAACTAGAGTCTCAACTGTTTCATCAATCCATCACCTAAATGGACTATTAGATCTCAGATTTCCTGAGTCATATGAATGTATTCAATTAAATTGAATATGAATAACTCATGTAGCCTATCTTCCTTCTCCATAAAAATAGTTAATTTATCAGTGAACTGATTCAACACAGTTCTAAAACTTTGTTCCCTAGAAGTCAACTAGTCTACCAAAAACTTCTGATTGTCCAATAAGACTATCAAAGAAGAATTATTTCATTGAAGGTCCTACAATCTGTCATTCATATTTCTTAGATCTATTGTAATGGCTTGAAATCGTCTGATAAGATCAGGTGAAGTATCTGAAGTACTTGCTTCACTGGATTTGACTGCCGTAAACTATTTCTCCATGAAAATATAAATTCCATTTGATTTGTCTTCATAACCATCTATTATTTAAAATTTTCAACTACATTTAACATTTCCTTCTTAAAACATTAAACTTCTTATTTAGAAAGAGAACTGTCTTTCAGGTTCTGAAACTTCTATCTCTCCCTCTCTAATGCACTTCGCAAAGATACAATTTTATCTTGAACTTTATTAAACTTTTTGATCAATTCTTCTACATGATAATTATCAAAATCAGTGGCACCTTGTGCTTGATTCTATGTTTCAGCTTCATTTTGATGTAATCATATTAAGGGAAAGTGATCAACATCTGATTTCTCTTCATCCCCTCCCTATATTGGTTTCTCCACAGATTTTTCTTCCAAGCCTTTCCCAAACTCATCCATAAGAAAATCATCATTCAATACCTCTGTTTGAATCTCAAAATCTTTCTCTTCCTGGTTTTCAGCTGCTGGAGGTTTCTCCTCATGAGCATCATCTGCATGTTCTTCTTCTATCACTGGATTCTCTAAAGCAAGGTCATCTTGAAATAATTCCTCTTGAATATTCTCAGTAGGCTGTTCGGGTTTAGAAGATTCCAATTGAGCCACTTCAAATTCTCTCGGATTTTCAGTAGTTTGAGGCACACTTTCTTGTTCCACATGAGGAGTCACCTCAATCTGAGAAACTATTGGTTGATAAGTTTCCTACACTGCAGATTCTCTAATAAATTTGTTGCTCAGAATAGGTTCAGTTTCATCTGTTGTTTCTTGAGTAGGGTTTTCACCAACTTGAGTCACTCGATGTCTTGTCCTCTGAAGGCCCTCTTGACTTCCCTCATCAGGTGATGTATAAACGGCTTTAAACCGTATGCTCATTGATACTACACCTGTTCTAGATTCAGCTACTCTTTCTTTTGATTTTTCAGGTTGGGCATGGGCATTGTCTTCATCCTCTTTTTCTCCAATAGGCAGCAGCTTACCTTTGATAGTGCTCCAAAAATATCCAATTTTTCTCAATGTACCAGCATTGAAAATATTACTATGGTGGCATTTCACCCAAGCATCCACAAATCTTATCATATCTGTCTTAAATAGAATTTTTGAGATGAACCTTCCAAAAGGATAAAAATTCATTCTTGCCTCTAGTTGGAAACAGTAACTGAGATACCTCACCATGTATCTTGGAAAGTTCAATTTGATATCACTCATCAGAAAAAACATTATATACATATTTGGGTAAAGAATCTTTTCTATCTCATACATTCTAGATGCAATACCAGTTTTCACAAACTTAACCAATATATTTTGATTAGGTTATAAATATTTCACAAATATCTTCTTTATAGATGTATTTCCAAACAAAAAGGACATAATATCTTTTAACTTATGCAAAAAATCACCAATATTATTTTAATCAAAATGTTAAACTCTCTCATGAGGGAAGTTTAGAATTTTTGTGATTTCCACATATGAGATTGAAAAATCTTGATCCACAATCTTAGTAATAATTTAATCCTCATTAGTTTCCTGACTAAACTTTACAGACTTAAAGAAATGAATAAGTTCTACCTCAAATTGAAACTCCTTATAATATCAATTGAATGTTTGTTCTAGGTTCTAAAAATCTTGGGATTGCTTTAGCATCAGGTTTTTCTGATAGATCCATTCCATATCTTTAACTTTTCCGGGGAAAATATTTCTCCCAGCCAAGCGCTGCCTCTTCATATTGTTGATCTCTGTCTCATTAGTTCTCTTGTTCTTGGTCATTTCTATCATAAATATCTGAAATATCAAAAAGTATTAGGGTTTCGAAGGTTCAGGTGTAGGACAGAAGAGCGGTAAAAGATTTTGAGGTTTTGAAGGGTTTTGAGAAAATGAATTGGTTTGGAATTCAAAATGTTTTTTGTCATCCTTGATTCCCATTTCATTACCTACAAAGTAATTACTACATTATTTAAACATAGAATAAATAAACAAATCAAATTTAAAATTATTCTAATAATATATAATTAAACCCAAAAAACATCATTTTCATATAAATAAACCTAGCTTCCATTTAATAAAATCAAACCTTGCAGTCCGATGTGGTTTAGTAAAAATATCAGCTAATTGAATTTCAGTACTTACAAACTCTAAGAATATATCCTTTTTAAAAACATGATCTCTTAGAAAATGAGGTCTGATATCAATATGCTTAGTCCTAGAATAATTAATTGGATTTTTTGAAATTTTTATAGCACTTTTATTATCACATTAGATAGGTGTATTATTAAAATATAGTCTAAAATCCATAAGAGTATTTTTCATCCACAAAACATGTGCACAACAACTACCTGTAGATACATATTATGGCTCGGTGATTGATAGAGAAACTGAGTGTTGTTTCTAACTAGACCATGATAATAAAGATTTTCCTAGAAAGTGACATGTCCCTGAGATGATTTTTCTATCTAATCTACAACATCCAAAGTCTACATCTGAATATGAAATTAAATTTAAATCATAAGTTTTTGGATAAATAATATATTGAAAAAAATTACTTTTAAATATATAAAAATTCTTTTGACAATAGTTAAATGGGATTCTTTAGCATTTTATTGAAATCTTCCACAAAGACATACTGAGTACGTTATATCTGGCATGCTAGCAGTAAGATATAATAATCTATCAATCATACCTCTATATAACTTGTTATCAACTGATTTTCCTGTTTCATCCAAATCATGTTTTATATTAGTGCACATAGGGGTTACATATGTCTTGTTGTTTTCAAGTCCATTTTTTTTGTAGATCAGTAATGTATTTTCTTTGATTTAAAACTTTTCCAAAATATTTTTGATAAATTTGAAGTCCTAAAAAGAAATTTAATTCTCCCATTATACTTATTTCAAAATCTTTTTGCATAAAATTTGAAAACACATGACATAGTTTTTTGTTTATTGAACCAAACATTACATTATCAACATAAATTTTGACCAATAAAATATTATAATTGAAATTTTTTTAAATAGTGTTGGATCTTCCATTCCAACAATAAAATCATTTTTAAAAGAAAATAACTTAATATTCCATACCAAGCTCTAGGTTCTTTTGTAAGACCGTATAGAGATTTACTAGTTTTAAAAACATAATCTTGTTTTTGTGATTTTTCAAAACCAGGAGGTTGTTCAACATAAACTTCTTCTAATAAATAACCATTTAAAAAGTCAGACTTAACATCCATCTAAAACAATTTAATGTTCATATGAGATGAATAGGCTAAATGTATTCTAATGTATTCTAATCTATCTACAGGTGTAAAGGTCGCATCATAGTCTATACCTTCTTCGTTATTATATCCTTTAGCTACTAGTCTTGCTTTATTCCTAGTTATTATTCCTTGATCTTCTTTTTTATTTATAAAGACCCATTTGGTTCCTATAACTGTATTGTTCTGAGGTCTTTCAACTAAATTCCAAACTTCATTTCTCTTGAATTGGTTTAGTTCATATTGCATTGATGTCATCAAACATTCATAGACTAAGTATTCTTCTAATGTCTTAGGTTCTAATTGGGATAGAAATGTAGAGTATTCAAAAATATTTCCTACGTTTATTCAAGTTTTTATTCCAGTGTATGGGTCTCCTATAACAGTTTCTAAAGGGTGATTCTTTAGGGTTCTAGAATGTCTAGGTTGTACACTATTAGGTTCTTCGATGCCATGTTCTTCTAAACTGGACTTAATTTCACTTATATCTTTTTCAAAATAATCTTTCAAGTTTTCAAGTCTCATGCTATCATTAGAGTCAGATTCATCAATTTGGCCTTTCCTTTTCTCAAACGGATCAGATTCATCAAATTTCACATTAACTGATTCATCAATAATCCTTGAATTTTTATTAAAAACTTTATATTCTTTGGAAGTAGCAGAATATTCTAAGAAAATGCCTTCATCAGATTTTGGATCAAAAATACCAAGATTGTCCTTGGTGTTTAATGTGTAAACCTTGCATCCAAAAACTTTAAAGTAATTCACTTTAGGTTTTCTCTTTTTCCAGATTTCATAGGGAGTCTTTTTGAAAATTGGTCTCATTAAAACTCTATTTATTATATAGTAGGTTGTGCTTATAGCTTCTACCTAGAAATAGGTATGAAGACTGTATTCATTTAGCATAGTCCTAGAAATTTCTTGAATATACCTATTTCTTCTTTCAACAATTCCATTTCATTGAGGTGTTCTTTGTGCAGAGAAGGTGTGTTTAATACCCATATTTGAGAAAAATAAATTAAATTCTAGATTCTCAAATTCTACACCATGATCACTTCTTAATGTATTTATATTAAAAACTTTTTCATTTTGAACAGCTTTTCAAAAACATTCAAAAATAGTAAAAGTTTCATTTTTATATTTTAGAAAATAAATCCAAGTAAATATAAAATAGTCACCAACTAAAATAGATACATATAATTTACCAGCCAAGCTTGATACCCTTAAAGATTCAAATAGATCCATATGGATAAGTTCTGGAGGTTTAGATGTAGAAACTTTGTTACCAAATTTGAAGGATGATTTGTGTTTCTTTCCAAGTTGACAAGCATTACAGAATCTATCACTTTCAAATTTGAGACTAGGCATATCAAAATATACTTTTTTCATAGATAACTTATTTAAAGCATATATATTGCAATTTCCAAGTCTTCTATGCTATATCCAAGATTCATTTATCTTAGAAGTTAAGAATATTACTTTTTGATTACACAAGAAATTTATGTCCAAGGTATCAACATTATCAGTTCAGGGTGCTCTAAATTTATGCAATTTATTTTTGAAAAAAGAACAGAAATTATTTAAAAAATCAACAACATAACCATCATCATAGAGTTTAGAGATACTTATCAGGTAGTGTTTCAATCCTTGTACATATAGTAATTTATTGATTGAGACAGCTTCTAGATCTCCAAGAGTTCCAATTCCAATAATCTTTCCTTTGGTATTGTCACTAAATGTTACTAGACCACCATCCTTTTGAGTTAGAGTTCTGAAATTTGATGAGTTTCCACTCATATTCCTAGAGAAGCCACTGTCCATATACTGTATGGAAGTTCAGCTTCTATCACTTGCTTCCTACAAAGGCATTTAAACAAGGATTTATTTTGGTACCAATATTCTATTGGGTCCAGTTGTGTTATCTAAAAGAGGCCAAGGAATCTAGACATGATTTGTTTTTCTATAATCAATAGAGTCATATAGACTTCTTGCAACAAAGGATTTCCTAATCCCACTTATTTGTGGTTGCCTTAAATAATAGTTTTTGTGATATGTGACCTTTTGTTCCATAATAATTACAGAGTTTACCTTTTTTACTTGGAACAAATTAGTTCTTATACGGTTTAGGTTTCTCACATTTACTACCTATTAAAAATATTTATTTCTTAAACACATTCATTACAAGAATTTCATTTAATGAATTTTCACCTTTTGTGAAAATAAGAGCTGCACTTTTGTATGCTTCTACTTCTGTTTATAGTGTTTTTATTTTTGTTTCATTATCTATACAATTTTTGTTTTGTGGGTTATATTTTTGTAGAAATTCCTGATGTTGCTTTAGCAGAGTATCTCTCTCTCCTAAAATAGAATTATGAATATTATTTAAAGATTTTTGTTTCTTAAATAAAGAAACATATTTACTTTCAAGTATATTGCAGTACGCTCTAGGTTTATCATTTGAGCATCTTGAATTAGAGTCAGATGTGTAATATGATTCTATCTCATCAGTTTCTTCCATAAATCACATATTGGCTTTCAGATTTGATTCCTCATTTTCTGAGTCAGACTTTGATAAGTTTCAGGAATCTTCACATACACTCCATGTAGATTTCATTTCCTTCTTCTATTTCTATTCATAGTCATTTCTTTTGAAGAATTTCTTTTTCTTTTCTTCCTTTAATTGAGGACAGTCTGGTCTAATATGTCCAAGTTTCTGGCACTCATAACATCTGACTTCCTTCTCATCCTTTTTAAAAGACATTCTAAAATATTTATTCTTTCGATTAAATTTACTTAATTTTTTGGATAGCTGAGCCAGTTCCACATCTGAATTGGATGAATCAGAACTTTTTTACATCACCTTTATTTCTTTTTTCTTCATTTTTGTACTTTTTATTTGAGATGAAACCATTAAGGCAGTTTCATCTCTCTTGATCAAAATATTATGCTCATTCGCTTCATCCTATATCTCAGCCTCATACAACATAAGAGATCCTATTAACTCTCTCATTGTAAAATCTTTGAGAGGAGATAATTTTCTGACAGCATCATAAATTCCATTCCATCTACGTGGTAGTACTCTTGGTACTTTCAGGCCTTGATTAGCTTATTTGATTCGATCTCCTGTGGCAGTGATATTGTTGACAATCTATGTCAACCTTCCATTCACTTGGGTTATGCTTTCTCCTTCAAACATAATGAATCTATAGAATTCAAGTTTAGTAGTAACATACCTCATCTGTTTGACATTGTCAATTCCTTCATATGAAACGGTAATTGATTGCCACATTTCATAAGTTGTCAGGCATTGAGTTACTCTGTTGAATTCATTTGGTCCAAGACCACAGATGAGAGCATTCATAGATTTTGGGTTTACGTCGTAATATGACCCCATAATAACACTCCATGTTTCAGGTTTCTCTAGAATCACATAGGGAGTTAGAATTTTCAAGTAGACTCTATATCCATGGTTTTTTAAATAATTGATCATTCTTGATTTCCAGAATCCATAATTTTCAGCATTGAAGTAAAGAGCTAGAACCACTGATATACCCTATCATGTATCATCCATTGTACTCTGTATAATCCAAATACTTTCACCTTATTATAAATTAGAAAAAAGCTCCTCCTCTAATACCAATTGTTGAATTGGGTTATACCAAATACACACAAGAGGGGGGTGAATTGTGTCTTTTACAATTTCTTCTCATAATTATAATCTGTCCTTTTATATTTATATCAAATATTTTAGACGCATGATGTATAGTGGTTTGGGGAACATAAGGCCCCTAGTCCACTGCACCAACACTCTACTCTAAGAGCATGATGATATTCCCTATCTTTTCCTCTTATCAACAGACCATTCCACAATTGAATGCAGGTAGTTGAAACCTTTACATGTTTAAAGATAAACATTGCCTTCTAGTTTATACACAAAACTGAATACACAGCATAGTAAGAGACGCCAGTTACTCAAAATAAGAGTATTTTTTCTTCAAAATACTTTCCAGTTTTTCTTCAAAATTTCTATAGCACTCAATTGACAGTCGATGAATCATATTCTTGAGAAATAATAATCGTCAGGTGGAATTAGATCGGTGTCAATCCAGTTGTAGAAGATCTTGAAATATAATTTTCAACTTTAACAGAAGTCAATTCACAAAAATATATTCGATGTACATTTGGTGAAACTTTAATTGTGTTTCTTCTTCTTCAAGAAAATAGTGATTTTTCACTCTTTGTAATAGCAGATCTATAAGTCTTGATTGTCTCTGTAAATTGTAGCAGGGAAAAACTTCAAGATCTTGATATAACAAAAATATTCTTTTCGATGATTCAACTCTATATCTGTAATAAAAAATAATACATCTATATATATAATAAATACTAGAGATCTCATTTTAAATTTAGATCCAAAAAAGTCACCTTTAGAATCGCAATATTCAAAATTTGGAATAACAGAGCAGTCGTAACTCCCCTAAAAATTCGGCATGAAAAGATCCTCTTAAACTGATCCTTTGAATCTCAAATAAACAGATTTGAATCTGTAAAATACTTGCTTTAAATTTGGTCTTTTAATCTATCTTGAAATAATCTTGATAATCTTCATAAATATTGTTCCTTTAATAAATTCGTAATTTAAAACATCTGGTGTCAAACGTAGGGTTGAACTTCATATCATACATTCACTGAACCTAAGGTTGATCTCAAATGTAAGGTTTATCTTCAATACTTTTCTTTTATACTCTAATCGTACGTTATATAATCCATAATTTTCTCAGCTTCAGAACGTTACATTCATGATCCATAATTTTCAATCAAACGTACTGTTGTTCATAAATGTAAGGTTGATGAACCATACTTTTATCTTTAGAATTCAAAAATTTGGTTTTTTACAAAAGTATGGTTGATGAACCATACTTTCTAGACACAAAATTATCATTCCATACTTACATAATGATATTCTTCCATACTTTTCTGATTTCCCAAACGTAAGGTTCCATCCAAATGAATGGTTCCTTCTAAACGTAGGGTTCCTTCCAAACGTAATATTCTATCCAAGCATAACGAGCCTTCTAAATGTAGGGTTCCTTCTAAACATATGGTTTCTTTTTCCATACTTTTCCAATAACGTATGGTTGTTTAACAATACATTTCTGATATCTAATAAAGTAAACACCACATTCCATCCATATGCTACACTTCTCAATGTAGGGTAAGAACACTATTTCTAGAACATGCTCAAGTAATTTCTGAATATGTAGAGCACGAATAGTGTTTCCAGAACACACTAAAAATGATTTCCGAATACTTTTTCAAATATACCTCATGGATTAAGTGTTTTAATATTTTTCCAAAGATAAGAATATATGGAATATAATTTTCCTGAAATATACTTTATGTAAAATCATTATAATAACAAATAATGATATTTCTGAACATCAAAATCATCATAAAGAGATAGAGTATTGTTCTCAAAAATCTCCTCCTTATAAAATTATGTGTTGTTGAAAAAAACACTTTCTCAACACCTTGGATGGGTACTCAATGGATAGATCCACCATGTGTTCTCCTATATTCCTTTAAAACTCTTCTTTAGTATTTCAATTTGATCTTATTAACTTCAATTAATTTAATAATTTAAATTTATAAAATAAAACTCAATTAAACAATTGTTAAATACATAAATGTTTTCATTCATTGAAACCATGTTTAAACAGATAGATAGAAAAAATATTCTCATTTTGGATGATAATAAAAATATAATATGAAAACGTTTTAAAATTGTATGCTTTTCTCTAATTAAAAATAATATCATAATTCAAATATTAAAATAATGTTAAAAAATAAATAATAGTAAAGAAATAATGTCTTGATTTAAATTATATAATATAAATTGAATTTAGATATTAAAAAACATAAGTATAACTAAAATCCCAACCCATAGCATTACATATTTCTTCAGTTTTTTATTTTAAAAAAGAATAATTCAATTAAGGAAAATATTAATTGAAAAATATATAACTAAAAAGGTCATGATAAGCACTGATGAAAATTTAAATTCCATTTAAATTAAAAAAATGGTATTAAATTAAAAAAAGTACAAAAACTCATATAAAAAAGGGTAATGTTGACATATATAAAATACATGGAATATAAATAGGTTTTTTGAGATTGGTATGGAAATCCACATCAATTAGTGGTTCAATGATATAATGCTGGGACATGTTTCCTAGTATGCTCAGTTATGTACTCTATATGGTCATGATGGGATTTTTCTCTCCTTTTACATGTGTTTATTGCATTTGTACCACAAGGTTTTATGATTAATGAAACTTTGATTCAAAATGGCATTGTGTTGATCATTATCGTCATTATGATATAACATTTCATTAGTAAAAATAGAATACTCGAGAGGCTTCCCAGGTTACACTCAAGAATGTTAAAGGGTTAAAAAGATAAATGTTACTATCTATGTCAACAGGGTGTAACATTTTTTTTGTGAGCCTACCCAATTATAACTCCATAGTCAATGAGGCTTGACCAGAAGTAGTGATCTGGATGGGTGACCTCCTAGGAATTTTCATACAGTGTATGCGAGTGTGGAAAAAAACACACTAGAAAGAACATGTATTGGCATGTGTGAACAGTCATTCGTCTGATTTCCCATTCAGGCATATGGTGGGGCTCTAGAAAGCGGAAAAAATATTTCTTCAAGTAAATTGGGGTGCCTATTGAGACCAGTTGTTACATTGGAATCATAGGATGCCCCAAAATGGAAGTACGATTGCACTACCTGGGTTTTGTTGTAGGGTCCACAATGGAAAAAAAATTCTCTAAAGGTGGGTGATTGTAACAACTTATAATGTTAAATGGTTAAATGATAATTATTACTACACATTTCAACAAGGTACACCATTATTTTCTGTTATCTTACCTAATTAGAACTCCATTATTAATAAGGTTTTTCCAGCAGTAGTGATCAGAATGGGTGGCCTCCAAGTATGTTTCACAATGTGTGTGTGAGTGAGGAAAAACACACTATAAAAAACATTTGTAGACCTGTGTAAATATTCCTTAATCTATAACAACCTTATCTTAAAAATAATTGAAGACCCTTTATTTTATAATTCCTTTATGGGAAAAAAAATTTAATTATTTTTTATGCAAGCATTACCCTTATGTAGCACCTAGGAGTTGTGTAAGGCCAACTTCTGTTTTTTACATGATGCATAAAAAAAAGTGGGTTCCTCCATAATTTAATTAAGTTATTTTCTAGATTATATATACTTCATAATGGTAAACTTTCAACTTTATAATTTTAAGGGGTATTTTCTATATGTTGTACAAGGGTAGGTCAATGATTCCATGTGCTGCTTAAGAGCCATCCTAGATTTTAATAATGGTTATTCCCCTTGAAAATTCACAGAATAAGTGTAATAATTGTGTTTTTTAAAGGTAATTTGAGGAATAAACTAAATAAAAAAGGGTAGTTCCTTATATGTGTAATGATATCTCAGCATTACAATAACTTACATTAGGGTTACTTAAGGTTCTTCTTACTTGTGTAAAGGTAACTCAGTCACTGCATAAGGATATATTCGAGTTGTGTAGGGGTAAAAAGTTACTTATGAATTCTATGTAAGGGTATCATAGAGTTTTTTCGGATTAGTCTAGGAGAGTGACCTGCATAAGGATAAATCTCAGTACTATTACATGATGCATTAGAGTTACGTCACTTTAAAGTCGGGTTACCCTTACACAGCACCCATTTTGAGTTAAATGTTTTTAAATCGTTTTTTTTCACTATTATTCTTCTATAAGGACCTATAATTCCTTTTATGATATTTTAAATTCCAAAAATACATGTAAATCAATTTATTAACATGTGTTAATGTTGTAACTCATATCTTAATGGATTTTAAAACCTTTGTATTCAATATTCAAGTGGAACTAAAAATTAATTAGCGCTCTTAATTTTGGGGGTTTTATTAATTGTACCCATTTAGTATTTTTTAAAATAATTGAACCTTATATGACCTATATCTTCTTGTCTCATATCAATAATTATTATGGGTATTTATCTATAGTAAAATAAGATCTATTTCCTTTTGCTCATTTATTTTTATTTAAGTTTTTCCTCTCCCTATGGCTGGTGTTTCCTCCTAGTGTTTTGAGTTTCCATGAAATAACTAAGGTGGTTTTTTATATGATATTACTTCATTTTTTAATTCATTTTTTATAGAAATTCATATAAATGTTTTTATTATTTTATAATTCATTTTATTTGAATTCTAACCGCGAAACACCTCATCAATTCTTCTTTAATCATTTTTTTAATTGAACATTGCATGTTCAATATTTTTATAATCTTTTCTCCTATCATTATTTAAAATTTTTTAATTCCATTTTAGATTTTATTTCCATTAAAATGTATTTTTAAGTGTATTTTTTTTTGAAATAAATGGTGTATGAGGAATTATATTTTCTAATGTGAAATTCTATGATCTAATAAAAAAAAATAATTATAAAATGTTTTCCACATGATTTTGGATGCTATTTTGATATGACTTAAATCCTTTTTATTTTTGAAACAAAATTTTAAATTCTATATTACTATTTTGAATGAGTTTCTCCATATTCGTCACTTTATTGAGGTTATTTTAATTGAATTGGGTATAAAAACCCTTTTGGATATTGATTTGGAAATGAAATCATCATTTTAAATTTATGGTTCTTGATGGCATCATTGGAAAATTATGATAATCCTATCTTATTATAATCTCTTAATAAGAAAAACACTATTATTGTACCTCCCATTTATGGGTGATGAAAAGGGGATTATTCATTTCCCGGGAGATCAAGGGTGAGGGTGATATGTGAATTTAGAAATAATTTAAATATTAAGGGAATGAGCTCATGTTGAGACTGATGGGGATTCCCTTTGTAATACATAGAATATTAGTATCTCATTATCATTGTTTTACTGGTCATGGGAACCTAGGTATTGGGATAAGATAGAATAGATTTATACTTTTCTAGTATAGTCACTCCATGTCTTGTAAATCTATAGAGAATATGATAGTTTCAAGATATAAACATACTGATAAGAAAGTGGGTGTGAGTGGAATTGGTTTGCTTGTGACCCATGAGAGTTAATATAAGCTTGAATGTAAATCATGATTTTTTAATATCTTTTATATCTTAGACTCTCTATCATATCTAGGTTATACCCATAACATTTTTATACTTGATACACGATATATTATAGTGTTCATTGTCACTACTCAACACTAGAGTTTCCTTTCTTGATTGATTACCAATATTTATTGATATTCTTATTGAGATGATTCACCTTTAATCCCCAATATTGACTCTTGTATAGATATTTTTATATATTCTATACTCTTACCATTTCATGATTTATTTGAATAAATTTTTTGAAATGGGTTTCAATGATTTTTGAAATATTTTTTTGTTTTTAAATTATGGAATGGAATATTTCCATTTTTGGTTTCATAAAATATTTTGAAATGTTTAACATTCTTTATTTGAAAATCAATATTGTTTTAATTTTATCTTGATGACCATAGTTTCCTATTATAAAATGTAAATCCTTATTTTCTCTTATTATACTCTATTAAATAATATTTGGATTTCCTTATGAAGTAACTATATAGACTCTTTAGTGAAATCATACGAGGCTCTATAGATAACACGATGATTTTTCTATTTTGTGTTTTTAGCCTTTATATTCTTATAGATGGTGATTTTGTTTGTGTTTTCTTACTTTGTGTGATTGTTCTTGGTTAGTCGTTGGTAGGTGATTTTTTTATGTAAGGTGACTGTGGATCACCATGATATGGGTTTTAGTAATTTTTTTCTGCTTCGAGTTTTTATATAATCTTCTTATACAATAATATTATATTATTTATTTATTTTTCTAGTTATGTCTGTATAATGTACATTGAATTTATGATCTTATTTTTTGGGATGAATAATTTCCAAAGGATTTTTTAATATTCCCAGGAAATTTTCATCATCCTTTAGGGATCAATAATGATATTCATGTTAGTTGATAATAAATTTGAATTTCATTTTATATGATATTCTTAGTTCATTAAAAAATGGTATTATAGAAGGTATTTAATTAAAATAAACAAATTTTAGTTGAAAGACATTATATTATTTCGGGTGAGTTATGTAATAAATAATAATATGAACATGTCAAGACTCAACTGTTAATTTGTGACTATGTTCTGATCACCACCTCTTTAATATAAGACTTGAGTTACTAAAGAAATTAGGGAAATGAGTCTTTCAATTTAGTTATTGGTTTCCTAGTGATAAATTATATTTAGATTCCTGATGTTATTATATTTTATTTTGGAAATCTCTTATTAGTTTTGGGATGAAAGAGAAATAAGACCAGAGTCACATTTTTCCTCCACGTTATAGTAAACTGTGACGAATACATTCATATTTATACTCTAACCTATAATTGGTACCATTTCCATTTGTATCCTAAATGAATTAAATCATTTGAGGTTATTTTTTAGGGTTATTGTTTTCTAAAATAAATTTTGGTTGTGGTCTATTTCATGTCCTTATTTTTTGTTTCAACTCTAATGCCATTCATTATAATTTTATGTATTTTTGAAATCCAAAATGTGTCCTGAAAAATATTTGAGTTCTTTGAAAAGAAATTAATTACAAAAATAAGTTTTTTGTGGAATGTTTGGTTTTAGAAATAAATTTTCAAAGTCTATTTTTTATGTTATAAAAGAATGTTTTATGAAGGAATTTTGATAATAAAGTGGATTTAAACTGGTAATAGTATTAAATTGGATGAAAAATGGATTAATGATTATTAGACCATTACAGAATTACCAAGAGATGGTAAAGGACTTTTTAAAACTGTGTTGTATTTAAATAAATATTTAACCTATTGAATAATGGTTTTTTTAAAGTAATGATGCTTTGATAAAATTAGTTTTTAGACTATTACAAATATCTTGTTTTTCTATTCTGTTTTTTTTTGTTTGATGCTTGAATTCATGAGCCTTTATTGCAAGATTCCCAAAATTTTCTCCCAAAACATTTTTCAAGAAAGATAAAAAAAATTATTTGTTGTTCCAATCATTGAAGTAGCCCTTAATATTATTTAATGTGACATATTTAATTGAAACTTCGGCCCAAAATCTATATCAAGTGGTGTATTTGGAGGATTTCTAGTTGTTAGAACCCACCTAGGTCATCTTGGATCATTTTCCTCTTTCCTATAGAGGTGGCCATGTTTTTCCTAAAGCAATGATGTGGCATGATGAAGTTGAAGGTATCTTTTAATCTCTCCTGGCTCATTATTCTATAAAGGTAATGTTTATCAACTATTTGTTTTAGGTACTTGGTTGAGAGTGGTGGGAGGTCATGGTTCCTTCCTATCTTCATGAAATAATGTCGTGGGAGCAATTAAAGTCAGTCTTCATTTATTTGAAGTATCTGGTGGATGTAATGAATGAGATAATTTTTGGAGCACTTGGGTTTTAGTCAAGCCGAGCTATTTTTTGTGAAGTATGACAATCAATTTTCAAGTTTGTTATGTTTCTCAACTTATCTTATTGGTGGTGACTCCCTTAAGGATTTCTATTGTATAAAAGGTATTCACCGTAATCTTAGGACTATCATCTCAAATTCATGTTTGAACTCTTATATAGAGAATCATTAAAGGAACTTTTCAATTGAATGGGAGCTATTATAGTGATAATAAGGGAATAATGAATCGTTTGTAGTTGGGTTAGGAAAATATGTTATATCTAGAGTACCATAGTAGCTGGTTGAGCAGGGAAAGAAGAATAATCTTGTGTGATTTTAGTGGGGGGATCTTAGGAATTCTATGAAGTCATTTTTTAATTCTCTATGAGTTTATAAATGGTGTAGTATCATTGATAACCATGAGTTGTTTTATAATTTTGTCTTCAAAAAGAATAAAATTCGGTTTGGGATTATCATCTCTTGACTATGGGGTAGTATATTTTTCAAGATAATAGGGCTCCAGCCATTTTCTTTATAATGAATCTTTTCATATATTGTAAGAGCTACTGATGTTGGTTGACATTTATTCAACCTATATTTTCCAACTTCATAGTGAAAATTGTTTATGTTTTTCTTGTGGTGACTCATTGGTTTTGGTGACCTTCTTATTCTGGATATCGCTTATGCCTTTCTTTGGTTATTTTATGGATGTTCTCTTGTGGACCTTGGTTGTGATCATGATAAAGGTTTAATTTTCTGGAGATATATGGTGTTGTTACTTATGGATATTCAGTTTTGAAAGTTTGTCCATTATATTGAGTAGTTTGATTCCCTTGAGGTTTGATGTGATCCATGTAATAGAGTGTAGCCATGTTCCAGGAACCTTTAAATATACTGATTTATTTCTTTTTGAAACCCTCATGTTGATTCCATCTAAATTCTTCTCCCTATAGTCAGTGTATCATATCATTTAGTTTTTTTATTCCTTTGTATCGTATTATTTTTCCATTGATGGTTAGAAATCAAATATTGAGGTGATAGATGATCATCCTCATGAGCATGTAGTTCCCGATCTCTGCACTGGTCTTATTTTTTTGAGCACTTTTTAGTTGGACTTGGTTTATCTTGGTGATTTTACTTAGGTACCTAAGACAGTGAGATTTATTAATGGACTAAGAACCCGTAGGTGCTGGTATTTTATTCAATGAACTCATCAAGGGGGTAAAGACTGATGTTCAAAATCCTATGTCACCATCCAGTACATTCCCCAGGTATAAATACTTGTCAATTTTGTTTCTTAATTGTAAATTATTTGATCATGGATGGATGTTAAGATCATTGTCTCTTTTTGGAATTGTTGGGGTGATTTTGATATTTCATTCCTTGAGTTTCAGTTTCATATCTTGGTTATTCCACGGTGAAAATTTATCAAAATTTATTCTCAATGTTGAAGAGTAATGTTTTGAGGGATTGTTTCCTCATGTTACACAATTTAAGTAAATATTTAAATTTTGGGAAGACTTAATCCAGACCAATGTTTCTTTTTGGTTATTTCATTATTCCTATTAGTGTTGTGGAGTTTTATTTAGTGATTTGTGTTGAACATGGATTTTTATCAGGTGGGTAATTTTTAGAGAGTTTTCTTCTATTTTATAGAACATCCAACTCACATATTGAGTGTGTGAGTTCTTTTAGTCTCATCCTTATATAACTTTTTACTCGATGTTTTCTTGGGAAATAAATCCTTATAGTGTGGATAATTTTAACACCCCCATTTTTAAAATAATTAAATACCTTTTTGGTTTTATCTTATAAACATTTTGTAAAAAACATTAATAATTTTTTAAGTAATCCTTACCCATGATTGGAAAATATGTCTTGTGTAAGGGTAACTTGTGTTCTATGAAGGTTGTGTAAAGGTAAGAGGGTTTTCTCTAAGTTTTGTAAAGGTGTTATAAATATTCTATATGTTGTATAATGGTAAAATTACTACTATATAAGGGTATTAGGTATTTTTATATACTACATGACTGTAATTTGGTGAACATATTCCCTATGTAATGGTCATACCAGCTTCATGAAAGGGTAATCCCCTTGAAAATGTTCTATGTAATGGTAAATAAAGAACTATGTAATGGTAATCCAAGGAATAGACTAGTTTCATAAAGGTATTTCCTTAGTTGTGTAAGGGTGTCATGCAATTACAAAGGATCATGTAAGGGTAAGATGAGGTTCTCCCTTATTGTGTAAAGGTAACCTAGTCACTGTGTAAGGGTAGATTTGATTTGTGTAATAGTAAAACCTTACTTCGGAAGGATACATATAGATATCAAATAGTTGCATAGGTGTATTCTGAGAAGTTGAACTACATAAGAGTAAATCTCAAAACAAATAGATAATTATTATGAGCTATATAAGGGCAAATCCCTGAAACCCTTACACACCACCCTTTTTGAGTAAAATGTTATTAAAACATTTTTTCATTCTTCTTCTATCAAAAGGACCTATAAATCAATTTTAAATGATGAAAATTGTGTTAAGAGACTCTTTAACCTATTTAAAGATTGTGATTACAATATTAAAAAAAATTAAAAAATTATTTTTCAAGATTCATGTGAAATATAAAATTAATTATCATTCTTATTTTTGGGAATTTTAATTCTTCTCTATCTTTGGTATTTTCAAAACTACCTAAAACTTAACTACCCTAAATTTTATAGTGTTATATAAATATTACTCTTAGGATATTGTATATAATAGAAAAATATCTAGTTCATTTGGCCCATTTCCTTTTCTTCAAGTTGTTACCCCCCTCGGGCTGGTGTTTCCTCCCAATGTTTTGCGTTTTAATGTGATAATTGAGGTAGGTGTTTCTAGGTTGTTTCTTCATCCTTTAATTCATTAATTCTTGATAAATTTCTAGAAATTTGTTTTTTAGTTTCTAATATATGTTCTATGAATGTTAAACATGTAATACCACATCAAATATTCTTTTCCCCTCTTTTGTATGAATTTAACATGGCATATAAATAATTTTTATAATCTTTTCTCCACTCAATATTTTTAATTTATTGAATTCTATGTTATTTTTTATTTCTCCTGAAATGTCTATTAAAGGATATTTTGGTGAAATAAAGGTCTTGGTACGTATTTTATTTCCTATAGTGAAATGTATTTATTTAAATTAAAGGAGTGATTTATGAAATGTTTTCTACATGGTTTCGATTTCTTCTTTGAAGTGACCTAAGAACTTATATATTGTGAAACTTACTTTTGAATTTTTTTATGGCTATTTTGAAATAAATTATTATCATTCTTCAATTCAAATTGGTTTTGTGAAAGAAAGTAGGTATGAAACCTCTTTTGAATGTTGATTTGAAAATAAAGGCTTTATGTGAAATTTATGATTCTTGATGGATTGGTTGGAACATTATTATAATAATGTCTTGTGATAATCACATTATGTGGATTACCTTATTCTTATACATCCCATTGATGGGTGATGAAAATGGAATATTTTTATTGAGGGAAATAAATGGTGAAGGAGAGATGTGAACTCAGAATAAATTAAAATGTTGAGGGCGTGATCCCATGTTGATATAGATAGGTATTCAACTTGTAATACTCATAACTTAATTTTCTAACTCACGTTATTTTACTAGTCATGAGAACATAGGTAGTGGGATGAGATGAAAAAGATTTATTATGTTCTAGTGGTCTCACATCCCTCCTAATGCATCCGTAGAGAATATGATAGGTTTGGGATATAGATATGTGACTAGGAAAGTGAGTGTGTGTGGAGTTTTCTTTATTGCGACCCCTGATAATTGATCTAATCATGATGATTAGTCATGATTTTTTTATTTGTTTTTCTATGGTGGATAGAGTATGGTATCTAGGTTTTACTCATGAAATATTTATAATTTATACTTTATATATGACAATGTTCATTATCACTACTTGGAACTAAAGTTTCCTTTCATGATTTTTATCATTATTAATTGATATAGTTTTTAATATGATGCACATTGACCCTATTATATTTACTCTAGTGCATATTGTTGATATTTGGTTCATACTCTGACATTTTCTTTATTTATCTAAATATATCATGTGAAATGGTTTTCCAATCATTTCATGAAAACTTTTGGTTTTTAAATTATGAAATGACATGTTTCTAGTTTGGGTTTCATAAATGACTTTGAAATGTTTAAAGATGCATTTTCTAAATTCATTCTTCTTCAAATATAATATTGATGGATTTAGTTGTACATTATGAAATATTAAGCCTCATTATATCTTATTATACTCCCTTTAAGAATAATTCTATTACCTTATAAAGTAACTACATATAATATATTGTGTAATCATACTACTCTATGTAGCACACACCCTACTCGTACCATTTAGTGTTTACAACCTTTATGATCTTATAGAAGGTGATTATGTTCTCATCATCTTCCTTTGTGAGTTTATGATTACATGGCTGATGGTAGTTGACTTGGGTCATATAGGGTGATCATGGATCACCATGATATGGGTTTATTAATTTTTTTTAATTTCTATTTTTATAATGTATCATTCTACCCTCATATGGTTTAATTGAATTATTTTTATAATGATTTTTTTTTGTATTTTTCTTTGACTTTTTTATCTTAAATAGTGGTAGAATGTTTTCCTAAATTATGTTTCCAGATTCTCTAGGTGCTCATCGAAATCCAATAGTGATCAGTATCACTCTTCAAGTTACTGATGAATCTGTTTGAATCCCAATTCTCAAGGTATTCTAGGTTTGTTTGTTTCATCCCATCATATTCTAGAAAATCACTAACACCTACTTTCATATGACCAGACACTTCTATCCCTTTATCTATGAATTCTTCCTCTTATTCTTTTACATCGTAAACTTATTTTTATCCACTTATTCTTGAACTTCCTTATCCTCTTTTCCCATTAGTTATTCATCCTCAAATCTTTTCTCATAATCTTTCTCGTCCAAAGGGTAATCTTGGAAATATCAAGATATTTTTTTTCTTTGGTACTTATTTATGGGTTTGAGGAGATATTCCCTTATAAAATTCCATACGATCATAAATCCATTCATATTTAATGGGTTTCATTTAATATACATATATTATAAATAGTGTCTATTAATGATATTTTTATGAGATCATACCTCAATGTTGGAAAACACTAAATGTACATGAAAAGTTGAAAGAGATGAGAGATTAATTGAATAAATGGTAGTTTCTTAGACCAGTGAAGATGATAAGTAATATAATTCATTATACGGAATACAAAATTAATGATAATGAATTCAATATCTTGGATTATTATGAAATGAACCTATATATCAATCAATTTTTTGGTATCGTGATCATTAATCAGTGTGTGATTAAGGATTGAATAATTCAATCAATTATACAGTTATCAAGTGAGATTTAATTTATGTTTATAATATATGAATTAATTTTATAGGTGGGAATCTCAAGTTCTTGATCAAGATCATTTGATGAATCTCAATGGAATTATCCTTGAGTTAACTTTATTATTTTGGAATGAGGGATGCCTAAAATATGATAAATTAGATTATGTATAATGAAAATAGGTGACCCACTAAAATTTTAATATATATATATATATATATTCAATTTCATCTTATGGATTAAAAACAATGTTAAAATAAAATTCATTATCTAATAAAGGGTAAATAAAATCTCCTTACGATGGTTCAATGAAATAATTTTATTTTTTAACTAAATTACTCTTAATTTAGATCCAATATCACTTTATAAAATGTAAATAAATGATCCTACACTAAATTATGGTTTTATCACATAATACATAACCATTTTTTATTATGAGATGTTCATGATTTGATTATCCATCCTTTCTTCCCCCTTACCGGATTTGTGATGTCTCATTAGATAGTGTAAATGAAGGAAGAAATATTAAAGATTTATTAAAAGATAAGATGTGGACTAGGGTTTATGATAAATATAATAGTAGAAATGAAAGATTATATATATATATAATTAACTAATTTATAAATAAGTGAGGATAAATACTTTCTGTATTTTAGGAAAAGAAGAGGGATCAGAGGTATGGATGTCTATAGATAATATATAGTAAGAAGGATCAAGAGAGGGTGTCAATCTGTGGGGTTAGTGGGTTAAAACAAGAGAAACCCAACCCTAGCCCAAATTTAATAAATTTTTAGTGAATCTGTTGAGTATCATTTATGCCAAAGCATTATTCCTAGTGGAGTAAAAGCCTATTCAAATATTCTTTCTATGCTATTAGGTTCATAGGGAACTAGGATGGGGTACAAAATGGATTATTTCTTGGATAAGAATAAAAAATAGGTTTAAAAGGATAAAAATAAGATAAAATAACAATTAAAAATTTGTAAAAATATCTCCCCAAACCAATTAAGGCTGTGTTAGTGAAAATGATAAAATAAAACATAAAGATTTTATTTCCTGAATTTCACTATATATTTATATGAATTAAAAATTAAAATATAAATTAATTATTATATTTTAATAATTAATATAATGATAAAAATATGTATAAAAAAATATTAACTAATATAAATTAATATAAATTATTTAAAGTGAAAAGATGTATGAATTTTACATTTAATTGTGATTATAAATTAATTTTTATTTAAAATTCATAAATTAAAAAAAAGATTTTATTAGTATAAAATATTCAAAACTACTATTTAATTAAAATTTATATATATATATGTCATGTTATAAATTCAAAAAAAATAAATTCATATCAAGAATATATCATACATGAAGAGTTGATCAAATTTTTCACAGTATATAAATTTTGATCCAAAATTCAATTAATTCATTTTTTAAATTTGTCAAAAACTAGACATACCTATACCCCTTAATAAAATAAAATAAAAATTAGAAGGCTTTTATGAATTTATCAGGTAGTTTTTGATGGATTCTTATAAACACGAGAAATATGTAAAAATTTTGATAGTGGCCTCTCACGATGAGGTTCCTATGGTTATATCATTAGTTCATAAGGGATAAATGGGATTTATATATAAACCTTTCACAGTAGTGTTATTTAACTTAATGAGTATATAACATTAATATTAGCCAGAGTAAACAAGTGTGTTCATTATAAAAATCATATGATTACAACAACAATCCAAAAACATATATTTTATCATTATGGAAGAAAAACAACTGAGTTTTTATTCTTACTATTCTAAGAGACTAATGATATTATAAGTATGTGAAAATTACCCCTTTTACTTTCCCAATATATTTGGAATCAATGTAAATTATTAATTCAAAATGTGTTTAGTTTGGATAGAGTAAGTAATGATTATTCACATATTTATGATATTTAAATATGTTTTGAAGAGACATAAGTTGAAATTCATTATAATTGGGTTGAAATGAGAAAAAGGAAAAACAATAAAAGTTGTATTTGGATAAATCATGGTAAGGTAAATAAATATCCAAATCATACCATATTAGAGCTTATTATCTACCATTTTATCAGATTTTTCTATTGTATACAAGCATCAAGTACTTATATGAGTACTTATTTCCTACAAGAGATCCATGCTAAAACACTTAAAATGTTTATTGGTGTGTCCTCTCAAACTCAAAATAATTTCATCATTATTTTCTTAATTTGAAAATTGTGAAAAGTTTTAAACTCACCCATAATACTCATTTCAAATTATTTTATCATTCAATATTAAAACTGAAAATAAAGTAATTATTTAGTTGAAAAAAATATAACATCATCAAAATAAATATTTAAAACTAGAAAAACTTTTGAAAAACTTTTTAAAAATATGATATAATCCAATTTCCTCATAATGAATTCATTATCAAATAGGTATTTAGAAAAAATCTCAAACCATGACCGGGAGATCATTTTAATCTATAAAGATCCATAGTTAACATGAAAAAAGATATAGAGATTGTGGATTTGAAAATTCAAGAAGATTCTATGCATATACATTTTTAGAAATAAAACCATTAATGAGATCACTCATTATATCCATTTATAAATGCATAAATTTTAGGTGATGGGAAAATTATGACAATATTTTAATGAATTGATGCTTATAAATAGGGGAGAAAGTTTCACCAAAATCAAAAAATTATTCTTGATTATATCCATTTTCTTTATATTTATATTTCTTAAAATGAATATTTTCTAATTTAACATATTCTTAAAAATGAATTTATTACCAATATTGGGATGCTCATCGAGTCTTTCAATATGAGTCTGAACATCATTTCTATTGAATTGGTTTGATTATTCTTCCAGAATATGTACCCAATTTTAATCATCATTGGAATTGTCAATATTTGGTAGACTCTATGTGTGAAAGAAATTATCTATTCTAAATAAAATTTAAAAACAACCTTTTATTTCGTTTATTATCTTATAAATAATTGATAAAATTATCTAAAGAGTTCTCATTGGATTTCACCCAAGCCTTTTTAATGGACTTACGGTTGATTCTTCCATAATATCAGTTTATTTATATCAAGGTATGACATTAATGGTTACTTTTTTTAGATCATTATCAACCTCATAAATGTGTGGTTAATTATTAATAAAATTCACAAAAATGTGTAACAAAAAAATTATATATAATTGGCCCTATTATTAATGATTCAATAGGCTTTACTTGAGTTATAGTACACATGAAAAATACCTTCATCTATTTTTCCGCTAAAAAGTATTGAGTTATCCTTCATGTCAAGAATATAACATTTACATTCAATCACCTTAATATAAAAAAATTTAGGTTTATTTCCTTTACAATGTTCATTGGGAGTTTTTTTAAGGAGGGATCTTATAAGGACATAGTTAAGAGTATAAAAATTGGTATTGATCACCTTGAACAGTAAATATTTAGGGAGTTTTAATTCATTTAATGGAGTTCCTTTAAAATATTTTTGTTTTAGGTTCCATCAATCAAAAAAAAATTATGGAGTTTTATGAGTGGGAAAAGAATAATTAAAACCTTTCATAATAAAATGTTACACAATTTATTTAATTTAAAACAATCCCCCTTGATCACATTAAATGGATATGATCTTATATACTTTTTCATTTTTATTATTCTTGTTAAATTTGATAAAATATTTAAAAGGATAATTTTTATTTTCTGATAAAAAACCACAAGTAAATCATATATAATCATCCAAAATTATGATTGTACAATATTTAAATCTTATACTATAAATCTTTATTGGATAAAAAAGATAATGGTGTCAAAGAACAAGGGACTTTGTAGTGGATACTTCCTTTTACAGTTTGAAGGATGACATTTGTTTCTAACTAAGTTGTAATAGATCACACAATATTCATTGTGAATGAAATATAGGAAAATCATATGCATGAATAATTCAGTTAAGATTAAAATAATTGTGTTTGTAATATTGAATAAGGTTTTTAGGTTATATCCATCAATAACTATCTTTTACACTCAATAATTTGAAATTATTTCTAAAAAGATATTTTAGATCAATTATTTATATATTCTTATAACTAGATACAAAAAAAAGAAAATTTTACCCTTATAATCAAACACTTTCCATATCTTTTTTCCAAATGAAAATCTAAAACTAAAAAGTAAAAGTTGAAAAATAGTTTGGAAATTATACATAAGTCCGTAAAATATAAAATATCCTAAATAAATTTTAAATTATTAAAATAAATGGTACATATACTAATGATCAAGTTCATTAAGTTTTGACTACAAGTGACATGCCCATAATCATGTTTTTCTAGGTAAATAAGTTCCAAGTAATCATATCACATATTCCTTGAGAATATACTATGCATATATAATAAACCCCCATGGGATTTTCTAATAGTAAATTTTTCCTAAAAAAAACTCGATGTAAAATATTTCAGTACTCAAATGAATTTGGTTCAACTAAGGTAGATAAAATTGATTTTGGAAACCCATAATTTCTTTGTTTGAGGCTTGAAAATTCATAGAAGGATTAAAATAATATTGATCCATGATATTGATAATTTTAATAATTTCTTTCATTAATTAAATTCAGAATGTTTTAAAAATTAGTAAAAATATTATATTGTGATATACCTTTCATTAATTTGGTTTCTTTAATAAACAAATTTTAATAATATATCTTGTTCCAAAGCTATTGTTACCATGAAATTGTGATCCTAGAATTTTTCTTATTTATTATTCACCTTAAGTTAATTTTGAGAGAGCTTCCTTGTTCTCTTAAATAATGGTTTTAAATTGATCCATGTTATACTATTATTTTAGTTTCAAAATAATTTACTACAATTCACTAGATAGTAAATTATGTTTTAATATCTTTAATTTTAATTTCTTTCAATTTTATGGTAAGCTCAAAAAATTACTATTGTATTTGATCTATATAAATTTTCAGATATTAATAATTAAAAATAAAATTTAAGACAAAGATAAATTAACATATTTACCCTACCTAATACTTCAATTTCTGCAATTAAACATTTAGAAATGTCATCACATTATTTAGATAATGATTGGGTGTCATAACATGAACTCCAAGTTAAACCCTTGCAAGACTTTTGATTTTATTATACTATTTGAATTTTTTTAGAAAAAATAGGACAATCTGAATTGATATTTCCATTCTATTTTTATTTTTATAAATTTAATTTGTCTTCTTTTATTTTATATTACTTTTTTATTTTCAAAAATATTTATTTTTCCTCTCTAATTGGTTCATTTTTTCACTAAGTGGGCAATCATTGTTTCACACTGACAAGAGATTCTATCATTTTATTAGAAATAATTATTTCTCATTTCATTGACCACCTTATTTGTCTCTTAAAATTTATATTTCATTATGATCTAATAGGCTATGAGTTACCCACCTAGTTCCACCATAAGAATACTTTTAATATCATTTTCTTCATGAAACTTCCTTACATTGGGTGAAAAGATCTTTATAATACCCAAATTGTTTCCTTTTTAATATATTCTAATGATTGAAATCACTAATATATTTTATTCCATATACCATGTCAGTAAATATAGTAATAAATTTAGTAAAACATTTGGTATATTTCATGATAAAACCTTTAATGGTTCGCCTATACATGAAAACACCATTGTTTGTAACATTTTTTATGCCATTATCTATGACTTAAATTTGTTTATTTTATCCTATGTATTTAGTGGTATCCATGTAACCAAAAAATAAAAAATTATGCATTATTTTTATTTGTTATATATTGAAACCAAAATAATCTCAACTTTTTAATATTTATCAACCAATATGAATAAAAAAATAGGGGTTATATTGTTATAATACAATCCTAGTAACACACATTCTCTAGTATCACAATAATGTGAGTGACGCCAATTGGGAATGGAGATAATGGGTGGTGGATTGAAGATATAATCAAAAATAAATTTACTTACTCAAATAAGTGTAATGTTAGTAATAAGTAATTCCATTGCCCTCATAGAGGTGTATTTATAGCTTCTATGGCTTACTTTGAGGTTTTGGAGCCTCTTGAAGAATAATATATATATTGGGTGAAAAATATAGTTATTGGTGTCTCTCATTTTGGATTATTACATATCTAGAAAGTATATTTGGTAATTGGAACTGAGGCTCTAGAAAAATGGTGTGAAAAATAGAGGTATCCAAGCATCTACCATGTCCAGTGGGTATTTGGTATGAGGATATTAAGTGGTTCGTATCCACATGTAAACTTCCAACTACTTGATACATAATTACTAAGAACCTCATTTTCAAATTAAAAAAATCCTACTAGATGCTTATATTTTCTTTTCATTATTCCTTCATCATCTTCATGATGGATGGTTCCACAATGATTCCACATCTATACTTTTAAATAATATCTATAAGATTTATTTTTGATCTAATTATATTTAAGAAAAGTAATAGTAATAATTTTTTATATAATACTCAATTAAACTATTAAAAAAATAAAGGAGTGTTTTTTACCATTAAAATAAAGTATTATTCTGATATGGGAACACTAAATATATCTTCAATTTAAAATATGAACATCTGCATAGTGTTGTGGAAATAATAACTAATAAGGCACTTCACCAATCTATTTTAGGATCTTAAAAGTTCCCAAAAAATTATAGAAACAACATTATATAATTTTCTAATCATAGGTTTCCTAAATATAGAGAAACATTCAAAAGCATTAATCCCTGATTTCAAATTTCAACTTTTTTCATAGATGACCACCATAATAATTTTACTTAAATTTATATAAAAATAGAAATTTTTAAACGAATATAACATTATTTGTCACTTATTTTACCAAAAAATTTCCCATAAAATATTTTCATGGATCTTAACGCACTAAAATGGTGATAGAAATGGTTGAACATATATTTATTTGAATTATTCTATGCTAAAAAAAATTGATAAATATTATGATAAAAAACTCCACTGATGAAAAATGATCTTACATTGGCTTGATAAAGTCATCTACAAATTAATAGAGCATGTATGAAAAAATTGAATAATTAATTCTTCTTTACAGTCTCTAGGAGGTGTTTATACTCATCCCCAACTATGACATTATGATATCCAAACCTAATTCACAAAGTTTGATCTGGAATTCTACATGACCTCAGGTTCACCTTGATAGAGACCCTAGACTTTTACTTATAACATTAAATTATTTTAAGGATAATTATACATTAGATTACAAGCCAAGGGACCTAAATTCTGTTGTCCTAGAAGACTAGGTACATAAACAAACATTATAAAAACCAACTCTATTTAAACTCTGTAATGATATATTATCTTCCATTGTGCTCATACATCTGTATTTGATAACCTGGGTATAACAGGAAAAAAGTGATTTTCTAAAATTCCAATAAGGGAATAACTATAAGAACCAGAATTATAACACAAAATAGAAGGCATGACATGATGATATAAAGAGGCATGTAAAATATGGAATCATAACATATAAACATGGGATAATTTAACCATGGAATCATGTAAATGTGGCTGAAACATATAACATGAATTTAGTATGAGTCAAGGCTAACCAGAAAGATTGTTTCTCATAGTATCATAAGCCAAGGCTAACTTCCATGAATGTTGAACATAGTATCCGAAGCCAAGGCTAACTGCCAAGACCATTGCACATAATGTCTCATGAGACTCAAATTTACCCAATGCATTGTATTGTTATCTGGTTGCACCCATCTTAAATTTCATGAATAGGTTTTCCACATAGTTAATCATACATAAACATAAGGGTTACACGTAGAAAGAGTTGGGTACCACAATCATGAATTAAAGCATAACCAAAGGGCGTATCATGAATGTTTTAATCAGGAGAGGAATTAGAACATACCTGGATGGTCATAAGATAAAATATTCATATATCATGGTAAGTGATGTCAAACATAAGTGACAACATGTAATAAATGTATTTGAATAATTTTATCCTTAAAAAATTTTTGTGTAGTTTTAAGGAAAATACTATGGATATTTTGAAATAGAAAAGGGAAAAATATGTTATATAAAACCATAAGTGAACCAAGAAGGTTTTAATAATAAAAATAATGAATTTATAATGGAAATGGTTTCTTAAAACAGAGAATAAAGTGCACTTAAAATTGGGTAAAATTTTGGGAAATTCCTTTAAAATGGGTTTGCTTATTGGGAAGTATCGAGGAGGGATTCACTTAAAAGAATGTGTATCCCTAAAAGATAATTAGGTTTAGATCTTGAAACATGATTTTAAATAATATAAATAGAATATATTATTTAAAAAAAAACTTCATTTGGGTAAAAATAAAGATAGAGAAACCCGAAGGAATAAAGGCGGTTCGAGTAGAATTTCCTACTGATTATCAGCATAGTATTGGGTGTACTTAAGAGAGCTTAATTAGAGAGAATGGGAATTTTCATCACTTATACATCATGAGGTACGTATTTGGGAGGTGATAAATCATACCCCATGATTAGGGATTAAACATATAATGGTATAGTATAGAGGACATTCTTGAATAAAAGTGAAGTCGAGAGGATCCCTTACCTTAAGTCTGTTGGTGTTATCCAATTGATATCAATGAAACGAATAGTAAAATTAGGTTCATTAATTAATAAATGTAGAATATATTATATATTTATAATATTTATTATAACATTTTTAAGTTCATTTATAACCATTTTGATTGGTTATGAGGTTCAATTTCATTGTTCGATTATGTTTGCGTACTTGGTTTTAATGATTGGTCCACTTATAATCATGTTTGGATAACCATTTAAGATAAAATTGGTTGTCCAGAATTAAAGTTATATTATATAAGTTAAAATCAAGGATATTACATGGTTGTAAATTTAATTTTTTTTACTTAGAGTGTTATACAAAACATTAATGATAAATGCTAGAATTAATTTTAGTGATTTTTCTCTTAATTAACCTGTTTTATATTATTATTTTACATCATGTGTGCATAAATATTAATGAAAATTAAATATGATAAAATAAAAATATAATATTATGGTTCAACAATAAAAATGATTTCACGACAGGAATTGAATATAGTAATAGAAATTGATAACCAGTCGTCCTTGATTGTGCTAAATTAACACATCTCAAATGGTGTTTTAATTTCCTTTAAATAAAAGGTTGGGAAAGGAGAGAAGATGATGAACTTATCCAATTAGTATAATAGAATTCTATTTCATGTATGTTACTAGAGTTATCATACCATTTGTTTGAAATGAGTTTAGTAATGAAATAAGAAAATAAAATAACTTGGAAAAATAAAATAATTTAAAATATGAATTTACCTCCTGAGTTTATCTCCTTTGAGAACTTCTTAAGGAGAGAGGTTTTGATCTTTTGAGGATACCAAATCCTGATGGAAGTGGGGAATGATATTGGGAAGAGATTTGGGTAGAATTTAAGTAAGGAACAAGGCTTGAGAGGAGTGAATAGAATTGGTAAGGATGGGTGGTATTTATAGTGGAGGAGATGAGGGTTTTCATAATATTATAATCATTAGTTTATTATTTTTCCATAAGTCAATAAATAGTGATGATTACATAAACACGAATAGTAATAAATTTATGTGAGTTTGAACAAATTTCCATTTACATCTTCCATGACACAATCATGACGCATAAATTCAGATTTTAGTATTTATTGTGAATTAACAGATTTTACTATTCATCAAGAAATAACTTATTTTAGAAAAATCCAAAAAAATAACCAAAACCATTTGTCGATGTTTAGAATCAAAAAAATGAAGTCCATATTTCAAAAAAAAATGTGAATATTATTAATTTAATATTTAATTAAAATCAAAATTTATTTAAAATAAAACCATATTGAAACACATATTTTCTTATTCAGAGATATAGGTATATTGTACTCCCACATGAATATTATTTATATACTATTATAAGTAAGGTTACTATTAATTAAGGTATCTGACTATTCATAAGGGTAAAATTACTATTCTTAATGGTGTGTTACTATTCACCAAAAATTAAGATGGTCATATTAGACTCCAAATAACTTATTGATCACAACTATGTATGATATATTTTCGAAATTCAAATAATAAAAGTGACAAACTTGTGTTTGAAGGTCACATTATACATAGTAGTTAATTATGATGATTTTTCATGTGATTTTATGACATAATCATAAGAATGAAATTTAAATAGAATACTTTGGGTCATTAAATTATTCCCCTTTAAGAAATTTCACCCTCCAAATTTCTTTTTACATTATTGGCCATAAACAGGTGTGGGTAATTTTTTTTCATTTCCTTCTCTAGTTCTCATGTTTCCTCCTCTTACTTATGGTTTTTTCATAGTACCTTGACTAGATGAGTAGTCTTGTTACGTAGAACTTTATCTCTATGATCCAAGATCTTCACTGGATGCTCCTTATAAGAAAGGTCATCCTCCAACTGTACCACCTCTAAATAAAGTACATTTCAGGGATCTGGTAAGTACTTCTTTAAGAGGGATATGTGGAAGACATCATGTACTTTCGACGTGGTAGGTGGAAGTACCGGTCTATATGCCACAGCTCCGACTCAATCAAGGATTTTGAAGGGGTTGATGTACCTGGGACTTTGCTGTCCTTTCATCCCAAATATCATGACCTTATTCCCTGGAATATGCATAGAAATACCATGTCCCCATCTTTGAACTCAAGGTCTCCTTGACAATTGTCTGCATAACTTTTCTTCTATCTTTGGGCTTCTTTGATATATTGTTGAATGGTTTTCACCTTCTCCACCATTTCTTTGACCATTTCAGGTCCTAAAAGCTTACGCTCACCAACTTCATCCCAACACACTGGCGTTTTTCACCTTTTCCCAAAAATTCCTTCATATAGTTCCATTCGAATACTCGAGTGGAAAATTTTTTTGTAGGATAATTCAACCACTGGAAGAGGTTGGTCCCATTCACCATTGAAGTCCATAGAACCTTTTATAAACATATCTTCTAATTTATAAATAGTTTTCTTAGATTTTCCATCATTTTTAGGATGATAGGTCATACTGATGTTCAGTTTAGTTATTAGAGCATGTTGTAGACTTTTCTAGAACATTGAGGTGAATCTCATATCCTGATTGGATACAATAGATAGTGGAACTCCATGTATCCTTACCACTTATTTTATATATAGTCATGAAATTTGATCCAATGAGAAGTCCTCTCGAATTGAGGTAAAGTGAGTTGTCTTTGTAAGACGATCCACAATGACCCATACAGAATTGTTTCCTCTAGATGTCCTAGGAAATCCAGTGACAGTGTCCAAGGTGATGTTCTCCCACTTTCATGTTAGTACAGGTAGTGGTTGCATCATCCCCTTAGTAATTTTCCTATCATCCTTCACTTTCTCACATACCATGAACCTTGATGTATATTAACCAATATCCCCTTTCATATTGTCCAACCAAAAGTTTTCTCATAGATCTCAATACATCTTTCTGATCCCTCAGTGAATAGAGAAGATTGAGCTATGTGCGTTATTCAAAATCTCATTCTTTACCTATAGATCGGATATTACACATTATCATGACCCATATTTTACAACTCCATCCTTTCCAACCATGAACTCAGAGTATTTACAATTTTTAATAGCTTCTACCCTTTTCTAAAGTTCCACATCTTTTCTTTGAGAATCCTTTATTTTCTCCATGAGGGATGGTTGAGCAATCATTTGATAAAGTATTGATGATATTCTTCCCTTAAGGATTCCCATGTCCATCCTCTGCAAATATAAGAATATCATATCCTTTTGAATTCTCATCATTGATAAAGATACAGGATGTAAAGACCCATAATTTCCGTATAATTTTTTTTAATTATATGGAATTTTTACGAGACTGTGAAATATTACACAACATGATTCTGAGGCCCAGAGTGCCCGAAATGATCCTTCAAAAAATTGTTTAGCTTAAAATATCTTGTGTGAGTAGTTTTCAGGAAAAAAGAGGAATATATCTTAAACGAGTTCCCGGATCAAAAATCTGAGGGCACCGTTGCGTTCAAGATAGTGGGTTTACCCTAGGTACAACTTAAGTTTAGTCCGTGCAAGCCTCTAATGAGAAAACCTAAAAATGGAATAACCGTAAATAAAATAATTAAATAAAATTATATTATTTTTCAAATGATTATGACTCATGAGTGGTTAATCATATTAAAAATATAAGAACACCACTGAACTCGTGAAGGTCTTCTTTCCATAGGTAGATACTAACTTTGGCCATTGTGGGCCACCAGTGGAAGTTGGTTTCTGTCCATAAATAAAATAATTAAGTGAAAATTATTTTATTGTAAAATCTGTAACTTCTAAAAGGTATCTCGGATTGAAAATATGAGAGTACTGCTGAGCTCGTGAGGTTGTGTTCCCTCTTAGGTGGAGCCAAACTGATACACCCGATTTGTGTATACATTTTCACATACTTTATTAAAAATAAGAACAATATTTCCACAATTACCTAATGTTTAGGTGAAAATACTTTTATATTGGTGATCTTGTTCATTTTCAGGAGATTTATGGCCAAATACACAAAATGGAGGATAACTGATCAAAATTTACAAACTACATAGAATTTACTTATACACACGTTGTGTACATCCACACTTATACATGGATTGACCACAACAACTACATGCCCAATTATTAAAAATATAGTACATGTCGTGTTCATAATTTACACTCCATGTACACGCTACTAGAATCAGTATGTGGATGAGAAGAAGTCGACATGCCCATGTGGCCGGAAGAAGGGAAAACACCATGTTCAACTTATACACACCATGTAGACCTTTCTAGAAGTGGTTGGTGGCCGAAAAATAGGACTACACATCATGTGTGGAGGCACTACATGCTGTGTATATCTACCTACCAAGAGGTTTCGTGTTCCAAGTCAAAGACGATGTGTTAGGCTACCTACTAACAGAGAAAACAAGTAAAAAAGAGCCTTGACAAAACTACACAATGTGTACTTTGGCTACACGTCATGTAGTTGTATTTTATATAAATAGAGGCCTTGGACATTGGACTTTGGAGGAGAAAAATTATGGAGATAAAAGGATTGAAGGACCCAAGGGAGGATTCCATGCTGCCATACTACCGCCATACCACCGTTTACTGAAGAATCACTCCCTCCTCAAAGTTTCAAGCATGATCACATCAGGTATCAATAGTTTTCTTCTTATCCTTACCTCTATATGTAAATAAACACCTAGTGTGTTGGGGTTGTGGGAGATGATGAGTTGTAATTTGAATTAGTTTTTATGAATGTGTTCGTTCTTTTCAACTTATTCTTATTCTTCTTAAATCACTTCATCTTATCAGTAAAAATTCTGAACCAGACCAAGGGAATAATTTTTAGTGATTCAAAAGAAGAATAGCAACAAGTAATTTTATGACCATTGGAGGTATTCATCGACTGAAAATGGATTAATCCAAATAATGAAATGTGAAACACTATCTACCGGACCAAGGAGTTAGTTTATTCAACTCTAAATATAATTTTACCAGACCAAGGAAACTTAATATAAATTGAATCCTAGAGTGTTGGGTTTTTATGAACAACACAACCTCATAAGCAATTTGATTTAATAATAAACTTCTCATAAATCCATAACCCCAACACATTTCTCTATTCATTTGCATCAGAACCAGTTTCCCTGTATTTTACATTTATTTTTTAAGTAATTTGTTAAAAGATAGTGAAAACCAATTATTCTTTTTGTATCCAAGAGAACCAAATAATCTCTAAATTCAGAAAACTTCCATAAAAAAATAAAAACTAAGTTAAGCATGATAAAATAAATTCTTATTCCCTGTGAATTGATCCCTTACTGGTGTTATATTTGTTAGGGTAAAAACAATTTGGGACACCGATAACATACCTTTAGTGAAACAACTCGCCAAATTTTGGCACCATTGTTGGGGCACTAATAAAAGTTAATTTTTTTATTGTTTTAATGAAGTTTTTATCAAATTTTAGTGAAAATAAATATCATAAATTCAAAAAAAAAATCTCTTTTCTAATATTATTTCTTTTTGTCTTTCTTTTTCTTCATTTACGCTTGGTGTGTTTCATATTGTGAAAGATTTTAGTTGTTTGAGTAGCTACCTCACACGTTCCAAGAACATTGAGTCGTCAGGATTTTTCCCAACTAACCTGGAGATCAAATAGACATTTTTGAGGCACCAATGAGCACTCATGACTGAGCATAACCAAAACACTCTTATAGTGTAGAACTAGGAAGGTAATCCAGCTACTTTCCAAGGAGATGGATAGCATTTAGGTCCTAATGACAACCAGAACCTGCAATCCCCACATGCTCCAGGGTATGGACCGCAGCAGCTCCAAAAATTCCAACTAAAGAGGATTCCATTTTTACACCCAGGTCAAGGGTCATACTACGCCCCTTAGGAACAACAATTCATGCTAGATCCACTCCCTCAGTAGCCACCTCCACACCGTAATCTTAGAGAATATGGCCTTCCATCTATCCACAGAGCTGACACAGGCATCGTCCGTCCACTGGTGTAATCCCAACACTTCGAGGTCATGCCTGCTATCATGCAGCTGATCTAGAACATCATTCAATTTGGCAGCTTTCTCAGTGAGGATCCCAATGCCCATCTCTCTAATTGTATGGAGGTCTGTGACTTGTTCCACTACCATGGAGTTTCTACAGATGCCACTTTTCTTCACCTTTCCTCCTTCTCTCTAAGGGACAAGGTGAAATAGTGGATTAAAGGATTGCCACAATGATCCATCCTCACCAGGGAGGAGCAAGCCCAGGAGTTCCTGTCTAAATAATTCCCACACTCAAAGATGGTGATGCTGCAGAACAAAATCCACAACTTCCAGTAGCATGACTCGGAATCATTGTACGAATCATGGGAGCGCTTCAAGGAGATGTTGGGAAAATCACCACACCATAGACTTCCACATTGTATGCAGTTCCAAACCTTTTCTAGAGGGTTAAAAATGAATACCAATTCCATGGTGGATGTTGTTGTTGGAGGTTCGGTAATGAGGAAGTCCCCCAAAGAACTCTTAGAACTACTGGAAGACATGTCTTCCAATAGCTTCCAGTGGAATTCCGAGTGGGGAACACATAAATGAGGTATGTATAGAATTAACTACAATACCATGATAGCTTCCCAGTTAGATGTTGTGTCCAAAAAGATCGACGCGCTCAATCTGAAGGGCACGTCCCAAGTACATGTGTCAAACCATCTGATGTGTAGTGAATGTGGTGATAACCACATCATGGTATAATTTTCGAGTTCTTTTGTAGGCCCTTTGATGAGTGAGGTGAGTTATGTTACCCAAAATAGAGGGCCAAACCAGTTCCAGCAGTACCAGAACCCGGAATTGTGTGATCAATAAAACACAGGCCGGGGCCAACAGCAGCAGAATCCTCCACCCTAGTGACTGCCCGACTATAACCATCCTCCTTATCAAAACCAGTACCAGAGGCAGAAATAGCCCCAACAGGGCCCTTATCTGTAGTAAGGGTATCAAAACCATCTCCCACAATATTCACGGCAGCCACAACCTCCACCAGCTCAACAACCACCTCAGCAAGGGAACACCTCAAGGTTAGAGGATCTCATGAAAAAATTTAAATCTACTGCTGAGACCAGGTTTCAAAACCATGAGGCTTCAATGCAAGTCCTAGAGAACCAAATTGGCCAATTTCAAAACCAACTCTTGGAAAGGCAACCTGGAAAATTACTAGGTAACACTGAGAAGAACCTAATGGAGGAGGCACATGTCATTATACTACAGAGTGAAAAATAACTCCAACAGAACCAACCAGCATAGCCAGGTGCATCCACAAACCCTATTGATGAAGAAGGTACCGATACAAACCCCTCGTCATCCAAAAGCCTACAGAAGGAGGCATCGCAGAATATAGGTAAGGAGGTTGTCAAACCCTTTGAACATACCTTACCCTTCCTAGAAATATTGAAGTAGAGAAAGCTGGACCATCAGTTCGGAAAATTCATGGATGTATCAAGAAGCTGAACATAAATATTTCATTTGTAGAGGCACTGATGTAGATACCCACTTATTCAAAATTCACGAAGGAAACACTCTCCAACCGAAGAAGGATGGAGGATTTAGGGACCATTTCCCTAACCAAGGTGTGTTCTGCAGTCGTCCAGCATTAAATTCCTCCCAAACTCGAGGATCCATGTAGTTTCACTATTCCTTGTACTATTGGACCATGCGAGTTTGGGAAGTCCCTCCCCGACTTAGGGGCCAGTGTAAACCTCATGCCCCTTGGAGTTTTCAAGAACCTAGGGCTCAATGATTTGAAGCCAACCTTGGTATCCCTTCAACATGTTGACTACTCCATCAAACATCCTAAGGGAATACTGGAGGACATACTGGTAAAGGTGGGTCGGTTGATCCTCCCAGTTGATTTTATCCTCCTCAACATGGAGTATTATCAGGAGGCACCTCTCATACTTGGAAGACCTTTCCTGTCCACTGGGAAGGTACTGATCAATGTTCACCAGGGGGAGCTAATTTTACAGGTAGGAGACGAAAGAGTCTCCTATAATGTACTCAAGGCTGTCAAGCATGCATCTTTTTCAGATCATGAAGTCTGTTATTCTATAACCGCTGTGGATGATCATTTGAGTAGAAAAGGGGATGAACTGGTATGTTCTTTTACTTCAGATAACTTTATTATTCCATAAATTCTAGATGAAGAAGCGACAGAGGACTTGAAATTCCTAAAAGGCCAGGGTGGCCACTATTGGCAACGTGCAGTTGTTTCTGATAGTCTGGAATGGGACAAGGTGAAACCACTTGTGCCTTTAATTTTAAAGGTGATGGATATAGAACTAAAGCCTCTTCCATATTCTCTAAAGTATGGGTATTTGGGATACCATGAAACATTTCCTGTCATACTTAACACAGAACTGTCACAGGATAAGGAAGATGCTCTTTTGCAAGTTTTGAAACAGCGGAAGCATGCTATTGGGCGGACCGTCACTGATTTAAAGGGAATCATCCCTACCATTTTCATCCACAATGTGCTACTTAAAGAAGGTCTCAAGTAATCTCATCAACCATAGCAGTGCCTAAATCCCCCCATGAAGGAATTTTTCAAAATAGAGGTAATAAAATTGTTCAATATAGGCATCATAAATCCCCTCTCGTATAGTCTGTGGGTGAGTCCCCTACATGTGGTACCCAAAAAGGGGGGTATCACTATGATTTCAAATTAAAATAATGAGATCATCCCTACACGCACTGTCACAGGCTAGTGAGTCTGTGTGTATTACTGTAAGCTAAACGATGCCCTGAGGAAAGATCATTTCTCCCTACCATCCAATGATCAAATTCTAGAAAGACTAGTAGGGAACAACTTTTATTGCTTCTTCGATAGCTATTCCAGCTATTACTAGATTTTCATTGCTCTATAGGAACAGGAGAAGAGAACATTCACTTCCCCCTATGGTACGTTTGCTTACCGAAGGACGTCTTTTGGCACGTGCAACACCCCCGCCACCTTACAGCATTGTATCCTAGCTATCTTCCACGACATGGCAGAACAGATCCTGGGGTTATTCATGGATGATTTCTCTATTTACGGAAAATCATTTACTACTTTTTTGCGGCACATGGAACTAGTTTTGGAATGATGTGAGAACACTGACCTAGTTTTGAACAGGGAAAAGTGTCATTTCATGGTGCAAAGTGGCATCGGCTGTGGCCAAAAAATCTCATCATAGGGGATAGAGGTGGAACCGGCAATGATAGAATTAATTTCACAGCTACCTATTCCAACTTCTGTCAGAGCCATCTGCCTCTTCCAGAGGCATGTTGGTTTCTATAGGTGGTTTGTCCATGACTTCTCAAAAATAGCACAGCCCCTCACCAATCTTGTAATACCCCGACCCTAGAAGCCCAGAGTTGGTGCATTATTACATATCATTGGCATGATCACAAAAGATCAATTATCGAATGATTGATTAGTTTATTAGCCTTGGAAGTACTATATATATTCATAAGGGTTACATTACATCATAAAATGGAAAACTACAACAACATTGTTTCCATATACAACACTGAGATCCCATAGAATATCCTTGTAGGTCAGTCATAATATATTTCTTCACATCCTAGGAAAAATAAAAAATAGAAAGGGGTGAGCTTAGATGCTCAGTAAGGATAAAAATATAGCAGAAACTTTCATAAATAATCATAATCATTTAAGTCAATATATAAGACGAAAACAAAAGCCTTTTAAACTTTAACTTCAGTATAATATGGAAAATATAAAATCAAATAATTTCATTTAATTATTCAAATGGATATTCTACTAGTCAAATAATCATTTTCAATATCAATAGCCACTTTCATAATGATAGAATGCATAATTCTAGAATTTTCATAACCACATAGTCAAGCACGTGTGCCAAGACTACAAATAAAATTTTTTCAAGGCCATGTTCCAAGACACTAGTTTGTCTCCTGAGACCTACCGATGTATCAAGGATCTATAGAGGGCTCCACCCATCACTTACAAAGTCCAATGCATTCCTCATATGAAAAGGTTTAAACATATCATAAACATTCATATTAAAACTAGCATACAAAATATCAATAATTTATCCATAACCAATGAATGGTATAAAAATAAAACATCCATAGTCAAACATATCAAAAAAACCTTAAATATAATATTGATGTTTTGTATCATAATAAATCAACATCAAATAATTTTAAAATCCAACAAAGGATGTTGACATAGATGAAATCAAAACCTTTTTTAGAGAAATGTCTCTTTCAATTTTGAAATAATTTAAGAGACACATAATTATAAAGAAGTCCGTTATTTTGAAAATATTCTTATAATACTGTAAGGGAATCTTTGATGATGTTATAATGGTAGAAAATAACCACACCCACTGTATAAGTTAGAAAAACATTCTTACCTTAATTTTTTCGAAAAGGTCATAAAGTACCTTGTTTGGAAAATGACGGAAAGATTCCTTTCAAACCATTTTATAAAAAGTCAAATAATGGGATAAATTACTTTAACCCATATTCTAGTAAATAGTAAAAAAGTTTTTAAATACATTTTAATGAAACATGGATGTGGATGATTAAGATGTCCCAGTAGATACTAACGTAAAAACAACCTCGGATAATAAAGAGATTGTGAAATTAACCCTTACCTTATACTTTTATTTGGTTTAGGGAAGCTCAACCTCTTATATAAAGGTTAAATAATTGTTATTAAATTATAAAATAATCATATACATCAATATGATATCATATATGATCTTTTAATATTACTTTGTTAATAATTTTTTAGTATTATCGTCGTTTCATGTGTTAACTGATTCATTTTCCTTTATATGATTTGCTAAATAAGTAATGTTTTTTACAGATATGATGTCTATTACTCATATTCATAATGATATTAATTCTTTAAACATTATTTTTAATCATCAAATTAAAATTATTCATGAATGGATACGATGGGGAATGAATCTCATCGCGTTCATGGAGATAGTAATCCGGTCGTACGCACGAGCGACAATATAATTATTTTTAAACTAAAATAATTTATAATAGGATGGTATATCATATATACAGAATAATTATCATGTTATATTTTTTATTTACATCAATTAAACATCATCATTATACCCATCTGAATAATAATGTATGGAATAACAATTACACCATGACGTGGACACGGTAAGTTATACGTACACACGTATGGTGACATGTCATTCAAAGGATAGATAGAATAATGAATATTTTTTTACCATATTTATAATAACATAACATTATATATAAGATACTGGAGTTATTATTTTATAATGGAAACAACAAAGAAAGGGGAAGTGGAAGAAGAAAGGAACTTAAAAGAGGGGATGAAATATTTTACCTCTTCTTCGAGTTCTTCATTTTGATTTGATCAAAAGGGGTCCTTATTTTTTCTTTCTGAATAAATTTAGGCCTCTAGGATTAAGGTAGTATAGTTTATAGGGTATTTGGACAAAGTTTGGTCTAGCCAATAGGCTTTGAAGGTGTAAATTAGAGAGAAGGGGAAGTTCCCATTTATAAGAGGGGTGAGGGACGCCTTAGGAAAAGCTAGAAATATTATTTTATAATAAAATAATATTAGGTTTATAATGGAAAAAAATAAATTATTCAAAGGATAAGGTGGGGATGGTTCGAAAACTACTCAACAAATAGGTTTTAGATAGGTTTTGGTCACTATATTAACATTATCTTTTAGAATTAACTCATAGTTAAATAGTTTGAGTCATAAATGAATTTAATTATTTAAAGTATAAAAAATATAAATAAAATACAATTATGTAGGAAATATTTTTAGATTTCCAATGAATATTTATAGTCAAATTCATCTCATGTGTAACCCTATATTAAAAATGGTTTAGTTATTAAACATTGAATTTTTGACGTTTAACTCTTCTTTGAATTAAATAATAATAAATATTCTAATCTAATCCAAGTAGACCAAAAGGATCTTATTTCATTCCTAATTTTGTTTTTGGTTGAATTACACTTATCCAATAGAATTAGAACATGGGTTAGGGTAATAATAATATCATTCTTACCCTTAATTACCTATTTACTTTTAATCGTAGTAAATAAAAGTAAAAAGTTATTATTCAAAAAAAAATATTTTTTCTCATTGAACAAAATTTTACTTACTAATATCAACCGTGTTTCTCTTATTTTCAAAATTCAACTCACATAAGCGGTAAAATTATGTTTTATGTAAATTTTCAAATTCTCCTAGGAGGTTGGTAAAAGACAGTAAAAAGTTTAATAAAATTTTTATATATCTACAATTTTTATAAAATGACTCCAATGAATTATATTGAACTTATATAGGTGTTATATAACGATTTTGACCTAAAATAAATTTAAATAAAATAAATATTTATATAAATTAAAATTCGGTTTTAACCAATAACTTAGTGTTTTTCACTATTCATCAAAAATTGAAAGTTTTCTGAAAAATACCAAAATTTCACCCTAATCTAATTTTGATATTCTTAATTAAAAAATTAATTCTATTTTACCAAATTCAAAACATATAAGTTTCATTTATTAATTTAAAATTAATTCTCTTTGTCAAAACCAAAAATCATGTTTTTAAGAAATAATAACTAACATAAGATTGATACTTGTTTATGTTAAATTTCAAAGTGAAATTATTTCAAATGAATAACATTGGATTAAATGTTAAAAATATAATCTATTTATACTTCAACCATTAAAATGTATAATTTAACACTACAAATTATTTTTATTAAAAAAGTTATTTTCAGTTAAAATATAGTATTTTTCACTATTCACCATAATATGAAACTTATCAGAAAAACACCAAAAATTTATTCAAACTAAATTCATGTGTCTTAATTCGAAAGAAGAAGTTTAGTTTGTAAAATTGAATATATAAAAGTTTCAAATATTGGATTTAAAAAGGGTTCGCAATTAAAAGGCGGTAAAATTGCATTTTTTAAAAATACTTCTTTTATCAGAAAAAAATTAATTTTTTTCATTATGTTTCAGAAACTCATAATTTAGATTATAAAAGTATAAGGATTATATAAAGTTAAAAATTTAGTTAACACTATTCATAACCACTTTTGAACGGCTAGTTTGGTAAGTCATAGTGCGCTTGAACACGGTGTTGCGTGTAGTGGATGTTATTGAATTACTTTGAAGAAATAACATATTAAGAAATCTTATGGTGTTACATTATTCCCTCATTCAATAAATTGTGTCCTCGCAATTTGAAATTGTTCTTCAAAAATAAAAGGTTGAAAATAGAAAATACCTTTGTGGGAAAAACCACTTTGGAAATTGGGTTAATATAATTTAGTCTTAATAAGAGGAAAAAGGGGAATGAAAAAGTCACCACAAAATTATGATCTTGATTAGGAGAACATTGTTGGAAATTATAGACACATAATTGGAAGAAAAACTTAAATATTTATTTGGAGTTATTGAGGTCATCAGTCACAAACAAATACAGAATTGAGGGCCTCAAAGCCATCAATCTATGATGATTTAAAATATTATCAGTTCAAAATAACATAAGTTATTAACATAACACATTTTTAGTTTTAAGATCCCTTTCCTAATGTTTAAGAGTTAATTTATTCATAGAATAAGAGGGAAGAAAAAATATATATATATACTTGACAAGTTGAATTCCATCCTTTAACTAATTTCTACCACAAACTCATCTTTCACTCTAAATTATAATAGAACTTAAAAGAAATATTCTATTTGTCCTATTCTTATAGGGTTCCAAAAAAATGAATTTATTATTAACCAATTAGACCCTTTAAAAAAAGAAACTACATTATACAATCTAGGGACTTCGCGTAGTCCAATGGTAGGAGATAAATCCTAATCGCACTGTGGTTGTGGGTTCAATTCCTGCAGCTTTGTCCGACGTGATGGGTTGTCACATAGTCTGTGTATTGTCCTTTTTATAAAACTCCAAAAATAACCTTAACAATAGTATCCAATTTCAAACATAATCCATTCCAAACTTTAGACTTATCCAAAATACTTTTATCCAAACTCACAGTCTAAAATTTATAAGAAAGTTAAACATAATGAAGTTCCTTTTTCCATGTAATAACATGTGAACACCATCATCATGTATTATTTTAAATCATAGAACACACAGAATTACCATAAAACCTTATTGATTATATTCATGCTCTCTTATCCTTTATATAATACTGGATATATTCCTTATATCTAAAAATACTGAATATTCCAAAAATGATGAAATAAAAAAACTATTAATTAATTCCAAGGATTTCAATAATATCCAATATAATTTATCCATATCAACCATCTCTTATTCCAAAATTACTAACATAGTATTAGGACCATATAATCTCAAATTATCATTGAAATAGTACTGCAGTACAATCCTTATTTATTTCCATAATTCATATAACCAGTACATCGTTGATATAACACTCAAATGACACAATATTTTAATAACAACATAAGAACTGTTAATCATTCCTCTTCATCTTTAGTAGTATAATAACTTGATTATTATCCAATAGATGAATTTAGGGTATAGTCTGATGATTTGGAAATTGATTCATGTAGTGTCCCAACTCCTTGTAGATGAAGCATTGTACATTTGAAACCTTTTTCTCACCCTTGCAATCATGTACTTGGTGTCCTTTTTCTCCACACTTATAACAAACTCACATTCCCATTAAACATTTACCAAGGGGATTCTTTCCACAATTATCACATATGGGAAAATCCTTCTTTCCCTTATTCCAATTATCCATCCTTCTCTCTACCATCATTTTCGTCTCTTGCTTCCCTTCAAAGCCATAGGACTGAGAGAATTCTCTACATATCTTATTAACACATGATACTATTTCTTCATATTTTGAGAATACTTGGGAGACTATTTCCCTTCTAAATGTTTTCTTAATACCATGAAAGATTTGATCCTTCTTACTCATTGGATCATACATATTGTTGGAGTTCTCATTCCTTCTACTGGGTGCCATTTCTAAGCAATGGCATTCACTAAGTTAGTTTATGAATCGCAATGAATAATTTCAAACTTCCAAAATACCTAATGTTAATTGGATAGTTTATGGATATAATCCATAATCCTAAAAATAATTCTTTAAGGATGTATTTATTCCTAAATCCTTCATAATGGCTTGTAATGAAAATGTGAATTATTCTAAGCATATCCCCCGGGAGTGTCGTAACCAAGAGTACAGCAAGGCCCATTGTCGTGCACCAGTTCTCGTTCGAGTCTAGCTCAAAGAGGTGTTTTTGAGTTTTACCCCTAGGTACATCTGTGCCAGAGCTGCCTCTACCTAATCGTATCTAGACAGGGATTCATTTCTTGTAAAACTGAAAAAATCTCTACAGTACCAAAATTATAGAAAGTTCTTCTATACTAATTCTCAATGTCTATATTAGGATAATTTTATCTAATCATAGTTTATCTAAATCTAGTTTCAAAGGTTTGTACTAAACTTCCTCTGATACTAACTATAACACCCCGACCCCAGAAGCCTGGAGTCGGTGCATTATTACATATCATTAGCATGATCACGAAAGATCAAGTCTCGGAAGATCTATTGGTTTATTAGCCTTGGAAGAACTAGATTCATTTATAAGGTTTACATTACATTATAAAATGGAAAACTACAACAACATTGTTTCCTTAGAAAACACTAATATCCCAAAGACTATCCCTACAGGTCAGTCATAATATACTTCTTCGCATCCTGGGAAAAGTAAAACATATAAAGGGGTGATCTCAGATGCTCAATAAGGATAACAATATAGCGGATACTTTCCTAAATAAGAATAAACATTTAAGGCAATCTATAAGAATAAAACAAAAGCCTTTTAAACTTGATCATTAGCATAATATGGAAAGGATAAAATCAAATAAAGTCACTTACTTATTCACATGGATATTCTACTAGTCAAATAATCACATGCAATATCAATAGCCACTTTCATAATGATGGAATACATAATTCCAGACTTTCATAACGACATAGTCAAGGCCTTGTGCCAATACTACAAATAATATTTTTTCAAGGCCTTGTTCTAGGACACTAGTTTATCTCATGAGACCTACTGATGCATCAAGGAGCTATAGCGGGCTCCACCCCTCACTTCCTAAGTCCAATGCATTCCTCATATGAAAAGGATTAAACATATCCTAAACATTCATATTAAAACTAGTATACGAAATGTAAATACGTTATTCATAAATCATGAATGGTAAAAAAATAACACATCCACAAGAAAACATATCACAAAACCTTCAATAAAATATTTAAGTTTTGTATCATAATAAATCAACTTCAAATAATCTTAAAATCCATCAAAGGATATTGACATATATGAAATCAAAACCTATTTTAGAGAAATATCTCTTTCTATTTTGAAATAATTTAAGAGTAAAATAATTATAAATAAGGCATTTATTTTGAAAATATTCTTATTATCTTGTAATGTAATCTTCAATGATGTTATAATGGCGGAAAATAGATACACTCGTCATATAAGTTTAAAAAACATTCTTACCTTAATTTTGTCGAAAAGGTTATAAAGTACCTTGTTTAGAAAACGACAGAAAGATTCCTTTAAAAACATTTTATAAAAATTCAAATAATAATATAATTGACTTTAAACCATATTCTAGTAAATAGTAAAAAAATTGAAATAAATTTTTAGGAAACATGTATGTGGATGATAAATATGTCTTAGTAGATACTTACGTAAAAACAACCTCAGATAATAATAAGATTGTGAAATTAACCATTACCTTGTACTTTTTCTTGGTTGATGGTAGGTTAATCTCATGTATAATGGTTAAATAATTGTTATTAAATTATACAAGAATCATATACATTAATATGATATCATATATGATCTTTTAATATTACTTTGTTAATAATATTTTAGTATTATCGTCGTTTCGGGTGTTAACGGATTCATTTTCCTTTATATGATTTGTTATGTAAGTAATGTTTGTTATGAATATGATTTATATTTCTCATATTCAGAATGATATTAAGTATTTAAACATTATTTTTAATCATAAAATGAAAATTACTCTTGAATGTATACGATGGGGAATGAATCTCATCGCGTTCGTGGAGACGGTAATCCGTACGTACACACGAGCGACAATATCATTCATTTGATATTAAAATAATATATAATTGGATGGTATATCATATAAACCGAATAATTATAATTTTATATTTATTATTTACATCAATTACACATAATTATTATACCCATCCAAATAATAATGTATTGAATAACAGTTACACCACGACCTGGAGACGGTAAGCCGTACGTACACATGTATGGTGACATGTCGTTGAAAGTATGGATAGAATAATGAATATGGTTTTACCATATTTATAATAACATAACAGTATATAGATGACACTGGAGTTATTATTTTATAATGGAAATAACAAATAAAGAGGAAGTGGAAGAAGAAGGGAACTTGAAAGAGGTGATGAAATATTTTACCTCTTCTTCGGGTTCTTCCTTTTAATTTGATCAAAAGGGATCATTAGGTTGGCTTTATGACTAAAGGAAGGAATCTAGGATTAAGAGAGGATATTTGAGAGGGTATTTGGGATGATTTTGGCCCAGCCAAAAGGCTTTTAAGGTTTGAATTATAGAGAATGGGAAGTGCCCTTTTATAAGAGGGGTGAGGGGAACCTTATGAAATGCTAGAAATATTATTTAATAATAAAATAATTTTCCGATTCTAATGGATCCAAAATGAATTATTTAAATGATAATGTGGGGATGGGTCGAAAAAAACTCAACCAATAGGTTTTATACAGGTTTGGGGCAATATATTGACATTATCTTTTAGATTTAACTCTTAGTTAAATAGTTTGACATTTACCATGTCTCTTTGTATTTTTATATTATATGGTTAATAAACATAATATATACTTCTAAGAGAACCCCAAGTGGTTCATTAATTATACACCTATAATTATATAAATCTTTTGGCTAAACCTTATATTTTTTAGAAAAGAATATCAATTAATAATATAATATTTGTTTTAAAAACTCTTTTATGTCAATTTTGACACTATTTGATATTTTGTTTTTCTAAATTCATAAAATCATTATAACTTTGAAAATAGTTCATCTAACAAACCCTAATATGTCATATTAACCAATAAAATTAGTGTAATTCATAAAAAGTCTCAAATTACATTTATTTAGATATTTATAATATCAATTATTTTAATCTTTTATTAATACGGTAATTACTGCATCATCATTGTGTCATAAATGAATTTAATTATTTAATGTCTAAAAAATATAAATAAAATACCATTATTTATGAAATAGTCTTATATTTAAAATTAATATTTATAGTCGAATTTATCTTATGTGTAACTGTATATTAAAAATGGTTTAGTTATTAAACCTTTAATTTAAGACTTTTAACTCTTCTTTGAATTAAATAATAATAAATGTCCTAATCAAATCCAAATGGACCTAAAGAATCATATTTTATTCCTAAGGTTGTTTTTGGTAGAATTAAACTTATCTAATATGATTGAGACATGTGTTAGGGTAACAATAATATCATTTTTACCCTTAATTACCCTATTTACTTTTAACCGTGATAAATAAAAGTAAAAGGTTACTATTCACAAAAAAATTATTTTCATCTCATTGAACCACATTTTACTTACCAATATCAACCATTTCTCTTGGATTTTTTAAATTCAACTCACATAAGGGGTAAAATAATGTTTTATGTAAATTTACAAATTCTCCTAAGAGGTGGGTAAAGGACGGTAAAAAGTTCAATAAAATTTATATAGATCAAAACATATTATAAAATGACTACAATGAATTATATTGAAATTTTATAGGTATTATATATCTATTTTGACATAAAATAAATTTAAATAAAATAAATAATTATTTAAATAAAAAAGTCAGTTTTAACCAATAACTCAGTGTTTTTCACTATTCGTCAAAAAATTGAATGTTTTCAGAAAAATACCAAAATTTCACCCTATTATAATTTTGATATTATGAATTAAAAAATTAATTCTATTTTACCAAATTAAAAACATAGAAGTTTCATTTATTAATTTAAAATTAATTCCTTTGTCAAAACCAAAAATCATGTTTTTAAGAAATAATAACTAACAAAAGATTGATACTTGTTATTGTTAAATTTCAAAGTAAAATTATTTCCAATAAATAAAATTTTATTAAATGGTAAAAATATAATCTATTTATACTTCCATCCATTAAAATTTATAATTTAACACTACAAGTTATTTAGATTAAAAAAGTTTTTTTAAGTTAAAATATAGTATTTTCACTATTCACCCAAATATGAAAGTTATCAGAAAAACACCAAAACTTTATTGAAACTAAATTATTATGTCCCGATTATAAAGAAGAAATTTATTTTGTCAAATTTAAAATATAAAAGTTTCCAATATTGTTTTTAAAAAAGAGTTCACCATTAAATGGCAGTAAAATTTCATGTTTTAAAAAATACTTCTTTTATAAAAAAAATGAATTTGTTTTTTTTCATTATGTCTAAGAAACTAATAATATGTATTTTAAAATTATAAGGATTATATAAAGTTCAAAATTTAGTTAATACTATTCATAACCTCTTTTGAACGGTTAGTCGGTAAGTCGTGGTGCGCTTTAACACGGTGTTGCGTGTAGTACAAGTTGTTGAATTACTTTGAAGAAATAATGTACTATGAAATCTTCTGGTGTTACAAATATTCTAACCAAGGATGCCATATTTGAGTTTGATGAGACATGCGCTATAGCATTTGAGAATCTGAAGCAGCACCTGGTGCAGGCTATAGTGATGATTTCTCCCAACTGGGAGGAACAATTTGAGGTGATGTGTGATGCCAGTGACTACACAGTTGGAGCAGTCCTTGGCTAGCGACTTGATCAGATTTTCTAACCTATATATTATGCTAGTAGGATACTCAATGAGGCATAGATCAACTACACCACCACATAGAAGAATATTCTTGTAATGGTTTTCACATTTGACAGGTTCCATTCTTATTTTGTGTTGTCTAAAGTTATTGTTTATACTGACCATGCAGCACTAAAGTACCTACTGAACAAGAAATATGTGAAGCACTAATTGATCCTATGGGTACTCCTCTTACAAGAATCTGATATGAAGATCCTAGATAATAAGGGAAGTGAGAACGTTGTTGCTGACCATCTGTCCCACCTAGAGCTGCCTCATTTGGAGAAGGATAAGGATTGGGAGATCAGGGACGATTTCCCTAATGAGAACCTATTTTTAGTCAATGAAACACCTAGACCATGGTATTATGATATTAATAATTTTCTAGTTATAGGATTCATTCACCCCAACCACTCCTTCCAGCAAAGGAATATATTTTTCTCTGATGTGAAGAGGTACTTTTGGGAAGATCCTCTGCTATTCTGATCCTGTGGTGATGAGGTGATCCATCATTGCATCCATGAGAATTAATTCCATGGCATCCTGGATTTTTTTCACGCCTCACCGGTTGGAGGACATCATGGGCCCGACCGTACGATACCAAAGATCTTGGAGTCTAAGTTTTTCTAGCCCACCATGCATAAAGATGTGCAGGCCTTAGTTTCCTATTGCAATTGGTGCCAAAGGACCGGTAATGTGGGATGTAAAGCTGAGATTCCCCAGTACCCAATCCTGTAGGTTGATATTTTCGACATCTAGGGCATATATTTCATGGGTCCCTTTCCTCCATCTTTTGGAAACATTTACATCCTTGTCTGTGTTGACTACGTCTCCAAATGGGTGGAAGCCACTACTACAACACATGACACAACCAAAGTAGTTATGATCTTTTTAAAGAAAAATACCTTTAGAATGTTCAGGGTTCCACATGTACCGATCAGCGATAGAGGGACCCACTTCGACAACACACTGATGAGAGGAATATATTCAAAGCATGGAGTAAAGCATCATATGGGGACACCATATTATCCCTAGTCTAGTGGACAAATGGAGATCTATAATCATCAGATCAAGCAGATCCTAGAGAAAACAATGAACACTTCGAGGAAAGACTGGTCCAACAAGTTAGATGATGCTTTGTAGGCATATCAGACTACTTTTAAAACACCACTGGTAATGTCCCCAGTCGACCTCATCTTTGGAAATCCATTCCATTTGCGAGAGGAGTTGGAACAGAAAGCCTACTGGTCTGTCAAGGCCATGAATTGTTATATAAAGGCACCTGAAGAAAAATAATGTTCCAACATTCGGAACATGATGAAATCAGATTAGAGGTGTATGAGAATGCCAAGTTGTACAAGGAGAAGATGAGAGAAATTCATGACCTCATGATTTCATGAAAATCTTTCCAATCCGGCGATCAGGTACTTCTTTTTAACTCTCGTATTCGATTATTTATAGGGAAGTTAAAGTCACGATGATTGGGGCCATTCTAAGTTATACGAGTATTCCATCATGGATCGGTGGAAAGTTCTAGAGAGGATAGTCCACCATTAAAGGTGAACGGACAACAGTTGAAGGCTTAACATAACATCGATTACATAGTTGGAATGTTTTATACCATACAACTCAGGTAAGAAAATGTAAGTAGGTCAAGCCAACGACCTAAAACAAAGGTTCTTCCTGGGAGGCAACCTAGAGGATACACGCCGTGTACCCCTTATATACATGGTGTGTACTTTTTACTTTTTATTTATTTTCTAACTATTATAAATATATAGTTTAACTAAGAAATAAACAGAGAGGATGTTGGTGCCAATGGTAAGGTCACTGATGTTTATCTGAGCCGTCACCGGTTCGAATCCTCCTGACCAACCTTCGGCACGGGGTTCCTTCTTTTTATCGAATTATTCTCCTACGCGGAGTGTGTGGTATTATTTTTCACACACACACACATATATATATATATATATATATATGTTCTTATACAAAAACTTATAATGGGGATGGATCAGTTGGCCAGGATCGTACCCCAGATCCAAAAGACCCGGGTTCGAATCCTGACAACCACCCCATTTCCATCATTTTTCCTTTTAAATAAAACCACACGGCGTGTCTTTCGATATACATCGTTTTTTCCATGTTTTTACTTACTAAATTGAAAAGGTTTTCAACATAAAGAACATCACGCGAGTGAAGTTGGCAGATTGGAAGAGTCTCATCCCTAGATCCAAAAGACCTGGGTTCGAACTCGACTAATCTCCCAGCTTCATACCTTTTGTACAATTAAAAACCACACTCCAGGAATTTTCTTCTTCCCATGTAATATAGGTTGTATACATTAAATATATATAAATAATAAACAGTAGAAGCAGTACAACATTTTCTCCATTGGTTGAGGGATTCCGTTCGGAACGACCGATCACTGGTTCGAACCTAATCCCAAGCACCAGACCAAAAGTTGTACTTCTCTTTTTCCAATTTTAAAACACACTACGTGTATTTTCCGATACATTATGTGTATAGTTTTATTTTTTTTAAAATTATGTATATGTATATATATTTACTATTTTCATTATTAATATTAATTATTATATAGTTTACTATAATAATATATATATTTTTTTTAAAAAGGGATACACGGCGTGTATTCTGAATTTACACACCGTGTACCTCAGCTATAAAATTTGCGGACCACCCGGCTTCATCCCGTGTCGCGCAGACCCCTCCCCTCTCCCCGTTTCTTACCTCGTACGCCACCAGCCTCCCCACTCCCAAATCCATGGATTTTGGGCGTTTTATCTTCTGATTTCTACTCTATTGCGATCCTCGGGCTAGGTACGCCCTTCTTAACCCTCTATTTTGAGTCATCATATGCGTTTAGGGTGATTTTTAGATCAGCAGACCGTTCAACTTCCACAATACACAAGCGCGATTTTAGGAACACACACCATGTACTTTTGTACATAGCCACACACTGAATGCTTCCCCAATTGAAAATAAATGATGTGTATGTTCGGTACACACCATGTATCATTCCCCATCCTTCCTGGGTATTTTTTTTCACATGGCCTCACAGACCATGTTCACGTACACGGTGTGTGTGTTCAGTACACGCAGTGTATGCCATTTCTTTCAGACATCATGTGTTTATCCCTCCAAGCAGTCATGTTACCTCTTCTCTTTCACACACCGTGTTGAACTTGTACATGCCATGTCCTATATTGTTTTTAAAAAACTACTTAAATAGTGGTCGTGTCCTTGCCAATACACGCCCAGGATGACTTTCCATGAACACGGTGTGTATGTTCAGTACATGTCGTGTAGCCATTCCTGGTTTATTCCTTGCTCACTCGGCATGTCTATCTAGAGAACATGGGTTGATACCTACTTTCATTACACGACCTGTACTCTAGAAATACACGTCGTGTAATTTTTATTTTTCCATTTTCTCATTTTTTCTTCTTTTTGTTTTTATTTTATTTTTATTTTTTTTGTTTTATTTTCTTTTTCAGGGTATGTAAGACAAAGACCATTCTCATGGGAAGCAGCCCCCCTCCGCCACTGAGGGCGAGAGGCCCATTTTTCGTTGAATCCGACTTCGGCCTGCGACGTAGCCAGACCCGGACTCTTTGGTCTTTCAGATCCCTCCGTTGGTGATCCTACCATAGCCCACTACTTTTACAGAGGCTGGTCCTAGCACTGCCACACCTTCCCCATCCCGCACATAGCTTTCGATCACCACCCTTTCTTCTCCACCAGCGGCCACTCCACCTGAGCCATCTTCATTCATATATGGTCCCTCATCAAGTGGCCCATCCAACGGGCCTTTATCTACTCCAGTCGATCCACCCCGAGAGCCAGCTCCCGTTGCAACACCTCCACCTAGGTCAGTGCCTGTAGGTGTTCCATACCCTTTCATGGTGTTCCCAGTCACCGATTTGGAACACAGCAGTGTCCATCACTTCTCTCACCACCCGATCCCGTTAACCAGCCGCTATCTAGATAGTAGTGTCTCTCAGTATCTAGGGATCTAGGGCAAGTTTGAGGATCTTCTCGGATACACTCCCTTTCTTTCGATCTTCTGGGTCAGCAATCCTATTTTTTGTGATTTATTTTTGGAGTTTTCTACCTCATTCGAGTTCGATGGGGCTGAGTACCAAGAGACTCCTGGTGATGTAGTACCAGTGGTTCGGTTCCGGCTATACGGATGACACTTTTCCCTTACCATGACCAAGTTCGGTAGTGGGTGTGGTTTTTATCCTCATCTCGTCACCCCACCCCTTGACACCTCCATTACTCAACCCGAGCTCTCTGACATCATTTCTATATGGAAGGAGATTGTTGGGTCTAACCACTGTTATACCCCTACCTCCTAGAAGAGTACACTTATCACTGACCCTATCCTTCGTTTCACCAACCAGTGCTTTAGCGCCATCCTTTTCCCCCACCATGAGGATATGGGGGGTCATGATTGGTTGTAACATGGATCTCTTTACCTGTGTCATCTAGAATGACTACTCGGAAATCCCTTAACTTGTCGCCTCTTATTCCCATGACATGTTTATTGGCCGTTAGGGAAACCTGAATGGTGGGTTTTATGCCACATGCCTTGCACACCACCTTAGGGTTTTTGAGCCTTCACTACTCCATGACCTGTTAGGTTCCCCCAGCAGATGGACTATCTCATGCTTATTCGCATGGGGTTGGTCCATAAGTAGGGGTGCTTACATCCTTGACTAGGCTCGACCTCAGCCACCTTTTGACCCTCCTCCCCCCACAGATGCCTCAGATCCTCCTTCCCTACCCCTTCCGGCTTCCCTAACCCACCCACCTTCTTCTTACCCCAATTTGTTCTAGCCTACCTTCTTCAGTTCCACCCACCACCCACCCTACATTTGTACCCTCAGTCAATCTTGCCTTTTCCCACTGCCTAGATGTGATGGAGAAGCACTTGGTTTGTATCGACAGCCGTCATGACTGACTGGAGTAGATGTTGGGGCTTCTTCTTCAGTATCATGGTATTCCACTACCCCCTCCACCTACCTCTACTTCATTTCCTGGACCTTCTTCTGCAGCTCCACCATCCTTTACTACACTGGCCACCAATTCAGTTCTCTTATCCACTATGGGCCCTACTATTGCTACCCTTGCTGCACCTACTTCTTCCAGCCCAGGGAGTGGTGGCTAGCTCCCTCTTCTGAGTCCATATCATATGGCTTCTACTTTTACGGCTTCTATTCCACATGCAGATTCTGAGCCTCTCTTTTCCACGGCTCTTGAGCCTTCTATACTGGCTACTTCAGTACCGGATGATGCCTTTTCTGAGGCGACCCTCTGACATGTTTTTGGAGACCTGTTTTTCATTGTATATATTTTTTTGATATCTTTTCCCTGTGAATATTGTGTATGATTGTAGTGTTATTTCTCCATGCCCTTCATAAGTACTCTGGCATGCTATGGCTTCTCGTCTCCATCGCTCCCGTCTTTCTTCACCTAGACATGAGGGGAGTATATTTTTCCATGATTTTCCATTGTTTTCATGTCTTCCTTGATTTACTTATTTCTTTAATTCCCCTCGTTCTGGTTCACTGTTGTGTCCCCACATTACCCTTCTTCACTTTTTGTGGTAGTTGGTGGACCATGAGCGATATTAAGTATGGGGGAGCATCTCTCGACCACCTTAGTCTTTTCCCTTACCATCATCCTTGGAGACATCGTTATTAGAAAATGTATTTTTAAACATGAATCCATTTTGGTTAATCATATTTCTAATTAATAAAGTTGAAAGAGATATTTTTTTTTTAAAAAGTTGCATGTTTATTTTGGTTCTTAAGTATTTTAAAATGATTTTTGATATGGTTTAAATTTCAACTTGTAATCCTAGGATAATTACATTGATTAGTCCATTAAATTATTTAAAATTCATGACATGATTGCGTTTTTATTTGTTTTTCCCACTCTTGAGAGGTATTCTAAACCCTTTTTCATATTATTTCTAATACCCTCTTTCTTGAGAGATTCTTAGGATATGCATAACTACCAGAATTTGCAATTTTTCTTTTTGAAACATGACGAATTGTTTAATTACCTTAAAATTATTGAAGCATGAGATTTTTTAAATCCCTTTATCTTGAGACCTATCGTACATTCTATCTTCATGAAGCCCCTAGAAACCATGAATATCTATTTATAGGAATCCATATTACAAGCTTATTTAACTTCCTTCCCTAATTCTTTAATGATTTTGCATGATTATTCTTTTGATCTCATAAGAAGGGAGTGGAAACACTTGGCATATTTCTGTGAATTATCAAGAAATTAAATATGGGGGAGAGCCTCTTGATCATTTTGGGAAAAAAGGGTTCCAAACCTCTAATTATGGATGTTCTAAAAGGTTCCCTTTATTCTTTTAAAAAAATAGACAAAGGAACATTATACTCACTTATAGGTTTGTGAACCCTTCCTACCCAACTAAAGGTGATGGTGGTAATGAGATTATTTGATAAATCTTATTGAGGATGCTTTTACATTGAGCTTAATTTCAAATATCATGCACTATTATGTAAAGAATTTAACCTCCTTTCTCAAGCCTCAGAGTTATTTTTTACATCTTTACCTACCAACCATTAGCCACAAAAACATCTGATCCTTACTGAAATTCACTCGTGATTTCTACAAATCAATTTTTCCAAAATGGAGAACTAGATTTATTGAAAACCTATGGATAGAGTGTATATATATTTGATTGAGAAAAAATTTTATTCAAAATTCCTTGAGTGTTGAGTATATTATTGGTAAGGTATATCATTAAGTGGCTTGCTTGTTTTTGAAAGGTTGAAACATGTTTTAAAAGTGGATGAAACTAGTTAATTGAATTATATATGAGGACTGATTAGAATATCTCTTGAAATGAAACTATTTTGTATTATTTTTGTAATTTTCTCTTATAACTTATTATTAATTGATGTCCTTTCTTTTAAAATATAGACTCTATTAATTATATGTTGATATTTACTTGAGGGAAAGAAAATGACTGAGTATGGGGGAGTTTTCTACACCTAATTTTTGTATACATTTTCACGTACTTTATTAAAAATAAGAACAAGTTTTGAGAAATTACCTACTTCTTAGGTGAAAAATACATTGATTTTGGTGATCTTGTTCATTTTCAAGAGATTTATGGCCAAATACAAAAAATGGAGGAGAACTAAGAAAAATTTACTAACTACATGGTGTGTACTTATGCACACACCATGTACATCCAGATTCAAACACGGATTGACCACCACAAATACATGCCCAAGTATTCAGAATCTGGTACGCGCCGTTTTCACAATTTACATGTCGTGAACAACCTTCTAGAAGTAGTAGGCGGATGAGAATAAGTCTACACGGCCATGTGGTCGGCTGAAGGGAACACGTCGTGTTCAACTTATACACACCGTGTATACCTTTCTAGAAGCGGTTGGTGGCCGAAAAATAGGACCACACACCATGTGTGGCACCATTAAAAACTGTGTATATCTACCTACCAGGCGGCGCTATGTTCCAAGTCAAAGACGGCGTTTTAGGCTACCCACCAGTGGTGAAAATAAGGACAAAAGTGTTTTGAAAAAAGTACACACCATGTACATCGACTACATGCTATGTAGTTGTATTTGCTATAAATAGAGTCCTTGGCCTCATGACCAGGGAGGTGAAAAATTGTGGAGAGAAAATGATTTAAGGTCCTAAGGGGGGAAGCCCTGCTGCCATACTACCGACATTCCATCATTTACCAAAGAATCACTCTCTCCTTGAAGTTTTAAGCATGATCACATCAGGTATCAAGAGTTTTGTTCTTATCCTTACCTATATGTGTAACTAAACACCCAGTGTGTTGGGGTTGTGGGAGATGATGAGTTGTAATTTTAATTAGTTGGTATGAATGTGTTTGTTCTTTTTAACTTCTTCTTATTCTTCTTAAATCACTTTATTTAATCACTGAAAATTCTAAATTAGACCAAGGACAGAATTTTTAGGGATTCAAAAGAAGAATAATGACGAATAATTTCATGACCATTAAAGGTATTTGTAGAATCAAAATGGGTTATGTCAGATAATTAACTATGAAACACTAACTACCGGACCCAGGATTTAGTTTCTTCAACTCTAAATATAAGTTTATCGGACCGAGGAAACTATTACAAAGTGAAACCCATAGTGTTGGGTTATTATGAACAACACAACCTCATAAGAAATTTTATTTAATAATCAACTTCTCATAAATCCATATCCCCAACACATTTCTCTCTTCATTTGCATTAGAACCAGTTTTCTGATATTTTATTTTTATTCTGTTAAGTAGTTTTTAAAAAAATTAAAACAAATTATTCTTTTTGTATCCAAAAAGACCAAATCGACTCTAAATTCAGAAAACATCACTAAAACAAAAATACAAACTAAGTTATGTAAGATAAAATAACTTCTTATTCTCTGTGGATTGACCCCTTACTAATGCAATGCTTGTTAGGGTAAAAACAATTTGGGACACTGATAACATACCATTGGTGAAACGACTCGCCACTAACCTCAACTGGCATGAGTTGAGGGTGACTGTTAATAATTTTTTGAAAGTTTTTTGAAGTTATGTTCAGTGAAAATGTGGTCAGTGTTTTCTATTTTTGAACTGGTGCTCAGATTAAAAATCTAAGGTTGTCGTTGAATCCATAACACCGAGATTTTCTTAAGGGGGGATTAACTTTGACCGCAGTTGGTCGGTTGAAAAAATTAGTTTGTAAGAATTTTTAATGAAATAATAAAATAATATAGGAATTGTTATTTTATTTATTTTTTCCCAACCACCTATTGAGAAGCGGTGGAGGGGACGAAGGAGGTGGTGAGACTTTTCAATATGGGATATTAATTTCCCAGTTATACTTTGGTTGTGTAACCACGCCTCATGTAATTAATGTGGAACATTAATTATGTCAATTAATGAATCTCATTAATTCCTCAGTGTGTTAATCCCCCTTTTTCCCCTCTTTTTAAATGGGGCTTGGGGTAGAGTTTTTTACATGGCTTCTTCAAGTGAGGAACCTCTGGTGATGTGATGCAACACCTTCCACCGACGGAGACGGAAACTCAGGTGACAATGAACTCGGAGCGAAGAACATCGGTGGCTTCATCAAAGCGTGGATTCTCCTTCCACTGCTACAAAAACTCTAATGATTATTGAGGTAGGGGTTGTCTTTTAATTCAAAAAATTCCCATTATTCCTCTCCTCATTCTTGAATTTGTAGGTGGTTGTTGCGGGGTATTTGAATGAGATTTATCATTATTTTAATGTGATGTATAAATTACTCCCACTTGTTATAAAGATAACACGAAGGGAGATGGAAAAAATAACAAGTCCTAGACCCTCCTCTATTTGATTTCCATTTCATTCTTTGGAGGTGGGTTGTTACCACTAGACGGAACCTTGAAACTGAGAGGTGCGCAACAGCGGCGGCATCCCGAGAGCACTATAGGCGTGTTTGAAAAAAAATGGACCATTGAAGCTCACTCGGTGGCCAACGAAAGATTAGTCGGCATGGAACTAGCACAGCAGCACTAGTGACAGGTGCCAGCAGTGAAGGTGGTGGTCGGTGCTCACCGGCCATAGAAGAGGGCGGTGCTTCTTGGCCCTATGGCAGACCCCAAGGAGCAGCCAGCAACTGCCCAGCCGTGTTGGCGAGGTGGTGCACCGTCGCGCGCTGCAGAGAAGGAGACATGGCATAGAAGACAGGGTAGGTGGGGGATCTACGCTCTGAGGGTCCTGCGGACCACATGGCGATGCCATGTGTCGCCACTAATTAAAGAGTCTTATGAGTCTTCTTGAGCTGTTCCGGGAGCTGGCGGTCACCCGGCTAGCGAGTCGTGCCAGTGCACCGGGCCATATCACCTTGTGGGCCGATCCCTCTGCATTCCAGCCCAAAAAGTATGGCCCAGGTTATTTTGGGTTGGGTCAGGTCAGTCCGACCAGGTCGGACCGGACCCAGACCCATTCAGGCTCAGTTACGCTTAAATGACCGTACCTTGCGAACTGGATGTACATTTGACGAACTGTCTATGTAAATGGTATCCTGAGAGCGAGACAATCCCTTTTAGATACTCCACGTGACTTTCAAAGAAATTTGGAGTTTGGCTGGGTTGGATCGTACTCAAATCCAACTGGACCCTCGGCATTAAAATGCATATATCTTACAGATCAGGTGTCCGATTGACCCGACATCTGTTTCCTTGGAACCCTTATGACAATATGGATCATCGGGATAAATTCTTATGGAACTTCATGGTGGTTGAGGAATGGCCAATAACCGGAGGAGCTGAACCAGGTCGTTACTTGTAGTGAGGGTTATGATGGATACTCCCTTAATGACCCAATGCACGAGTATTCCTCACTCCTCTACTCCGGTAGAGATTGGACTCCCCACATCATGATTACAGGTTTGTTTCCCTCTGATTGGTTTTTCTATCTTTGGAGTCAGTAATACCTTTTTGGAATAGGGCGCGGGTCCTCCATATATAACTCACAAAGAGCCAGGTACTCCCCTACCGGATAGGGTGCGGGTCCTCTATGTAGGGAGTAGGTACTCCCTTATCAACCGAGGGTATAGGTCCTCCTTATATATTACTATAGAAAGGTTGGTACTACCCTTCCATGCTAGGGTGAGGGTCCTCTAGCCTGGGGTTGGTACTCCCCTGACATACTAGGGAACGGCTCCCCCACAGCGAATAAACAACCAGAGGTGTACTCCCCTACCGGGTAGGGTGCGTGTCCTCACATATAGAGTTGGTACTCTCTGGTCATGCCTAGGTGCAGGTCCTCTATCTCTGGGTTCATACTCCCCTAACATACTAGGGTACGGTTCCCCCACAGCAAACAAACTAGAAGTGTTGTACTCCCCTACCGGGTAGGGTGTGGGTCCTCACATATGGAGTAGTACTCCCCCGTCTCTGAGTAGCAACGGGGGGTGAGTCATTCAGGGGAGTTAGAGTTCCCTCGACTACAGGACACAGTGTCGAGGAGTGGGCCTCTTCACTTGGTTTCTCTTGGTATTGCCTCAGGCACAGGACTATGACTACGAGGCCTCTAGTGTCGGGCACTAGAGGTAGTTCTAGCAGAAAGTTCCCGATGGAGAATGACCTTTCGGATGTTTCTTTTGGAATGGTTGTGTTGTACCTGCTGGAGTACATCTCTCAAACGAGTGCCATAAGGGATGACTAGTTCATGGAGCATGTACTCTTAATCCTTTAGTAATGCTTTGAGCCTTCTTCGTAAGTCTAGGAAATTTCTTGTGGTTGGGGACTTATGCTTCTTTTTAGATGAGACGAGTATATCTGGTTTGAGCTGTTTCTTTTGCTTTTTAATTCTTGAATTACATCATTCTTTTGGTTTTCCTTTGTGGAATTATAAGAGACCTTCAAGGGTCTCGATGTCCCTAATGAGTATTATTATACTCACCCCTGCATGGGCTTCACCCGCACCTTGTTGTGTCTTGTGAAAACAACGGGAAGACATTAATAGGACTCAGGGAGCTAGGACCTGATGGTGGAAAATGGTGATGGTTGATGTGGAGAGCTGTGGAGACTATATGCACCTACCCTTTAGGTATGATTCCCAGTAGACTATCTCAGGATCTATTTTTTGTTTTCAGTTGTAGTTGTATCTTTTCAATTGGGCTTGAATTCCAGTCCCTTGCTTTTAGTACACACTTTTACTACAACAGTTTTACTTTGTGGTTGCATCTTGTTTCATTATAGTCTTTGTGTTTGTACAGTTGTAAAGTCAATGAATTCCATTTTAAGGGATACGCCTTTTCGGTGCTAGTTTCCAACCTCTGGCCTATGGATGGTTGGAATGGGGTAGTCATGGCACGGGCCCCGGGGACGGTTCTTGGCAATTTGGTAACAAAGGATTTGGTTATATTGAAGAAATATGACTCTAATATTTCTAATGGAGCAATATTGTTAAGTATTTTGAGTGTGGTTTTTAGTTTTGTGAGTCTAGTGCTGGTGCAGCGGCCGACATACCCATACACCAGGACCCTGAATTCTGATTTAGAACTTGTTGCATGAAAAAACTGATTGCATGTGTTGGGGAAATGTTTTTACTTTGATATATTTTGTGTCAGCTCACTACGTATAACTTATTCATTGTTTTTAATATTGATTTTCTTTCAAGATTCCTCCAGCAGACAGCCAGCTAGGTTTCCAGTGCATGACCATGAGGATGGTCTGTAGAGTGATGAGGCTTTGGTACAGGGACTGTTGACCTCTATGGCACCTTCAGGTGGTGTCCCAGTGATACTACTGCCCATTGGTCAATAGTTACTACTGGTGCTACCAGTATAGGACACATATAGGCTCAATTCCATACACGAGTTTCATTGACTGATACCCCTCAGGTTCTGAGGTGAGCTTGACTCATAGGTGGCTAAGGACTGGCCTGAGGTGGTGACCGAGTTTCCATCTAGCCGGGGCACCATTAGATCAAATGGTGGTCCTGGAAGTGAGCATTTAATGTGGCTCAGCAGGGCGATGGTAGGGTTTATATTTCCCCTATTATATGATGAGCTGAATTTTTCCATGGACAGAGCTTGAGAACCTTCCTCATAGAATGGAGTCTCTTTCAATAAAAAGCTATGTGGTATGTGTTCCCAAGAGCTTCTACAGCTTCGGCAGGATGACAAGTCGGTAGCTAACTATTCATCGAGGCATATCGACCATTCCAGATACATGATGAATACGATACAACCAGTGCTTTAGGGCTTGGACATTTGAGCCTGATGTGTTTAGGGACATCCGAGCTAGCAGTATTCCTCTATAAATTCCTACTAATGTTAGGGTGATAGAGAGAACCTTTGTGGTTCAAAAATTCATTGGCTGAGAAGATATAGCCAGTGAATGTCAGCAGTGGGGAAGGAGGAAACCTAAGTCAGTATTAGAGACTTGGACATGTATAAATGTTTTGGGAAGAGGATGTGATAGGGACAGATGAATCTGTAGGGAAGCAGACGTGTAAAATGATCTAGGAGATCATCAGGAGGTGGTATACATTTTTACATGTTACAACCAACTCCTCAATGTGGTCCCCACCAGGCTCAGGGAGCTGGAAGATAGGGGAAGGGAGTAGCTGCATGCGGTCCAGGAGTGTGACCGAAGGGCTCCACAAATGATATGAGGTACGATCTATGTCTTCTTCTAGCTACCGTATTAATAGAAAAAGGTACTAATCATTCCTTCTTGTCACGAATATTCTTCAAGACCTAGAGTTTCTGGTTAAACTATTTACTTGACCCTTACTTCTGAAGATACCTTTGGGATGAGACTCTATGTTCACACTTATTTCTATGATTTTATCGAATCCTTGAGGCAAGAGTTTCGATTGTAACCTCTTGGTGGCAGCGTCGAGGCCTTACGACGTTAGTTAGGGTATGGACTGTTCATCCACAGTTCATCCTCAGATAGATTGTTTTAGGAAAAATGTTTTTCGTATAGCTATAGCGTTGGAATGAGGTTTTTAATGGTCGGAAAAAAAAGGAAACCCAGATAGCATATGTTAAACTCATGCATTGGAGGGTGCAGCTAGTCACTCTTGAGTCGGCCATCCTTACCCTCATGGTAGTTGGAGTTTTGAGTTTTTAGTTCCCAACAACAGTGGCAGAGTGCAGGAACATCTTTTCAAAATATGTTTCAAAAATTACCTCCATATAGGGATAGAGACATATGTATTGGCTTGTACCAAGCAACGACACTAATATCTACAACTGCATATTGAGTGGCTCCCATAGAGCATCTGGAGATGAGAGTTAGAAGGGGGTATGGTGTAAGATGCACTCTGTGGGATGTCTAGTTTAGCAAAGCTAAGTGAGGTGAAAAAGTATCTAGCCATGTTATAGAAACCCTTTGTGGTTAGGGATGGATTAGCTTACCTAAACTCTATAATTGTCACTCCCCCACACCTTCAGAAAGATCGGGAGAAACAACTTGGGGACATAGACTGCGAGACCCAACATGATCAGATATCCTTAGTACATACTCATAAAGGATTTTCTGAAGGTGGGGAGCATGTCTTCCTTCTCAAAGGATACACCATGGTACCAGTGACTCTATGAGAGGAGGTTTTGAGGTAGTTATACACATCCAATTTTGGTGGTACATCCTTGTGTGGTGAAGATGTACCAAGACCTCCGGTAATAGTACTGGTGGCCAGGGATGAAGACTGGATAGAGTTGGTATAATACTTATGCCAACAGGATACGGAAACCCTTAGAGTTCAAGGAGGGAGAACAGGTCCTCTTTCAGGTCTCACCCCGATGAGGATTGTGGAGATTTGGTCGGGGCAGCAAGATATCCCTGAGGTTCATCGAACATTTCTAGATTCTTAGTAAAGTTGGCGAGGTGGAGTACTGCCTAGATTTTCCCCAATAGATTCACTTGGTGTATAATGTTTTCCATGTGTCGCATTTCAGGATATGCGTTCATGATCCATCATACGTTATCAACTAAGGAGAGTTTAACTTTGATGATGGGGTATCGTTTGCCGAGATCTCTACGGAGATAGAGGATCAACAGGAGCAGGTCCTTAATGGACTATAAATTCCTTTGGTGTGCATTCGGTGGTAGCACAGGAATCTCCAGGAGAGAACCAGGGAGAGGGAGGCTTAGATTCATGCTCAGTACCCCCTTTTGTTTTGTTTGAATTTGTTTTGGCTTTTAGGGATGAAAATCCCTAAGGTGGGGAGAATGTAAAGACCCAAAATTTCCGTATAATTTTTCTTAATTATATGGAACATTTATGAGACTGCAAAATCAGACGGCATGTGATTCTGAGGCCCGCAGTGCCCGGAAAGCTCCGTCTCAAAAGTGTTAAGTTTAAAATAGTGTGCTTGATTAGTATTCCTAAAAAGTAGGAATAACTATTAAATGGGTGCCCGAATCAAAAATTTGAAGGCACCATTAGGTTCATGATGGTGGGTTTACCTTAGGCGCGACTTAATTTTAGTCGGTGCAGGCCTCCAGTGGGAAAACCTAAAAATGGAATAACTGTAAATAAAATAAATAAACAAAATTATTTTATTTTCCAAATTCTTAAAACTCGCGAACGGTGAATCAGTTTAAAAATCTGATACCACAACTGAACTCATGAGGGTATTATTTCCTTAGTTAGATACTAACTTTGGTCGGTGCTGGCCACCAGTGGAAGTTATTTTTTGGCCATAAATAAAATAATTAAATGAAAATTATTTTATTTAAAAACCCATAACTTCTAAATGGTAACTTGTATTGAAAATAAGAGTGTATAGTTGAGCTTGTGGCACCGTTTTCCCTTAGGCAGATCCTAATCTTGACCGGCATGGGTCGAGGGTGACTATTAAAAAAAATTTGAACTTTTTTTAAAGGTACGTTCAATAAACGTGTGTGTGGAATTTTCTATCTTTTAAACCGATGCTCGGATTAAAAACATGAGGGCACCATTGAATACGCAGCGCTGAGATTGGCTTAAGTGAGGCTTAACTTCGACCATAGTTAGTCGGGTGAAAAAGTTATTTTTTTTGGACTTTTTTAGGAAATAATTAAATAACATAGGAATAGTTATTTTATTTCTTTTTTTCCTACCACCTGTTGAACGGCGGTGGCAGGGACCATGGAGGTGGTCAGACTTTTAAATATGAGATATTAATTGTCTGGTTGCACTTTATTTGCGTAACTACCACTCATGTAATTAATGTGGCACATTAATTACATCAATTAATGAATCTCATTAATTCCTTGGTGCGTTACTCACCCTTTACCTCACTATTTATATGGGGCTTGGGATAGAGTTTTTGACATGGATTCTTCAATTGAGGAACCTCTGGTGAAGTGATGTGACACCTTCCACCGATGGAGATGGATGCTCGGGAGGCAATGAACCATGAGTGACGAACGACGACAGCTTCATCAAAGTGCGGATTCTCCTTCCACCACCGCGATGACTCCAACTATTCTAGAGGTAGGGGTTGTCTTTTAATTCAATAAATTACCACGATTCTTTTCCTCATTCTTAAATTTGTGTGTGGTCGTTTTGGGGGATTTGAACAGGGTTTATCGTTATTTTAATGTGATGTATAAATTACTACCACTTGTTATAAATCTAACGCCGAGGGCGTGGGCCAAACGAACAAGGCATGGACCCTCCGCTACTTTATTTTCATTGTTTTATTTGGAGGTGGGTTGTTCCAACATGATGGAACCTTGAAACACAGAGGTGAGAAACGACAGTCGAATCCAGAGAGGACCATATGCGCATCCGGAAGAAAGAACGGACCATCGGAGCTCACTTAGTGGCCCACAGAAGATTCGACGGCACGACACCAGAAAATAGGGTCGGAAGAGAAGGTGGCGGCTGGCGACGCTTGGCGTCATAGTAGACGCTAAGGGGCGGCCGACAACCAGTCAGTCGCGTTGGTGAGGCGGCGCCCCGTCACGAGCCGTGGAGAAGGAGCTACGCCAATAGAGAAAACCAAACCCCACGGGTCCCATGGACCATGTGGCGGATCCAAGTGGGGCTACTAATTTTAGAGATGAATGGATCTTCTTGAGCTGTTCGGGGAGTTTGTGGCCACCCGACTGGCGAGTCGCGCCAGTGCACCGGGCCGCGTGCCCAGTGGGTCGCGCCCAGCCATTGGGTCGGGCCGGTCCGCGGCTCGGCCACACTGAGCTAGCCCAAGCCGGTACGGGCCAGTCCGGGTCAGAATGCGTTGGGTCGACCCAAACTGGGTTGGGTCGGCCCAAGGCGGGTTGGGCTGGGTCAGTCTGACTGGGTCGGACCAGACCCGGACCCATTCAGGCCAAGTTACTCTTAAATGACCGCACCTTGCGAACCAGAGGTCTGTTTGATGAACTATTTTTGGTTATGAGATCCTTGGAGCGAGACGATCATTTTGAGAAACTACAGGTGAATTCGGAGAAATTTGGAGTTTTTCTGAATTAGATCCTACTCAAATCCAACCAGGCCCTCAGCAATAAAATTCCTATAGCTTACAGACCGGGTGTCCGATGGATGTGGCACCTATTTCATAGGAACTCTTATGAAATGAAGGATCATTGGGTTACATCCTTGTGGAACTTCTTGGTAGTTGAGGTATGGATAATAGCCAGAGGATCAGATCCAGGGTGTTTCTTATAGTAAGAGTTTGGATGGCTACTCCCTTGATGATTCAAGGCGTGGGTATTTATTACTCCTCTACTCCGGTAGAGACGGCACTCCCCACGTCATGAGTGTAGGTCTGTTTCCCTCTGATTGGTTTTTCTGTCTTTGGAGTTAGTACTCTCCTATTGGAATAGGGCGTGGGTCCTCCACACATAACTCACATAGAGTCAAGTACTCCCCTACTAGGTATGGTGTAGTCCCTCTATGTTAGGAGTAGGTAATCCCTTGTCAACCAAGGGATCAGGTCCTACTTATGCAGTACTACAGTAGATTCAGTGCTCCCCTTCCATGCCATAATTCGAGTCCTCTAGCCTAGGGTTGGTACTCCCCTAACATACTAGGGTGCGGGTCCCCCACAACGAACAAACTACCAGAGTTGTACTCCCCTAACGGGTAGGGTGTGGGTCCTCAAATATAGATTTCATACTCCCCTACCGTGTCAGGGTGCGAGTCGACAAGCCTGGGGTCGGTACTCCCATGACATACTAGGGCGCGGTTCCCCCACAGCAAACAAACTATCATAGTTGTACTCCCCTACCAGGTAGGGTGCGGGTCCTCACATATGGAGTAGTACTCCCCCGTCTCCGAGTACTGATGGGGAGCATGTCCTTCAGGGGAGTTGGAGCACACTCAACTACAGAACACAGTGTCAAGGAGTAGGCATCTTCACATAGTTTCCCTTGGTCTTACCTCAGGCGCAAGACTATGACTGCGAAACCTCTAGTGTCTGGCATTATAGGAATTTATAGCAGACAGTTCTCGATGGAGCATGAAATTTTGGGCATTACTTTAGGAATGGTTGAGTTTTACCTGATGGAGTAAATATCTCAGATGAGTGCCATCAGGGATGGTAATTTCATGGAGCATTTATTCCAGATCCTTGAGTTATGCTTTAAGCCTTCTTTGAAAATCCTGTAAATTGCTTGAGGTCGGGGCGTTATGTTTATTTGTGGATGATACGAGTATATCTGTTTTGATCTGTGTCTTTTTCTTTTTACTTTGTGATTGAGATCATGATTTTGGTTTTCTTTTGGAATTATGAGATACCTTCGGGGGTCTCGGGGTCCCTACTGGGTATTGTTATACTTAGCCTTACACAGGCTTCGCCCGCACCTTATTGTGTCTTGTGCTGATAACGGGCAGCCTTGACTGGGACTCGGGGATCTAGGAACTGATAGTGGATAGCGTTGATGGTTGATGTGGATATCAGTGAAGATGAGTTGTATCGACCCTTTAGGTAGAATTCCCGGTGGACGATCTCAGGTGTTGTTTTCTATTTTCAATTGTTGTTGTATATTTTCTTTTGGGCTTGTATTTCGGCCCCTTACTTTTAGTACACACTTTTACTACATCATTTTTACTTAATGGTTTCATCTTTTTGTATTCTAGTCTGTTTGTTTGTACAGGTTTAAAGAAAATGCCTTCCTGTTTTAGGGATATGCCTTTCTGATTCTAGTCTCCAACCCCTTTCTTAAGGAAGGCGGGCTTGGGGTAGTCACAGAACGGGCCCTAGGGTATGGGTCGTGACACATGATCCTTTATTCACAGAGCATGTGACACCATGTTCACCTTACTATGATGGTAGTGGATTTATTAGTCATAATCCTTCATGGGGTCTATCAATTTTTGTTGGTTCATATTAATCTCTTTCTATTTGAATATATATTTTAGACTCTTGTGATTAGAATATATCTCACCCTTCTCCCCAGAGAGATAATGCAGCCATATTTTCAATGCAAAGATCACAACTACCAACTACAGATCATGTGTGGGTTAGTTTTTCTCATGGATTTTCAGTTTCCTTGAGGTCTAGGTTATCACATTATCATTTCTCATCAACACACAACCTAAGACCTTATTTTAAGCATCATTGTACCCCACAAAGACTTCTCCAATTGTCAGGAGTGTGAGTAATGGCATTGTGATAATAATATTTTTCAACTCCTTAAAATAGTCTTCACATTCCTGGGTCTAGAGAAACTTTATTTACTTCCATTTCAACTTGGTCATTGGGTTTGAAAATCATGAAAGGTTCTTCAAAAATTGTCGATAACACCTGGCTAGACCCAAAAAACTGGGGATCTCTATTACAGATGTTGTCTTGGGCCACTCTTCAATTTCCTTTGTCTTGTAAGGGTCCACAGATATCCCTTCACTAGTGATAACATGCCCCAAGAATGATACTTCCTCCATCCAAAACTCACATTTACTGTACTTTTCATACAGCTTCTCCCTTCGCAAAGTCTTTAACGTAGTATTCAAATTCACCTCATATTCCTACTTTCTCTTAAAGTATATTAGAATATCATCAATAGAGACTACCAAAAATTATTCTAGGTAATATATAAAGACTCTATTAATTAAATCTAGGATCATTTCTGGAGAATTAGTGAGTCTTAAGGGAATCACTATGAAATCATAGTGTCCATACCTTGTTCGAAAGGAAGTTTTGGGAATATCTTCCTTTCTCATCATTAATTGGTGGTATCCCGACCGAAGGTCCACATTAGAGAAATAACTTTCCCCACAAATCTGATCGAAAAATTCATCTATCAGTGGTTGGGGATACTCGTTCTTTATCATGATTTTATTGATCTCATGATTATCAATGGAGAGGTTCATTCATCCATCCTTCTTCTTGACAAAGAAGACTGGTTCATCTCATAGTGAAGCACTCAGGAGTATAAAAACCTTCTATAAATTCTACAATAACTACATCTTCAACTCTTCCAGCTCTATAGTGGCCATTCTGTAAGGTTTCTTTGGTATAGGAATAGATCCAAGAATATGTACAATTAAGAACTCAATATCTTGTTCAAGAGGAAGACTAGGAAACACTTCAGGGAATAAATCATTGTAATCACTCACGATGGGAATGTCTTAAAGAATGATTCTCTACATTGTCTCATTCATTTTGGCTATATATGATTTCTCATAAGGAAGCAATATCCACACTTGACACAATGATTCTAAATAAGATTCAACTTCCTCCTTATACTTGTAATGAATTGGAGGATTCTTCAGGATGTGAAGAGTGATGTACCTTTCCCAGTAGTTGATGTAGGCTTTATATAAAGTTAGCCAACTCATTCCCAATATAGCGTCGAACTCCCCTAAAGGAAGTATGACAGGAGTTTCCAGGTGTTTTAGCCCAGAAGTATTAACTGGGGCGGGGTTATAAACTGTGGATGAAATAATTTCCTCATTCATTGTTCTCATGGATAACTTATCCTCAAAATTTTGAGGTGGTGTTTGAATAGTTATAATAATCTTGAATGATATGAAATAATGCATATAACTGGAATCAAATAGTATGTTTGCTATTCTTGAATGAATAACTAGCTTAAATGTCACTGCATCGTTGTTCGGATCCACCTTAGTAGTTGTGATAGAATATTCCATTCCTTTTTTCCTTAATGTTTTTTGTTGATTTCATCCAAAAACCCTTGGATTAGGGAAATTGTTTTCATAATTCCCATGCTCCTTGTAGTTGTAACACTGCACCACTAGATGAGTGTTGATCTGAACCTTCCATTATTTTTCCACATTAGCGAGATTTTTCGAATCCCTTCGGAAGTTCTTGGCCATATGTACCAGCTTTCCACATTTGAATCAATTCATGGTTCCCATTATAATGTCCCCGGGATTCTTCTCCCACAAATTTTACCAGTGTGATATTCGGGAGTCGATCCATCATGGGATTTAATTGTTGAATTTCCCATGTTGTTATCCATTTTTTCCTTCCTATAACTAGGCCAATGAGACCATTGTGAGTCTCCAATCTCCATTTCAACCTTGAGGTCATAATAGACAATCTTCTCCCAACTATTGAAGTCTCGGATCACCAACACCTTCCGTAGACTCGGCTTTATCTTACTAAAGAAGATATCCACCTTGAATTTGGTGTTCATAAAAAATCCAAATACATACCTTGCTAGTCTTGAAAAGTTTTCTTCATACATCCTGATGGGATCATCTTCCTTCTACTTTAGTCTTAGGAACTCTCTTTCCATCTTGAGATGAAGGGTTTGAGGAAATATTTATTGAAAAACATCCTCTTGAATTCCTCCTAATCCATGGAATCAATTTCCTCTTGAGACTTTGTATTCTTGATCAGTGTCCACCACTGATCAGCTTCCCCAACAAAACAATAGACCACCAGTACAACTTTCTCTTCCTTCGAGAATTGGTGGATAGTGAATATATTTTCAATGGAGTTAATCTAATATTCCATAAGGGATCAGAAGATCCGAAAAACATGTGAGGCCTTTGCCTCATGAAGGATTCTCTGGAAACTTTCACTTTCCTTGGAGGAGGAGGGTTTTTCACATGATTCAAGTTATTGTTCATAACTTGAGCCATCTGAGAAAGTAATGTCATAAAGTTTTGATCACCCATTCCCATCATATCAGGCATATCATTAGGGAAATATTCACATTTCCAATCACATTGGTTATTTTAAGGTGTTCTTCTATTTGACGCCATTAAATAAGAAAAAGAATGTACAATTATAGGGCTTGAATACTTAGTTATTGAACCTAAAAAAGGAAACTTTTGAACATAAAAGGCTAAAATTATATAGGATAAGTATATCATAACTTGTGATTACTTAGTTTTAAATCTAGTTTATCCTCGATCCATTTCTTAACATATATTCTTATGGGTTTTTTTATTCCCTAAAAAAATATTTTTACTAAGCTCGTGAATTTAAAAAACCATATCCCCTAGGAGTGGCAAAACAATAGTACAGCAAGGTCCGTTTTTGTGTACCGAGATACCTCAAGTTAAACCCCAAATTCCTTGTCGGAGTTTTCACTCCTAGTTACATCTTTTCCAAAGTTTCCTCTACCTATTTGTATCTACAAAATGATATATTTTCTTGATAAACCACTTACTCTATACTTACCAAAATTTAGGGATGTTTTATTATACATTGTCTAATCCTTAAGGTTATCACTAAGTTTATCTATTCTTAATCTCCAAAAATAACTAGCCCATCCTATAATACCAATTATAGCAATGGTATCCTTTTACATATAACATTACATGATTTTAAGCATAATTATACATTAGATTAAAAGACAAGTATCGTAAAGTCTAGTGTCTTTGAAGACTAGTTACATAACCAAAAATTATAAAAACAACTCTTTATTTATACTTCATAGTGAGCTCATATCTTCCATTATTCCCATATATCTGTACAGGATAACCTGGGGATAACATGAACAAAGAGATGAGATAAAATCCCAGTAAGGGAATAACTAAAAGAACAATCCTTGGCACATGGAATAGAAGGCATGACATGATGTTATAAAAAGGCATGAAACTTATGGAATCATAACATATAAACAGAGGATCATTTAAAAATAGAATCATAGAAATGTGGCAGATACATAAAACATGAATTTATTATGATTCAAGTCTAACCTATAAGACTGTTTCCCATAGTATCGCAATCCAAGGCTAGTCGCCAAGACCATTTCACATAGTAGTACAAGCCAAGGCTAACCGCCAAGACAGTCGCACATAACATCTCATGAGACTCAAATTTACCCAATGCATTGGAGTGATATATGGGAACACCCATATTAAATTTCATGAATATGTTTTCCACATAAATATTCATACATAATTAATCTTACATAAACATAAGTGTTACACATGGAAAGAATTGGGTACCACAATCATGACATAAAGCATAACCAAAGGGCATATCATAAAAGTGTCATATAGATAAGAAGATAGAAAATAAATGGATGTTCATAAGGATAAATACGTATATATCATGGTAAGTGATGTCAAACAAAAGTGACAACATTTAATAAATGTATTTGAGAAATTTTGGCATTAAAACATTTTTGTGCGATTTTAAGGAAAATATTGTAGTTCTTTTAAAATAGAAAAAAGGAAAAAAAATTTATATAAAACAAAAATTGAACCAATAAGATTTTTATTAGAAAAATAATTATTTTATAGGGGAAATTTTTTCTTAAAACATAGGATAGAGTGCACTTTAAATTGGGTAAAAATTTGGTAAGTTCCCTTAAAACGATTTTTCTTATTGGGAAGTATCAAGGAGGGATTCACTTAAAAACATGTATATCCACGTAAGAGATGAGGGATGGATCCTAAAACATGATTTTTAATCATATAAACATCATGTAGAAGTTTTAAATAAAAAATAAAATACAACTTCATTTGGGTAAAAAGAAAGATAGATCAACCTGAAGGAATAATGGCGGTTCGGGTAGAATTCCCTACGGATTATCAGCATGGTATCGGGTGTACTTAAGAGAGATTAATGAGAGATAATTGGATTTATAATCACATATAAATCATGATGAAATTATGGGGTAGGTTCAGAATCATAACCTATCATTATGTATTACACATAAAATGGTATAGCATAGAGGACATTCTTGAATAAAAGTGAAATGGAGAGGATCTGTTACCTTAAGTCTGTTGGTGTTATCCACTTGATATCAATGACCTGAATAGTAAAATTAGGTTAATTAATTAAAAATTAAATAACCTATGATATATTTATATTATTTATTATAACCTTTTTAAGTTCATTTATAACCATTTTGATTGGTTATGAGGTTCAATTTCATTGTTCGGGTCCGTTTTCTTACTTGATTTTAATGATTGGTTCACTTATATCGATGTTCGGATAAGTATGTAAGATGAAATTTGTTGTAAATAATTGATGTTATATGATATTAGTGAACATATAAGAGATTAAATAGTTTAAAATTTAACAATTTTACTTAGAGTGAAGTTTAATCATTATACAGAACATTTATGATAAACACTTGAATTAATTTTAACGATTTTACTCACAATTAACTTATTTTGTATTATTATTTTAAATCATGAGTTAATAAACATTAAAGAACATTAAATAAGATAAAATAAACATATAATAGTCTGGTTCAACCATAAAAATTGTTTAATTACAATAATTTAATATTGTAATAGAAACCGATAACCTCACGTCCTTGATTGTGCAAAATTTACACATCTCAAACGGTGTTTTAATTTCTTTCAAACAAAAGGTGGGGAAAGGAGAGGTGGTGATCAAAATATACCATTAGTATAATTGAATTAAAGTAAACGTATTTTAATGGAGTTATAATAACATTTTGGTGAAAGGAAGTTAGGAAAGAAATAAGAAAATAAAATAATTTGAAAAAATAAAAGAATTGAAAATAGGAATTTACCTCTTGAGTTTATCTCCTTTGAGAACCTCTTAAGGGGAGGGTTTTGGTCATTTGAGGAGAGAAAAGGATTATGAACGTGGGGAATAATGTTTTCAATATATTTGGGAATAATTTCAGTAAGGAACGAGGCTTGATAGGCATGAATAGAAGAGGTAAGAATGGTTGGTATTTATATTGGAGGAGAGGAGGGTTTTCATAATATTATAGTCATTAGTTTATAATTTTTTCATAAGATAAGAAATAGTGATGATTACATGAACAATAATGTTAATAAATTTATTTTATCTAGAACCAATGGCCATTTACATCATCCATGACTCGGGCATGATGTATAAATTTAGGTTTTAGCATTTATTGTGAATTTTCATTTTTTACTATTCATTAAAAATTCAAGTATTTTAGAAAAATCCAAAAACATTACCCAAACAATTTATCGACATGTAGAATCCAAAAATCAATTCCATTTTTCAAAAATAATTTTCTAAATATTATTAATTTAATATTTAATTAAAATCACAATTTACTCTAAAAACAACAATTTTAAAACAGTTATTTTCTTATTCCATGATTTAGGTATATCGTACTACCACTTGAATCTTATTTATATACTATCATAGGTAATTTTACTATTAACTTGGGTATTTCACTATTAATAAGGGTAACATTACTATTCATAAGTGTATGTTTCCATTCACCAAAAATTAAGTTAGTTATATTATACTTCAAATAACTTACCAATCGCAACTGTGTATAACATATTTTTGAAATTCAAATCACAGAAGTGAAAAAATTATTTTTAAAGGTCACATGTAACTTTTTAGTTAATTATGTTCTATTTTAATGTGATTATATGACATAATAATAATAAGGAAATTTCAATTGAAAACTTTGGGTTGTTACAACCTCCATGTATGCTAAAGGTTTCGGTCTAACAAAATTGGTCACAGGAAGACCCTTGGGGAGACTATACCATCAATCAGATTTCATAATAACAATAAATAACAAATCATGTAAAAAATATAAAATAATAGTATGATGAAACCAATAACACACCAATTGTATTAATGTATAAAAAAACAATCAGATTCAAACCTGAGCACAATGAATTAATCATCCATCATGCTGATCATATATAAAAAAAATAAAAAGAACAAAGTATAAGATGTTATTCTCATACTCCAATACATATCTCATCATGATATACATACTCATAGAGAAATCTACTACTATAATATTAACTTTTACCTCAACCTAACCTATACCTACATTAAGTGAGGGCTACTTGAGTACCCTTGAGATATGCCACCTGAGTAGGTTGTGAGCACTACTCAGTAGGACACCCCTGATGAAATCCAGTACCCAAGAGATAATATACAGTATAAGAACGTGGTATAATCTCAGAATAAAATAAATATTTGATACATAACTTGTGTAGGGATAACATATTATCACCAAGAACACACTCAAAATAAAAACCATATGTCAAGAAGTTATGTGCTTACCAAGCCTCTATGAACCCCGGTCATATCTTATTTAGCTCTATTCTAGAAGTATACTCAAACATATTTTTTTAGTACTAAATAGTAATCCACGTGTATAGCCCACTGGGTAACGAGATATCATGTCACACATAATCCTCAAGAAATCATGGAAAACTTTCTCTCAGAATCCATTGGGAAATGAGTCTAAGGTCAGGCCACATTGATGACTAGTAAGAATGTACTTGGTATAAATAAGGCATAGACATTCCTTTTAGACCACACGGATGAATATCCCCAAGGCTTGGAATTATATCTCTTTGAATATTTATGGAATCGAGAAGATCATGTTACTCGAAATCCATAACCTGTCTGCTATGGGATCTTCCTTGAAATAATCAAGGAATCAAGCTATGCCTAGGTCACTAGGGCATCACACTCATACCCTATACTACATGCCTTTATCTTCATCATCATGATCCATAAATATTTACCCTCAAGGGAAAACAATACCACAATAGTCCACCTATTCCAGGTATATAATAAATACCTCCAAATGTATGATCAACCCACAAAATAGGGTAGATCATAGAAGATAGGCATTTCATAGCATGTCGTCATGAGGAGACAGTACCAACTAATATAAAATGTCATCATCAATTAAATATGGTAATACAAGATACTTAATCACACTCATGGAATAAAGATTCATAAAAAGGGTCTCATTTCTATGTACACACCCACATTCAATAACAATTGAACATGGTCAATAAGAAATTCTAAAATAAGTTTCAAATAAAGGAAATGAGAGTTCATATATAAAATGAACATGTAATATCATCAATATTCAAAGAATCTACACTTGGGATAAAACAATAATCATGTTCTTATGGTATTTCAGTCTTAAGTAGAATAACAACACATCCTAAGGTGTCTATGAAGTTCAAGGTACTCATTAGTGATCAAGACACATCCATCAGTGGTCGGAAACAATCTAGAAGACAAGTGTCAACTAAGGCCCTTAGAACTTTGTCTAATGACATTAGGCATGATTCCTTTAATCAATTAGGAATTAAGCCTCGTTAATTATTTAAGCATCATTAGTTTATTAATAACACTATATGAAATTAGTGGTCCTTCATGAAAAGTTGAAAACCTCATATCACATGATGATAAATGTGAATAATACCATAGGGTAGATTACGTAGGACAACCTACATCAAAGTTTTTTATTTCAATTATAACATTCTTAAATTAATCATCACCATAATTCCATTAACATATTCATCGACTCAAAATTTCCTAAGGATTCCATGAACATGTACTAATTATTTTATTTTCAAAATAAATATAATTAAAAATGAAATAAAAAATTATATATCCTAGATAATTTCTAAATTATAAAAATAATCCAACAATGTGGTAATAATTTATTCATTTAAGTAATAAATATAATTCCTCATGTGATAACATTCTCTCTCTATAATCATTCAATGAAACAGTGATAATTACTCTTTATCATTTTCTATTAATTTCTATATTGTTATCATTTTATAATTATTTCATTATTAATATTTATAGGTATTATAATGAACCATATTAATAGATTTTTTCTATAAATAATAATTACAAAACCACATATGATGATAAACCCCATCTCAATAATGTTTTGACATAAATAAGAATAATTATCATTATTATTTTATAAAATTCTTAGTTATTATAATTGAAATAGTTCATTATCATATTTTTAAAATGATATATAAGGATATACTCAAAAATAACTCTTGAAAAGGTACTCATAATTTCATCACTTAAAACAAAGCAACCAACAATAGAATAGGGTGAGGGTAATTTTTTATGCTTAGAAACCTAAGGAAAAATTCAAATAAGACTTTTAAGATCCTGAAAAAAGAATAAATATGTTTCTTGGATGTAATATAATTTCCAGAAACTAAATTAATAAGGTTTAAGATATCTTTAAGAGAGAAAATTAATATTGGTTCATAGTATATTAAACCTCAAATTAACTTTAACCATTTAATTTGTCCTTAAATTTAATTTTAATTTGGATATTCAAAATCTTCCTAAATTTTAATTATAAAAAAATGAGTCAAAATAATTTAATTCCTTGATTTATGGAATTTAAAACCATTGAAACATGTTATAGGAACATTCTAAAGAAGATGATATAAAAAAGGATCTTTTAAAATTAATTTTCAAAAAATGGGAATTACGTATGGGTAACAGGGTTTTACCCTTACACACTTCCGAAAATTCAGCTAAGGGTAGAAGTTCACCCTCAAAAAACCATTGGTTACCCATATGCATCCTATAAAAACCAATATATTCCCATATATAAATCCATAATACCATTATTAATCTTTTACAAAACTAAGGCTACCTTTACACAAAACTGAATTGCCCTTACTTAACATCAGGTTACCCTTACACAGTCCTACTTACCCATAAATTATTCATCAAGTACCATTACGCAGAATAAATAATTTTCATTATATCCATATTAAACTCATGGTTACCCTTAAAAAAGTGGTAGGTTTTTATATTGAACCCTTCATAGCACTAGGTACCCTTACATAGGGAGGATTTACCCTTACATGAGAAGAGTGTTTCTCCTTGTCACCTTTTCAGATGTTATTCCTACCCTTATAAATAAAATCCTAATCCTTATATAGTGTATACATAATTATTTTACCCTTAAATATCTGTAGAGACCCGAAGCTTGACTTACATGAACATTAAATTACTTTTGTGGAATACTTAGTACATAACAAAAACACACACACAAGGATCGTAATAGTTTAGTGTCTTTGGAAACTCGGAATATAATCTTCTAATCGTGGTGAAAGATCTTCAACATCTCCCATAAAGATCTTATTTTTTTTACCTAAAACCTTTCTTTATATCCTGGGGAAAAGAAAACATAAAAGGGTGAGCTCAAATGCTCAGTAAGTGTAAACAAAATAAATGTCATTCACATCATATACATAAGAACATAACTTTTGGAAATCTTAACCTGCAAAAGAAATCATAATTTCATAACATGGGATAAATCATAGTAGTGAAATGAAATCCCAATAATCATAACTTAAAACATGAATCTTTGTGGCATACACACATAATCATAGAGAATCATATCTTATTAGTCAAGACTCATTGCCAAGACTATCTTAGTGGACAAAGTCCCTTTCTGAACCGAGTCACCCTCGTTTCAGTCCTGTTTCACTGAACCGGTATAACCTACCATTCCAGCCATGTCTATCTCATGAGATATAAAATCTTTACCCAATGCATTGGAGGGAGATATAGGTCCCACCCATCTCATAATGATACCATTCTTATGTGTGCCACAAAATCATAAACCATACATCATTGCATAACCCATGTAATAAAAATGGGAATCTTCAACATCATGACATCATAAAACAATTCATATACGATAAAGGAATTCATAAAATTAATTCCATCACAACATAATCAAATCAATGTAATAATAGGGATAGAAACAGAACCCTTTATTATCTTAGATGGAAAATAATTTTGATAAAACACTTGAACTTCATTCTTGAGGGAAATATCCTTTTTACTTCAAAACACTTTTCTTTTCTTAACATGTCATACAATTTTAAACTAAAAGAAGTTGATTAAAAATAAACTTGAAAACTTTTAAAGGAAGCTTCTTGGAAATAATGTTTTAAAAATCCATTAATGCCCTATAAGTTAAAAAAAACATTCTTCGTACTTTTGTCAGAAAAGTCAAAAAGTACCTCGTACGAAAAACGACAAAAGATTCCATTCATATCTTTTACTAAAAACTCACCTAAGGGTAAAATTGGATATAAACTATTGTAGAAGGATGGAAATAATATTACATATTGAGGGAACATGGATGTGGATGATAAAATACACCCCAGTAATTACCAAAGTAAAAACAATCTCGGATAAAAGTGAGATTGTGATATTTCTCTTACCTTAGGTCCGATTTGCTTCATAAGTGTCCGAACCTCCTGTATAATGATTTAAATAATGTCATTTACTTATTACAGAATCATATTCATTGTTATGATATCATATATGGTTCACTTATGACTTTATATTACCCGTTCTTTTGTAAATCCCATGTTAAAGAGTGTTTTGGGTAAAATTGTTTCATTTATCGTAGGTGTTTTGACTTGTTGTTCTTGACATTATTATTACTTATATCATGATTTAAATACTTATATAATATAAAATATGATTTATATATCATATATATTCAGTATATATATATATATAATAGATAGATAAATGAAATGAAACACACCGTTCATGGAGACGGTAGTCCGTACGTACGCATGAACGCTGTTTTCCTTTCCTTATTGTCTTGAATGGAAGTAAGTAGATGAAATATATATATACATAAATCCAGTAGATTTACCATGTCATATATTTCATGATTAATTGTTATATATACTTTATAATCATTCATGAATGGTTAAAGTGGAGAATGAATCTCATCGCGTCGTGGAGACGGTAGTCCGTACGTACGCACGAGCGATGATATCATTTCCATAATTATTGAATTGAATTGGAGTGGATGATAAAATATATCAGAATCATTATGATGTTATAATAACTATGTATAGTTATTGTTTACACCATAATACCCATCCATGTAAGGTGTTGGTGGAAAAACAGATTACACCACGGGGTGGAGACGGTATTCCGTACGTACGCACGCGCGGTGATTTTGTTTTCCGTACGATGGATAGATGGTGAATTAGGATTGTTTCATACTTATAATAAAATATAAGTATATGAGTGATACTGATGTTATTAATTCATAATGAAACAACATAATAATAATAAGTGGAAGAAGAAATAAAGGTGAAAGAATCGGTAACGGAAATTACCTCTTCTTTGAAGCGCCTTTATGAGACCTCCTCTTAGGGCACTAAAATTGGTCTTTGAGGAAGAAAAGAACCTATAGGATGTTTCTAGGGAAGTGGAGAAGATAATTTGGCAGGGTTTGGCCGAGCTTGAAGGCTCAATGTTGTGTGAGGAAGAGAGGGAGGAGGTGCCCTTTTATAAGGGAGGAGAGGGGCACCTTTGGAATTCTTAAAAATATTAATTTATAATAAATATAACCCCACTTAAAAACCTCAAAAAATGACTAATATTAGAATATTAGATGAGATATGGTTTTAATATCATCAACCAATCAAATTTAGACATGTTTGGATCTTATTTTAAACCTTATCATTTTGATTTATCCTTATTTAATCTATTTAAGTTTATTTGTGGTAATAAAATTCTAAATTTTAAATTATAACAAATAATTACTTATTTGTTGAGAATTTTCCATAATTGTTTACTTTATAACATTATAGACCATATAAATTTAAATTTATAATTTTTAAATATTTTTGTGATTTTTAAACAATTTTATAATATGTTATTTTTATAAAATAACAATAGTGTCAATTTTGACACTATTCATTTATTTGAATTTAAATAAAATATATACAGAAGATATGTTCAAACTAAAAGCTTTAATATATTAATAAAAGGTCATATGTATCTATAAAATTATTGTATCACATTAAATAGTTCATATAATATTTATTTTATTATTTTTAAAACCATTTATTTGGTTTATCTCTTAATAAAATAATTACTACATCATTTTTGTATAATTATTTAATATACTTATTTGTTGCATAAAAATTTAAAATAAAATCCTATGATAAATATAAATATATTAACTTTCACAATAATACTTTTACTCGAATTTATCATCTTAAAATAACAATATTTAAATTGTTATATTTATTAAATTATGAAGGTGACAACTTTGGCATCATTTAAAATAAAATAATATAAGTGTCATAATTGATTGTATAAGACTCCAAATGGACAAATATTCGTCCATTGGATGATTATAGTTTCAATTTACATGACCAATAAGTTTTGGTCAGGGTTTGTGCCTTTTATGGTCACTATTAGTTTAATAAAAAACTATATTCTTGATTTTTCACTAGATAAATAATTTCTGCATCACTATTGTGTCACAATTAATGATAACTATTTAATCCCAAAAAATTATAAATAAATTCTCATGATGTATATAATGTTGTTAGATTTCTGGATACTATTTATGTTCAAAGTTTTATGATGTTTATAACTAAGTTAAAATTATTATACTTATAAGATTTAAGAAAGTGACATGTTGTCACTTTCTTTGGTTTTAATAATAATTAAATTATTTTCATGGTAAAAAGTCCATAAAATTAATCTAATCCGACCCTTAGTTGAAATGAGTTTACTTTTAGCCATCAAATAGAATTTTGGCATGTGTTAGGGTAATTTTATAATATTATATTTACCCTTAATTACCCGATTTACCTTTAACTATGGTAAATAAAATTTACTGTAGTTACTATTCATAATTCCAAAAAATAAAAAGTAGCATATTAAACTAATTTGGACCCACTGATTCCAAATATGGAATCCATTTTTTAAAATTCAATACACAGAAGTTGCATAAATTAAATTAAAATTAATCCCGTTGTCGAATAAAAACGGGTTTTTGTTTAAAAATTGCAAAAGATTGAATTGATTTAACCTATGAATTCAAGGTAAAATAAATGCTAATGACATACATTATATTAAATGGTAAAAATATATTCTATTTATACTTTAAAACCATTCAATATTATAATTTAACCACATAAGATATTATGATGAAAAAAGTTGTTTTTAATTAAAATATAGCGTGTTTTTACTATTCATTAAAATATGAAAGTTATCGGAAAAATATCAAAACTTTATCTAATGTAAATTTTTACATACTGATTCAAAAGAAGAATTTTATTTTCTCAAATTGAATATATAAATATGTCAAAAACTAGATTTAAAGTGGGTGCGCTATCAAAAGGCGACAAAACTGCATTTTTTGAAAAATACTTATTTTACCCGAAAAATTTATTTTGTTCTTATACCATGTTCTAGAAAATGTGTAAGATGAATAATAATGTTATAAAATTCAAAATTTAGTTAATACTATTCATAACGGCTAGTTCATGACAATATTATAATAATATATCATTGTTTATTAAAACCTGGTATTGCGTACAACACACGCTATCGAGGAAGGTCGTGATTGCGTGTAATGCAAGCCAAGTCAGGGTTGCGTGTTGTGAAAGAATCCTTCCTTGTTTCTTATAACAGAATCCAACCATATTTCATTTATACATTTAATATATATATATATATATATACTCAATGTTGCGTAGAATAACTATTATCAAAATTGTGTGTAACACGGTCCAAGAATAGTGTTGCGTATACTGCAAGCTAATACGGTGTTGCGTATAGCGCAAGGTAATCTTGGTGTATAATACAACACAAGATATTAATGAAATTAAAATAATATTTTTCATAAAATCTCGGGGTGTTACATTCTACCCCCCTTAAAATGAATTTCGCCCTCGAAATTCGTCGGGGTTATAAATAGTTTACTATTTGAAAGTTTCTTTGATAGAAACCCACATCATAAAAAGGAATACCAAAACTTATCTTTAAAAACTAAAGTATAAAACGTAATGTTTACCCAAGTTAACTAATCACTGGGTATCCACATAGGAGAACATAGGTGAAAATATGGACATGGAAGAGAAATCTAACCGTCATGTTCTGATGGAGAGTGGTAGAGGACATGGCTATGAAAAAGCCAACAATCACAAAGCCATAAATTTGTGATGATCTAGGGTACCATCTGATTCATTGGATATGACATCACTAGGGAAACATTTTTGGTTTTCAATATCATTTCCCTAAAGTTTAAAATTTTGAATTAGAAAAAATACTTACTTGATTTTGGTACAATATCACTGTTGTTCCTGCTTTGAACAGTTTCCACTTCATCTCTTAAAGAAATTAAGTGTTAAAAGATCATGTGATAGAATGATGGGTCATTCCATCTGTTTCAAACAAAAGGTTAGAAATAGTTATCAAATATTCATAAGTCCGTCTTTTGTGAGGTTGAACTTATACTTCATATATCATACCTATTAATAAAATAAAACTAGTTTCTACTAACTAGGGACTTCCTATAGGCCAGTGGTAGGCGATAAAGGTCAGTCGCACTTCGGTTGTGGGTTCGATTCCCACAGCCTTGTCCCACGCGATGGGCTATCGCCCGTCCTGCAGGTTGTCCTTTTTCTAAAACTATATTACTATAACATCCCATCAATAATATCGAAAAAACTTCTATCCTTAAACAATACTAACTTATGTCCAACATAATCCATTCTAATCTTTAGGCTTATCCATAATACTGCAGTCCACTTTCATAACATAGTGAAAACGATTACCAGAGATTTAATACCATTGTTGATCCAAATATATCATAAGATATGTTTTTTTTGTCACATTCCAAACATTCAAAGTCCTTAATCATGTATTCTCTTGAATACCCATTGAACCTTAGTGAAAACATGAATGCAGTTAAAAGTTAACACCTTCCACATACCAAAATCCTAAAAATTCTATATACTCAAACCATGATATCACTTAGTCCTTACATCAATCATGAGCTCATGAATACTGTCAAATATTTCATTTTCTCCTTATCCCTTAATTATGCGCATATCATCTACATTCCAAAATATTTGAATCACTTTTCATGGTTACCGGTACCTTAAAATTATTGAAAACCACAATAGACCAATACATAATTATTTCAGTACACCATAAAAGTACCTCAACAACATTATTCTTGAATACCAATACATAAACACTTCAGTCCATCCACTTCAATTATTGTCCTGGAAAAAGTCCTTCCTTGATTTAGAAGTAACTTTTTAGGTCAGGGCATTGAGTTGGGTAATGCCCATGTTCTCCACAAATAATACATTGAACTCCATAACAGTCTGTCACTCTATGACCCTTTTCTCCACATAGATAACATTGGTCCCTCCATTTGAGGTATTACTCAAGGTTCTTCTTTCCTTCTTTAGAAATCTCAATATTCCTTTCTTTATACTCCTCAACATGCGAACATGCATAATAGTTTATCTTCCTCTTCTTTGATGATTTAGGCATACCACTAAATTTCACCTTGTTAATAATATATCGTGATGACTGATTCGACATAATCTCAATATCTTTCTCTCTAGGAATTACACAATTTTGTTGCTCATAGTCACCAATTTTTTCATTGGATTCAATGTTAACCGAATTCCTTCTAGTTCCCTCCATTAACTAAAACACAAAAAGAATCTTGTGAGAGGAAAAAATCATGCTAGAGAAAACAACACAGTAAAGGGGGAGTACCCTCAATATCTAACATCTTAGGTTAAATTCTAAGATCATTACCGTAGTTCTAGGACTATATCCTATACGTATACTTAACCTTAGAGACATCCCTAGACATACCTTGGAAATATCTCTAGGAATCTCACTAAAGTTCTCACATCCTAGTTTCCAAAGGTTGACTAAACCTTTCCTCTGATACCAACTGTAGAGACCCTAAGCTTAACGTACATGAACATTACATTACTTTTGTGAAATACTTAGTATATAACAAAAACACACACACAAGGATCGTAATAGTTTAGTGTCTTTGGAAACTCGGAATATAATCTTCTAATCGTGGTGAAAGATATTCAACATCTCCCATAAAGATCTTCTTTTTTTTACCTAAAACCTTTCTTTATATCCTGGGGAAAAGAAAGCATAAAAGGGTGAGCTCAAATGCTCAGTAAGGGTAAACAAAATAAATTTCATTCACATCATATTAATAAGAACATAACTTTTGGAAATCTTAACCTGCAAAAGAAATCATAATTTCATAACATGGGATAAATCATAGTAGTGAAATGAAATCCCAATAATCATAACATAAAACATGAAACTTTGTGGCATACACACATAATCATAGAGAATCATATCTTGTTAGTCAAGACTCATTGCCAATACTATCTTAGTGGACAAAGTCCCTTTCTGAACCGAGTCACCCTCGTTTCAGTCCTGTTTCACTGAACCGGTATAACCTACCATTCCAGCCATGTCTATCTCATGAGATATAAAATCTTTACCCAATGCATTGGAGGGAGATATAGGTCCCACCCATCTCATAATGATACCATTCTTATGTGTGCCACAAAATCATAAACCATACATCATTGCATAACCCATGTAATAAAAATGGGAATCTTAAACATCATGACATCATAAAACAATTCATATACGATAAAGGAATTAATAAAATTAATTCCATCACAACATAATCAAATCAATGTAATAATAGGGATAGAAACAGATCCCTTTATTATCTTAGATGGAAAATAATTTTGATAAAACACTTGAACTTCATTCTTGAGGAAAATATCCTTTTTACTTCAAAACACTTTTCTTTTCGTAACATGTCATACAATTTTAAACTAAAAGAAGTTGATTAAAAATAAACTTGAAAACTTTTAAAGGAATATTCTTGGAAATAATGTTTTAAAAATCCATTCAAGCCGTATAAGTTAAAAAAACATTCTTCGTACTTTTGTCGGAAAAGTCAAAAAGTACCTCGTACGAAAAACGACAAAAGATTCCTTTCTTATCTTTTACTAAAAACTCACCGAAGGGTAAAATTGGATATAAACTATTTTAGAAGGATGGAAATAATATTACATATTGAGGGAACATGGATGTGGATGATAAAATACACCCTAGTAATTACCAAAGTAAAAACAATCTCGGATAAAAGTGAGATTGTGATATTTCCCTTACCTTAGGTCTGATTTGCTTCATAAGTGTCCGAACCTCCTGTATAATGATTTAAATAATGTAATTTAATTTTACAGAATCATATTCATTGTTATTATATCATATATGGTTCACTTATGACTTTATATTACCCATTCTTTTGTAAATTCCATGTTAAAGAGCGTTTTGGGTAAAATTGTTTCATTTATCGTAGGTGTTTGGACTTGTTGTTCTTGACATTATTATTACTTATATCATGATTTACATACTTCCAGAATATAAAATATGATTTATATATCATATATATTTAGTATATATATATATAATAGATAGATAAATGAAATGAAACACACCGTTCATGGAGACGGTAGTCCGTACGTACGCATGAACGCTGTTTTCCTTTCCTTATTGTCTTGAATGGAAGTAAGTAGATGACATATATATATACATAAATCTAGTAGATTTACCATGTCATATATTTCATGATTACTTATTATATATACTTTATAATCATTCATGAATGGTTAAAGTGGAGAATGAATCTCATCGCGTCGTGGAGACGGTAGTCCGTACGTACGCACGAGCGATGATATCATTTCCATAATTATTGAATTGAATTGGAGTGGATGATACAATATATCAGAATCATTATGATGTTATAATAACTATGTATAGTTATTGTTTACACCATAATACCCATCCATGTAAGCTGTTGGTGGAAAAAACAGATTACACCACGGCGTGGAGACGGTATTCCGTACGTACACACGCGCGGTGATTCCGTTTTCCGTAGAATGGATAGATGGTGAATTAGGATTGTTTCATACTTATAATAAAATATAAGTATATGAGTGATACTGATGTTATTACTTCATAATGAAACAACCTAAGAATAAGAAGTGGAAGAAGAAATAAAGGTGAAAGAATCGGTAACGGAAATTACCTCTTCTTTGAAGCGCCTTTATGAGACCTCTTCTTAGGGCACTAAAATTGGTCTTTGAGGAAGACCAGAACCTCTAGGATGTTTCTAGGGAAGTGGAGAAGATAATTTGGCAGGGGTTGCCCGAGCTTGAAGGCTCAATGTTGTGTGATGAAGAGAGGGAGGAGGTGCCCTTTTATAAGGGAGGAGAGGGGCACCTTTGGAATTCTTAAAAATATTAATTTATAATAAATCTAACCCCACTTAAAAACCTCCAAAAATGACTCATGTTCGAAGATTAGATGAGATAGGGTTGTAATCTCATCAACAAATCAAATTTAGACATGTTTGGATCTTATTTTAAACCTTATCATTTTGATTTATCCTTATTTAATCTATTTAAGTTTATTTGTGGTAATAAAATTCTAAATTTTAAATTATAACAAATAATTACTTATTTGTTGTGAATTTTCCATAATTTTTTACTTTATAACATTATAGACCATATTAATTTAAATTTATAATTTTTAAATATTTTTGTGATTTTTAAACAATTTTATAATATGTTATTTTTATAAAATAACAATAGTGTCAATTTTGACACTATTCATTTATTTGAATTTAAATAAAATATATACAGAAGATATGTTCAAACTAAAAGCTTTAATAAATTAATAAAAGGTCATATGTATCTATAAAATTATTGGATCACATTAAATAGTTCATATAATATTTATTTTATTATTTTTAATACCATTTATTTGGTTTATCTCTTAATAAAATAATTACTACATCATTTTTGTATAATTATTTAATTTACTTATTTGTTGCATAAAAATTTAAAATAAAATCCTATGATGAAGATAAATATATTACCTTTCACAATAATACTTTTACTCTAATTTATCATCTTAAAAGAACAATATTTAAATTGTTATATTTATTAAATTATGAAGGTGACAACTTTGGCATCATTTAAAATAAAATAATATAAGTGTCATAATTGCTTGTATAAGACTCAAAATGGACAAATATTCGACCATTGGATGATTATAGTTTCAATTTATATGACCAATATGTTTTGGTCAGGGTTTTGTGCCATTTATGGTCACTATTAGTTTAATAAAAACTATATTCTTGATTTTTCACTAGATAAATAATTTCTGCATCACTATTGTGTCACAATTAATGATAACTATTTAATCCCAAAAAATTCTAAATAAATTCTCATGATGTATATAATGTTGTTAGCTTTCTGGATACTATTTATGTTCGAAGTTTTATGATGTTTATCACTAAGTTAAAATTAGTATACTTATAAGATTTAAGAAAGTGACATGTTGTCACTTTCTTTGGTTTTAATAATAATTAAATTATTTTCATGGTCAAAAGTCCATAAAATGAATCTAATCCGACCCTTAGTGGATATTAATTTACTTTTAGCCATAAAATAGAATTTTGGCATGTGTTAGGGTAATTTTATAATATTATATTTACCCTTAATTACCCGATTTACCTTTAACTATGGTAAATAAAATTTACTGTAGTTACTATTCATAATTCCCAAAAATAAAAAGTAGCCTATTAACATAATTTGGACCCACTGATTCCAAATATGGAATCCATTTTTTAAAATTCAATACACAGAAGTTTCAGAAATTAAATTAAAATTAATCACGTTGTCGAATAAAAACGGGTTTTTGTTTAAAACATTGCAAAAGATTGAATTGATTTAACCTATGAATTCATGGTAAAATCAATGCTAATGACATACATTATATTAAATGGTAAAAATATATTCTATTTATACTTTAAAATCATTCAATATTATAATTTAACCACATAAGATATTATGATGAAAAAAGTTGTTTTTAATTAAAATATAGCGTGTTTTTACTATTCATTAAAATATGAAAGTTATCAGAAAAATATCAAAACTTTATCTAATGTAAATTTTTACATCCTGATTCAAAAGAAGAATTTTATTTTGTCAAATTAAACATATAAACATGTCAAAAACTAGATTTAAAGTGGGTGCGCCATCAAAAGGCGGCAAAACTGCATTTTTTGAAAAATACTTATTTTACCCGAAACATTTATTTTGTTCTTATACCATGTTCTAGAAAATGTGTAAGATGAATAATAATGTTATAAAATTAAAAATTTAGTTAAGAATATTCATAACGGCTAGTTCATGACAATATTATAATAATATATCATTGTTTATTAAAACCCGGTATTGCGTACAACACACGCTATCGAGCAAGGTCGCGATTGCGTGTAATGCAAGCCAAGTCAGGGTTGCATGTTGTGAAAGAATCCTTTGTTGTTTCGTATAACAGAATCCAACCATATTTCATTTATACATTTAATATATATATATATATATACTCAATGTTGCGTAGAATAACTATTATCAAAATTGTGTGTAACACGGTCCAAGAATAGTGTTGCGTATACTGCAAGCTAATACGGTGTTGCGTATAGCGCAAGGTTATCTTGGTGTAGAATACAACACAAGACATTAATGAAATTAAAATAAGATTTTTCATAAAATCTCGGGGTGTTACAATATCCCTTTAAAAACAAATTTTACCTTTACATAACACCATAAAATCCCAAATAAGGGTGAATTTTACAAAAATAATGTATTTTCACATAAAAATACAATTAATTAAAATCCAAAGGAGCATTTTTTGAATAAATAAAAAATTGATAATATTACCATTACCCCCCTATAAAGACTTATCATCATCAAAAATTATCTTCTGTTTTAATTCTCAACACCTCATTCATACCCAACATAATGATCTTGATGTGGTTCCAACCCATTGAATTCAGGTTCTCATTAAACCACTAGTCAAAAAAATTCATTTGTCTTCCACTAAAGGTAACCATCCTAAATAATAAATACTCCACATACCATCAAGATAAACACATGTCTCAAAAAATAAAATCAAAAACACTGAGAAAACACTCTAATTATCCATCAATATTCAATCATCCACATGAAATGCATAAAACTAACTAGGATTTCTACCCTGGGTAAGTGCTTGGTGGTAACCTTGGATTTTCCACACTGAGCCTCACCCCGTGATGATCTCATCAAATCATCCACCTTCGTATATGGTTACCTAGTCCATCAAGAATACATGTCATCCTAGATACATGAGTAAATTATGATGTCCTGTCCATTTATAACTAGAAATATATTGAAACAACATTTTTTGTGAACAAAAATGTCACTACACACTCATGAGGACAATCTCCCATCATCTCGAGATTGAGTGATAACCATTAAGGAAAAAACAAAGGAAACCTATGAACAACATCAAACTTGAAAGGTATCCAAAACTGAAAATATGGATACATCCATACAAGGGATAAACACTAGGTATTTTGAAGGAAAAAACAAAACATTTATATATTCTCAACATAAGATTCCATGCGTCCCCTGGTTCACAACGAACCTCAAGGGTTTCCAAAACCATTCATACCAAAGTCTAGAATAATTCAAGAGAACACATCCACATGGAGTAAAAACTTAATCTTGGTTAAAGGAAACTATCATCATGATAAAAACCATGGAACACAATATAATAACCACAATGTCCCAAATAAATCAACAAGAGATCCCTTGAACCAAAAGGTCCAAACCAACTAATTAAATGTTTTCTTGGTTGGTTCACCAATAATTTTTACCAACCTGAAGGCTCTAAACCATGCATAAATACATCAATAATACAACACCATCATGGATCATAGTTACCATATTTTTAGTTTGAATTTTATATCTGGTCTCTATTCAGTGTTACATTCTAATCAAACATCAAGCATCCAATACAGAATAAGAAACTCCCGAGTCCATTGTATATTGGTCTATAGAATCATACAATCATATAATGGTAAGTTGAAACAGATGGGTCTCATTCCCTAATGAAAAATACTACTTTTAATATTTTCAAATGATTAATTAAAACTCGTGTTGACCACATAATAATGCCTCGATCTATAGCCGATGTCTTCTTCCATCCACGAAAAAACTCTATAAGCGTTAACCGATGGGCGTTCAAAACCTTTGAGCATAATGACTAATGATCTAGTTTATAAGAGAAATGGTGACCCTAAACCAAATTCATCGGGGACCTAATTTAATTATTTCTTCAATTTTTATCCATTTAATAAGGAAAATTTTCAATGGTCACCTCAACACCCTACTACAAATGATTTAACCAACCCTACATGAAACAAAAGTAGGAATGCTCACCTTGCATCATGAATACTATCACTCTGAGTTTTTAATTTCATGGGATACAAGAAAAATTGAAATGATCTTCTTCTAGTACTTCTAAATATTACTCACATGAAAAATGGAATTTTCATCCTCAAGAACTATCGTTCGTCATTAACCTTGACTATTACTTTATACGGTACATTCTTAATCAGGTTACTTCCAAGTAGCATGAGGAACTAACATTATTGTAAATAAATCTACATAAATAGGTCTAAAATATCTTTCATACCACCCATAAAATGTTTCACTAGGGGGTATAAATCATGGGACATCAACAAGGTACATCTCTAAATGTACATTATGAAAACATCAATTTTAGACCAACCACATAAGGATCCATAAACATCATGTTTGGTTAAACCACAAGATAGTGGGTTCTAAAATAATAACTCTTAATAGAATATAGTTGGAACCATAATTAACCAGACATATCCATTAACTACTAATAAAATTTCATAATAAGGAATTAATATATGGCAATGACCTAACAAGGTATACTACACTATCAGTTCACTGAGGGATTTCATCATCATCACTATCATCGTCTCCATCATCGTTTTCACCCAGGTGCACCACACCATAGTCTCATAGGACCTTTTACTATAATTATAAATTTTTAATGATCAATACAATCACATAAAAGTATTAAATATTTCATGAGAAAACTACATGAAGAATATTTATGCATGCGATTCCACTTACTAATATATACAAGTGTCAAATCCATATAAATTCACAAACTGAAAATTCATGTACATCACATGAGGTAAAAACATATGATAATAGCATAAAACAAGAACATCAATGCCACTTTCTGGTAATTTGTAATTACCTTGGAAAAAGGTGTTCATGACACACGTCTTTGAGTTTCATCACAAGCTCCAACATATTACTATATTGCTTGTCTATCGAATCCCAAAAATTGGAAAAATAAGAAATCATGTCCTATGATACCTTTTTTTAACATCCTAACCCGAATAAATGGTTTTTAGTTGGAATTACACATGACATTAAAAGTGACTCCCCTTATCTTATAGGTTGTTGACTATTAGTGATGGTCTGGAGTAAAACCATGGGGAAACTATTCCGTCAATCAGAGTGCACCATAAAAATAAATAGCCCAATAGGTAAACAATATGAAATCAGAGTAAGTAGAAACCAATAACATGCCAAATGTATTAATGTATAAAAAAATCATGCTAAAAAATGATCACAAGGAAATAATAACCTATCGGGTTGGTCACATATAAAAAAAGAAAAATTAAAAATTAAAAGTAGTTCTACAGTGCCTCTGATCCAAATATCATCCTGGTCTGCAGACTCTTATTGAGTTATCCCATTAGCCAGTCAAAATGAGCCTTATCCCAACCTATACCTACAATAAGTGGTATTCTTAGGTACCCAAGTTCCATGGTCACCTGAGTAGGGTGTGAGTACAACTCAGTAGGACACCACCAAAGTGATCCATTACTCAAATGGTGATATACAGTGTACATTCATGTGATAAAATCAAAAGAAAAAAATAAATATGAAATACATAGATTTCAAAGTCATAAAATATTATCACCAAGTACAAACACATAATAAAAACATTATTCAAGAAGTTGTGAAGTTACCATGTCACCATGAACCTTATTCATACCTTCTTCAACACCATGTTGGAAGGATAATCAAACAAATGTTAAGATTAATTAAGATAAATCAATAATGATTATCCACTAGGTTATGATACATCATGCCACTCATCATCCACAATGCATCGATGAAACTTTTCTCCCATAATCCAATGGTCAACAAGTATGAGGTTGGGCGACATGGTCGATTGGTAAGCATGTACTTAGTATCCACAAGGCAGCGTGTCTCGTGTCAGTCCACAAGGCTTAGTGTCATGTTTCTTAGAATCTTCAAGGCATCAAAAATATTATATTTCTCAGAAAACACAAAAAAATGAGTACCAGATCATCCTCATAATCCTGGAGGTGTCGAACTGTAGTAAGGCCACCAGGATATCATGCTCATACCCTATACTCAGTTTCCTCATCATCAACATCATGAGCCAGGTGTATTTCACCTCATGGGAAAACCATACTATGACTGTCTACCTATTCCTGATATAGAATCAATACCTCCAAATGTATGGCCAACAAAAAAAATAGGGTAGATCACAAAAATATAAGAATATCATAGCGTTTCATAATGAGGAAACAGTAGAAACAAACATAACATGTGATCCTCAATCAAACATGGTAATGTAATATATATAATCACACTTATGGAATCAAGAATCACAAAAAGATTCTTATTTTTATGCACGCACCCACATGCTATCATAATCAAACTTGTTTGACAAGATATACTAAAATTTGTATCATATCAATGCAACAAGAGTTCACATATAAATAGGTCATGATATATCATAAACAATCATACAAAAAAATGTGATCAAACATCAAACATGGTCTTATAGGATATAGAAATTAAGCAGCACAATAATTCACCCTCGATTGGCCATGGAATTTAAGGAAATATTCGGGGATCAAGCCATTTCCATCAGCATCCATCAATAAGCTAGTGTACAAGGTTCCATCGAGGTCCTTGTAACATTTTCCGATTAAAATATTTGTCAATTATTTAATCAATTAAGACTTGATCCTCATTAATTAATTAATCTTTATTAGTTTATTCATAAAAAAATATGAAAATAGTGTATATTCACCCTAAGTGGAGAACCTCATATCTCATACCAATAAAAATTCCTAATACTATATGGTAGAGTACACGATACAACATGCCTCAAGTTTGTCAATTCCAGTATGAAAGTTCATCAAGGAATCATCACCTGGATTCCATCAATGTAACCATCGGCTCAAAATCTATCTAGGTATTCCAAGCACCTATTCCAATTGTATTATTTCCAAAAGAGATAAAATAAAAGTTGTGACAAAAAATTTATCTGTCTTGGATATTTTATAAATTATCAAAATAATCTGAGTATTCAATAACTCTTTCCTTTTTAAAGAATAATTATAATTCATTATGTGATAACATTCTCTCCCTAAAATAAACTAAGGTGGGAATTATAATTATTCTTTATAATGTTTTCATAATTTCTAGATTATTATCATTTGATAATTATTTTATCCTTAGGAATAACCATATTTACATACTATTTCTTTAAATAATAATTACAAAACCATGTATGATGATAAACCCCTTCTCAATAACATCCCATGATAAAAAAGAATAATTCCCACTGTTCTCTTCCAAAATTATGGGTTATTACAATTATAATGGTTCTATATCATTTTTCAATAAATCATAATAATATTAAATTCACAAATCACTCAAGAAATGAAATCTATAATTTATTCCCTTAAAATGTTTCAACCAACAATGGAAGAGGGAGAGAGAACTCTCCCTTTCATGCACTATAGGAAAAATCACTATTTGCGATGGGTTATTTGCGACGGGAAGAAATCTCGTTGCAAATAACCCATCCAAGAAGCTATTTGCGACGGGAAAATTTCACCGTCACAAATAACCAATTATTTGCAACGAGTTTTCATCTCTCATCGCAAATAGTTTGTCATGACTTGCGCACCAAACCACAAGAATAGTATTTGTGACGGGGAGATTTCTCCCGTTGCAAATAGTTTGGTGCGGCTTGTGCGTCAAACCGCGTAGGGGTATTTGCGACAGGATCTTGTCACAAATACCCAGCAGCGTTTAATAACTTTTTGCGACGGGATGTCGTTCCGTCGCAAAAAGACTATCGGTAGGAACTATTTGAGACGGGTCCCGCCACAAATAACCTTTTAACCGCCGATTGTAATTAATGTGGGCGAGGGTATTTGCGATGGGAAACTCGTCGCTAATAACCTCATCACAACTACCCCAACTTATATATACCCCCATCCGTTTTTTTTCAAATCATTCAGATCTTGCTCTCTCCCTCTTTTCTTTCTTTAGTTTCAAATAAAAATTTTCTTTTAGTTGAAATTTTTTATATGAGAGCAATCAGAGGGGGTCAATATCTTCAGAATATCAAAGTTTAAGGTATTTATATTTTATTTTTTTATATTTATTTTATTTTCTTATGTTAATTTTAATTGTTGTTTATTAGTTGTAATTTAATTAGATTTTTATTGATTTTTATTTATATTTATTTTTACTAAGAAATTGATATTGTTAGTGATAATTATAAATAATTAGTCATAATTAATATTTATTAGATATAATTAGTAATAAATAGATATAATTAGGAAAAATAGATATAATTAGCAATAAACAGATATAATTAGCAATAAATAGATATAATTAGCAATAAATAGATATAATTAGCATTAAATAGATATAACTAGTAATAAATAGATATAATGAGCAATAAATAGATATAATTAGCAATAAATAGATATAATTATTAATAAATAGATATAATTAGATATAATTAGTAATAAATAGATATAATTAGTAATAAATAGATATAATTAGTAATACTTAGATATAATTATTAATAGTTAGATATAATTAGTAATAGTTAGATATAATTAGTAATAGTTAGATTTATTTAGTAATAAATAGATATAATTAGTAATAGTCAGTAATAATTAGTAATAAATAGTAATAATTAGTAATAATTAGTAATAATTAGTAATAATTAGTAATAATTAGTAATAATTAGTAATAATTAGTAATAATTAGTAATAATTAGTAATAATTATTAATAATTAGTAATAATTAGTAATAAATAGATATAATTAGTAATAAATAGATATAATTAGTAATAATTAGTAATAATTAGAAATAATTAGTAATAATTAGTAATAATTAGTAATAATTAGTAATAATTAGTAATAATTAGTAATAATTAGTAATAATTAGTAATAATTTGTAATAATTTGTAATAAATATATATAATTAGTAATAAATATATATAATTAGTACTAAATAGATATAATTAGTAATAAACAGAAATAAATAGATATAATTAGTAATAAATAGATATAATTAGTAATAAATAGATATAATTAGTAATAAATAGATATGATAAGTAATAATTAGTAACAAATATATATAATTAGCAATAATTAGCAATAATTAGGAATAATTAGCAATAATTAGGACTAATTAGGAATAATTGGGAATAATTAGCAATAATTAGAAATAATTAGAAATAATTAGCAATAATTAGAAATAATTAGCAATAATTAGAAATAATTAGTAATAATTAGCAATAATTAGCAATAATTAGCAATAATTAGCAATAAAAAAGTATATTATCAATATTTAAGAAAAAACAATATTAATATTATTAAAATAATAATAAAAATTATAAAATATTAAAATTATCAATATTCGCCACAGGCTTTGCTCTATTCTTAACATGTTCAAATCTCAAAGGGTCACCAATTTTCAGGTCATGCGCAATAAAAAGTTTGCGTTATCCATTTCCAATGTAAAATTTATAATTTTCCTTGTAAGGTTGATCACCTCGTAAGTAGTGTTGCAATTGGACAACCCAAGTCATTCCCTTCTTATCTAGAAGAATTATCTCACATAAACCTTTACATAAACCATTCTTCCTTGAAAATTTAAGGGAAAGATACTGATATCCCATCAAATTTTTAAGGAAGAATGATCTATGTAAAGCGTCATGTGAGATGATTCTTAGAGAAGAGAACGTCATTACTTTGGTCGTCATATTGCAACACTACTTGCGAGGTGATCAACCATGCAAGTACAATTATAGAGTTTACATTGGACATGACTGACACAAACTTTTTATTGTTCATGACTTGAAAATTGACGACCCTTTGAGATTTGAACATGTTAAGAATAGAGCAAAGTCTGTTGCGAATATTGATAATTTTAATATTTTATAAAAAATTTATGATTTTAAAAATATTAATATTTTTTTCTTAAATATTGATAATATAATTTTTTTTATTAGTAATAATTAGTAAACGGAATATGCTTGGACAATGAAGGGAAAATTTCTAATCATCTTCGCAACGATGATTACCAAATTTCCTTTGATTATTCAAGCAGTTTCCATTTTTCTAAGTATTGCATAGTATTGCTAAATTAGTAATAAATAGTAATAATTAGTAATAAATTTTATTAATTAGTAATAAATTGTAATAATTAGTAATAATTAGTACTAATTAGTAACAATTAGTAATAATTTGTAAGAATTAGTCATAATTTGTAATAATTAGCAATAATTAGGAATAATTAGGAATAAGTACCAATAATTAGCAATAATATGTGTGAGAAAGATGCAATTAAATGAGCCGTCAGACAAAAGAGTATCCGACAATCCACTAGAAATTTTTTCGCCCTTAATTAATGGTAATTATTAAGTAGTTGTAATTATTTATCTTCTTTTTCAGATAGTGTTATTATAATTTCAAATTATTCAAAAACAGTGATGATTTTATATTTTATGTAGAAAAATACAGAACAGGGAAGTCGACAACAGTCATTATTAGATGATCGAGCTTGGATAAATTAGCACAGAAATCCAAATGGTTCTGGTTTAAATCGTGTATATATTGAGGGTGTTGAAGCTTTATTTGAATTTGCATCATCAAAACCAAAATATGATTCAGAAGGAACAATTAAGTGTCCTTATAAAAAATGTGCTCGAAGAACATTTGACACATTTGATAAGGTTGGGGGACATCTCTTGAAGTTTGATTTTCAACCAGATTATGTTTTTTGGTATCAACACGGTGAGCGCAGTTCCAGAGAAGATCCTAATAACTTGATTATGGATCCATCACAATTTCAAAATTTAGTACATGGTGTTGTAGGTCCATCTGTGCAACAAACTAAAACTCACGATGATATTGATTTAACTCCTGAGTTGGAACCATCGAAATTTTATGAGTTGTTGAGGTCTGCTGAGGATGAATTATATGATGGTTGAAAGATAAGAAAATTAAAAGCGGTTTCAAAATTTATAGCTATTAAATCAGATAATTCAATGTCAAACAACTGTTTTGATTAGATATTTTCTTTGGTTAAAACATTGTTACCTGAAGGAAATGTGTTTCCTGCAAATTACTATGAGAGCAAGAGGCTGATTCGTAATCTGGTCCTTAGTTATCAGAAGATTCATGCATGTCCAAATAATTACATCTTATATTCTGGTAAAAATTATTCATTTGATAGTTGTCCCACAAGTGGACAATCGAGGTATAAAGAAGCTCAACCAGGGATGTCTAGATCGATTCTAGTAAAACAGTTGAGATATTTCCCCCTTACACCCAGGTTGCAGCATTTATTTATGTATCAAAACACATCGTCAATGATGTCATGGCACAAAACCAATATTTCAACTGATAAAAGCTTGAATCATCCATCTGATGGTAATTCATGGAAACATTTTTACTGTCTGCATCCTTATTTTTCTATAGAATCCCAAAACGTGTGATTGGGTCTTTCTACTGAAGGCTATTGGCCATTTGGTTCTTATGGTAGTCAGTATTCATGTTGGTATGTCTTTATAACTCCGTACAATTTTCCTCCAGGAATGTTGATGAAAGAGCCTTATATCTTTTTGACTCTATTAATCCCAGGACATCCAAAAAATAATATTGATGTTTATTTGAAACCATTGATTGATGAGTTAAATTCATTGTGGAGTGATTGTATTAATACATATGATGTTGCTGCGAAACAAAATTTCATATTAAAAGTTTCATTGATGTGGACGATTAGTGACTTTCCGACATATGGCATGTTATCTGGTTAGAGTACACATGATCCGAAATCATGTCATTACTATATGAAAGATAACAAAGCTTTTATGCTCGTCAATGGAAAAAACCTTGCTATTTTGATTGTCACCGTATATTTCTTCCAACCGATCATCCTTTTTGGAGGAACAAATCTCATTTCCGAAAGGATACAATTGAAAGGGATGAACCTACAAAGATTATCTCAGGTACAGAGTTAAAATCAATTGAATTTTCATTACCCCCCATCACATTTGGACCAACAGTAAACCAACAGAAAATTCATGACTTTGGGAAAGAACATAATTTGATAAAACGGTGAATTTTTTGGGATCTTCCATATTGGTCTGATTTGTTGGTCCGCCACATGTTTGATGTTATGCATATTGAGAAGAACTGTTTTGATAATTTATTTCATACAGTTTTGGATACACCAGGTAAGACCAAAGATATTGTAAAGGCACGATTTGATCTTGCCCAAATTTGCAGGCCACCAGAACTTTAACTATTTGAAAATGTCATATCACAGAGGTTAATGAAGCCAAAAGCAGCTTATACACTGTCCAAAGAGAGTCTCTTATTATTTTGTCAGTGGATTTCATATTTTAGACTTCCAGATGGATATGCTTCCAATTTGGGCAGATGTGTTAAGAATGGTTATATCACTGGATTAAAAAGTCATGTTTGTCATGTTATAATGGAAAGATTTATGCCGATTGGATTTAGAGATTTGTTAAATTATATGATTTGGGATTCGATAATAGACATATCATATTTTTTTCGAGACATTTTTGCAGCGAAAATAGACTACGATGTGCTAAGAAAACTGTAAGAAGATGTTGCTATAATTATATGTAAACTGGAAAAAATATTTCAGTCGGATTTCTTTGACTCAATGGAACATCTGATATTACATTTTCCACATGAATCTAAATGTGGAGGTCCAGTATAGTTTTGATGGATGTACCCATTCGAGAGATGCATGCAGAAATTGAAGAAAAAAATACGTAACAAAGCATCAGTTGAAGGCTCAATTACTAAAGCTTATTTGCAATAGGAAATTGCTTTTTTCTACCTCATTATTTTAAATATCAATATCCATCAAAACACAATCGTATCGGAATAAATTAGGGGAATTTTAATGAAGAAATGGAAAATAAATTAATATTTTTTAATCAGCCAATTCTTGGTTTCGGTGGACTTCATGAATGATGGCTTTCAGATGATGAACATCACAGAGCTCACACATGCGTTTTACTCAACTGTGAAGAAATGAAATAATTTTTCCTATGAGTGCTTCTATCATTTATTCAATAATTTATGTTACAGTATTTATACTTATTTTATTTGTATTTTATATGATAATCATATCAAGAAACAACTTCCACAAATTACAACAGCTGCCCATGAAGAACGCAGACAAAAAAAATTCTCAAAGGTTTCAAAAACTGGTAACATAAATTATTGATGGTTTAATATCAATTCCGTTTATTATTTATTATAATGATAATTGTTTTAAAAAATTTCAGGAGTCTCAATATGCTGATAAAATTGATAAGTGACTATGTATATTGAGTAACCCACCATCCAAAATGGTTAAATATTATAATGCATATGTGTTGAATGGTTTTCTATTTCATACACATGCATATGGGGAATAAAAAAACAATGAACAGTGGAGTTTTCTTGAGAGGATCACATCACAGATAAACTGAAGTTGAGTTTTATGGAATTTTGGATGAAATTATTGAGTTGTGTTATCTAGGACAGAATTACATAACAATGTTTAAATGTCGGTGGTTGGATACTGATAGAGGCTTGCGTGTTCATAAGATTCATAGAATCATAGATTTTAAATATAAAAGTCTTCTTGCAGTAAATGAACCATTTTACTTGCTCAACAAGCACATCAAATTTATTATGCAAAGTACTGTGCTACTTCAAGAGACTTGAGCGATTGGTGAAGCATAATAAAAAATGAAATCTCAGGAAAATAAGTTTACTCAAAATGAATGTGGTTCCACTGAAGTGGAAGGAATTGAAATTTTTCAAGAGACTTCTCAAAATCCATCTGATTCACAAAAAGACGTGAATATCGATGATGAAACCCCACAATTAAGGATCAATGGTGATGAAGATTTTAATGATGTTACAAATGAATTTGAAATGATAAGAGATGTTGAAACTGAATCTCATATGGATATTGTTGATGCTGAGGAGGAATATGAAGACATTGACATTGACAGCTATGGAGAAGAGGATTAAGATGAACATTGACAAAGTTAAATGCTGATTATAATCATAACTAATATGTATCTATATTTAATAGTTATTTTCAACTATCTGCTAACAAAAATCATTTTGTGTTTTGGATGGACCCTGAGCTATTTCTCGAGTTGCAGGAGGTTGACCTACCATTAGATGAGGGGGATTTTGGATCATCTAACCCTCAGCCTACTTGCGGTTCAGGGGGTACGCGGAGGGGGTGCGGTCTTGCATGACTGATGATTCCTGACCCTATCCCCGAGCGACGTCCACATCTTGGTTTCGATCTATGCACACGGAGGTATGGTAACCTGTATATTTTAGTTAGATTTCATTAATTTATTTATATATATATAAATTTTTTGATTATTTATTCATTTTTCACAGTTTTGCGCGTGTAGCTATTGGACAGGGGAGTGCTATCTTGCGCAATTATTTTTCTCAGCCATGGATCACATGGGAACAGATTCTCGTTGATGTGCGACACGACATGTTCCATCATTGGATGGTACGTAAATAAATAATATTTATTTTAAAATTTATTTTATTAACAATTTTATATTATAAATTATTTATAGGGTTTATGGTATCCTATCGATGATAGCATGTGCGAAGCTATCCACGCGGCATGGCAGGTTTCTATGCGCAACCGTTTCTGTTAGTTTTTGCACAATTTGAGAAGGACAGCCATTAAGAAAGCAGGGGTGATAGAATTTGATGAGTTGTGTAGATCCCACCGACCCGAGTACATTTCATCTCACGTTTGGGATGGATTATGTTTCCACTGGTTGGGTGGTGGATTTCATAGGAGATCTTCAGTGGGACAACATAACTGGGGGATACGGGAGGTGACACATCGAGCTAGTAGCCATACATTCAGTTCGCATAGAGATCATCTGGTAAGTATATTTTTTAAATAGTTTATATAACTTTAAATATAAATAGTTGATTTTATATTTCAGTAGGCAGTCGAGCATCCTGATATTACGGAGTTCAACGTTTATCGGAGGATGTATAGTGATCCAGCCACTGAAGAGATTAGAGGTGATTGCCAGCGTCAGATTGTGGATAGTATTATTTTTTCAGTTTCACAATTAACTGCATATAATATTTTCACAATTTCAATTTTAAATTAGAATTAAAGGAGTTATATGAGGCTATGACCTCTCAGACACAGGCTGAGGTTCAGGATGAGATAACAGAGTAGCCCAGTGCTCACCATTTAAATGAGGCATCATGGATGCAGGCGACTCAATATGTCTTTGAGAAGGGCAGAGTAGTTGGTATCGGCTCTCATTTGACTCCGAGTACTTATAATGGTACTGCTATGATGTCGGCGTCTAGTTCGAGAGGAGGTCGTAGATAGGCATCATCTTCTGGCTCACAGTATCATGAGAAATTGTGATCTCAGGATGAGCTTATAGAGACTTTGCAGAAGCATCAAGAAGAGATGTGTTTGCGGTAGCAGCAGTAAGAGAAGTATCATGAGGAGGAGAAGCATTGATGGCATCAGCAGCATAAGGAGGAGATGCATCGATGGAAGCAGCAGCATCACGAGCAGATGGAGTACATGCTCCGTCTGACTCGTATTTTAGGGATGGAGTTTCCTCCACCAGTTTCTTCAGCTCCTCCACCACCTCCAGAAGATGACCCCCCCAGTGATTTTTTTATGTTACAAACATTTGAATTTAACATTGTAATATGAATTATTTACATTTTATTTATTTTATATTGGTGTAAATATTACATAATTTAATTTTTAATATTTTTTTATTTTTTTTATATATTTTTGTGAATATTGAGAATTTTATTTTTTTTTATTTTTTTATAATAGTAATATTATTTTTTCATTAATCGTAATTTTATTAAATTTTTTTTAAAATTAATTTATTATTTGAGAAGGGGCCGTTTTTGATGGGGTCTCATCGCAAAGAGTCTAACTATATATTTTTAAAAACATATTTGGGATGGGACTACTTGCCGTTGCAAATACTATGTTGTGATGGGCCCGTCGCAGAATGTTTTATATATTTATTTATTTTTTGCGACAGGACAAGGGCCCATCACAAATAGTTTTTGTGATGGACCCGTCGCAAAAACATTTATGTATATATAATACATATAATAGGAGGCTTATTTGCAATGGCGATGTTTCCCATCAAAAATAAGATTTTTTGCGACGGGGCCATCGCAAATAATTGTATTTGCGACAACGTTTTCTACAACGGGCTATTTGCAAAGGGGCCCCATCGCTAAAGCCTATTTGTGACGGGATCCCGTCGTAAATAGGTCGTTGCAATGACCAATAATTCTAGTAGTTATGAGAACCAAAGAATGTAAAAAATGTTGAGAACAAGTTTGTTAAAAGTTGTTTTTTGATCATAAAATTTTTTTGATAAAAGATTTATTTTTTATTGTCATGAATATAAATCACCTTACTTTGTAATTTTTTATGATTGTATGGAAGTATGCACTGGACTCATATTATAAGACATAAAATTCTTAAGAAAAATCATCTTTTTCCATTTTCTATTCTATAAATGATTGCAAAGTGAAAATGTTTTTCTAACTCACCTTAGGTTCAGAAAGATATTTGAATCAATATGAGTAAAATTATTGGAGTATTAATGTATACTTACAAAATATGATTATTCCTTGATGTTTTGTATGTTTCAAAAATCATGGATTATCTTTAAACTTGTGGTCTAAGATTTGAGAAAGAAATGAAGAAAAGGTATCAAAGTTTGACAAGTGGTTTGAGATTCTAATTGAAATAGAGAAGATTCATAAAGGTTAGTAATTCATAAAACTTTTCAATGTAATTAACACAATGCTATGTCGATCCTAATTTTCTCAAATTTTCGAAGAAGTCATGAGTATAAGAAAGAGTTTGTGGAAGATTAAAGTCTATGAATTCAAAGTCTTCCGGCCATATTTCATAGGTGTGAGTATCATTGGATAAATATTTTTTCAAGATACTAAAAATTTTGATGTTTCTAAAATCTATGTTTTTCTGAATCACTGATTGACTGATCCGTCAGGTTGTCTGGTCCAACAAATTTTTTGATTCACTAAATGAATCATGATATAGAACAATTAATTAGTTGTAAATTTTGGAGGAAAATAAGTCATTGATGACACTAGACCACTGAATTTGGTGTGCAACCAATTCATATGAGTATATCTAACACTAATAAATTAGATGTGGTGTTGGTTATAAAAAAAATCAGAGGCATAGAATATTTTTGATGAAGATTAGTAAGTGTGGGTTGTTGGAAAAAATGAATAATGGGATCCGAGACTGGTCAATTGGATGAATATCAATAATTAATTCAAATATTTTCATAAAATAAAATATCAATATTGTTTTTTTATATTGGGTCCAGAGTAAAAGAATCCATGCATTGTTTTTGTTCAAGTGGGTCAATAGAAAAATAACCCTGACATATTTTCCAAGTGGGTCTACAGTAATCAGAAAATACTTGACACTGATCCATTAGATAAAAGTAGAGACTCATCCATCAGGCACATTTGTACACTGATAAGTCATCGGACATTGTAATTCATCAGATGTGGGATCATCAGTCTAATGAATTGTTGAAAAATTAAAGAAATGGTGATTTGTTTTGAAGCTATTGTTGAAGTGTTTTCAATAGGTTTATTTCTATGAAATTATTGTCTAAGGGGATTTTAAAGGCTACTGAAGTTCCAACATTGCTTATGGATGAATTGTTTCATGTATTTTAATTAGTTCAAAGGTCTGGAAGGAAAATTAATTCCTCTTTAAAATGGTTTCATAATATTCAAATAGTATATGGTATTGGAATGATAATTCTTCAGTTATTATATGTTTTGAAATGGTTCAATATAATCTGAGTGATCATATTATTTCTTTGTATTGTAAAAACATCAGAATAATCCTGGTATCAGAATAAAGAAGTGTTAATAAGCTTTGAGCTGGATGACATTTTGAAAATATTCGATAATTTTTTAGAAGAATCAAGAAGAGTGTAGAAGCACTGAAATATTTAAATATGAAGTTGAAATGGAAATGAAATTCATGGTTTTGGAAATTTGTTTGATCATGAAATTGAAATTAGTTTCCCACCCATAACACTTTTGGAAAACTTTTAAATAGAATTAAATACATTTCATATTTAATGATTTTACTATTCATATGTGAAGAGAGAGATAAAGTGATATATGTTTTGGAAGAGAGAAGAAGTTTCTAGACAGGGTTTTCTTAAGGAATTTTTTAGATCATAAGAAGTATAGTAAAAATTTATCGAATCGTACCAAGTAATATGAAGTGGGTTTTAGGGAAATTTTGAAGTGGTTCAGAATTATTTCTTAAGAGGTATTTCTTATCTATTTTCTAGACTGAAGAACCAGGCTGGGGAAACCAACTGAGTATTTTTAAAATGTGCAGAGAAGTTCTTACTTGATGTTGGGTAAGAAAGTGAATATTTGTTTTGAATTTTATCAAAAGTGAAAGTTGATAAGGGATCACAGTAACTTGTTTTGATCCAATTAGTAAAGGTTTATAAATATTTTTGACAGTATTTTTTTACATATTTCAAGAAAGAAGAGGCACATACACTTTTTATTGATCATTGTGCTACAAAAGTGTAATGGAATATCTTAATTTTTGTATCCACACCAAAGGATTATTTTGTAATTTTTTGTGTGTTATTGTATTATTTCCAAACCATGATAAAGAAATATCTACTCTTATTTAGTGGTGAACATTGTAAATACTTGTATCATTATGGATGTGTGATTTTCTTATTTTCATCAAAGTGATAGATCCTTAATAGTTTGTGAAGGATTCCATAATATAAATAAGACATAAAGTAAAAAAAAAAAAATCGATTTACCCCATCCCCCTCTCGGTGATACATTGATCTTAGTTGGGTCTTTACTAGTTGTATTAGAGAAAAGGTTCCCTTAATTTACTCTTTTATATTTATTTTGAAGAAACATTTTTATGGAGAATTTAAATTTTGTGAATAGTAAGGTGGTTTTGGTCTTATATGGGAAGAACTGTAATATATTTAAAGATAAAATGTTTCTATGTCTTATTTATCCTGGTTAAGATGATTTGGAAGCTGTTACAGATGGATTTCTGCCTCATGTTAAAAATAATCCTCTTATATATATGGATAAGAAGAATATTAAGTATTATGGAAGAGATAATAATTATTTACTATCATCAATTTCAAAAAGTGGGTTTCTAAGAGTAAATGTAATTTATATTACTAATGGTATCTTGTAGAATCTAAAAAACATTTGTAAATTAAATTAAAAGATAAATAAGGAAAATTTACAAATCTAGAGTTTGAAGTATGATGATATAAAAATAGGTTATTTTGAATCTTTTGGTGACTTATTTACAAGTTTGAATGATATTTTGAGCACCATAATATTTCTCAGTGAAAATTTGGAAGACTCAATTGTTGTTGAAAATATCTTGATGATTCTTCCTACTAAGTTTGACGCCAAAGTTTTATCTTTGCCAGATACAGATCTAGAATATCTATCTTTGAATGATCTTTGCAGTACTCTCATTACTTATGAAATAATAAGGGATAATGTTATAAAAGGTGGAAAATGTATATTTCCAAATGTTCTTCAAATCTTCCAGGTATGGAAAGTCTAATACGATTCTCAAAGAAGACAAAGTTGCTGACTCTGAATCTATAAATGAGGTATGTCATAATCTTGATGAATTGTTATCATTGTTTTCTAAAAATGTGAAAATAGGTATATTAATGTATAAAGGGGACATCCCTTAAAATTTTTTGAATATTTATCCGTTGGGAACTCATTTACGAATTTCCCCCAAATAAAGAATGAATAATATAGTGAGGAATATGATAGAAGGTCTAAAATATATTGGAAGAAACAGGTTGATAAGTCAAAATATTATTCTAAGGGAAAATATATAAGGTTCTACAAATCTAAAAGGATAATATTTTTATCTTAAGATGGTGAAGAGGAAGATAGTGAAACTGAAGAAGAAAAGTTCACTAAATCTTTTAGAGAAAATACTTTCATTGAACTAGTTAATGATGAAGAGTTTTGAAGTTATAGTTCTGAAGATGAAGAAACTGAACATGAATTTCACATGAAGATATATTTAAATTAATTTCTCAGAATTATAGTAGGACTCAAAATAGAAATCCGGAATTAGAATAAAGAAAGTCCTATAGTAAAAAATCAAGAATTTATTCCTAAATACAAAGCTAAGTTTCTTGAAGAAATTTATTATTTAGAGAAGTATCATGAGATAGAAAATAATCCTAAATGATCATCGTGATGAAAATTTGACTGAAAAATAAGAATAGTTGGATCTTATTCAAAAAATGTTTTCTAAAGATATGTAGGGAATTACAAGTTTAAAGGATTCTAAATATGAAGTTTTTAAAAGTTATGAAATGGTTAAACCTGAAAAGGATCTATAAAAGTTACCTTCAAAGGTTCAAAATAAGTTTGAATATATTCCTAACAATATGAAATTTGGTAATGTCATGTATGTGTAAAAAACCAAAAATGTTTATAATTCATAGGTTTTTAAAAATTATGAGTCTCAAATAAAAGTTTATATATCTTATAGTATAGATAAAGTTGTAAATAAACAAGAATATAAGAATAATATTCAAACTAATAATAGAAGTTTTGGGGCTCAAAAAAGTTCTGATATAAAAGATAATAAATTTTCTGAGAAACTTGTCCACAATTTTGAATAGTATGTGAGTTACATAGGAAATTATTCTTTCCATAGTTATTGTTGGTATTGTGGTAGATTTGGGAATATAAAAAATATGTGTTGGTGTAATCAATAACATTATAACTATTCCACAAGTTATAGAAGGAAAATGTAAAAGGGGTTTTAATCTTCTCAAATGAATCAATCCAAGAAAGATGTTTTAAAAGTTGAAAATAGGTTCCAACCTTTGGAACCTATTTTTGAAATATGTGAACAACCTGGAAATCTTCCAAAATAATTTTCATTTTTGTTATAGGCACAAAAAAAGTTTTATAACAGTTCTCAAAATCTATATGTCAAGAAATACCAAGTGAAAGAAAAATAGTTTATTGTCGAAACAAATCTCAAAGCTAAAAATGGATAAATGACTTGAATTATGTATAGTGGGTGTTCATATCATATGATATTATATTTTAAATTTTTAAATAATGTGAAATATTTAAAAGAAGAAATGTGGAAATTGGTTATGATGGATCCCTCAAAATAAACGGTGTTGGATCTACTATTATTGGGGAAGAAATGTTATAATCTAAGAAAGCCTTGTTTTTTGATTGGATTAAACCCAATATGTTGAGTGTTTCAAAACATTTTAATGAAGGTAACAAAGTTATTTTAAGAAAATATGGTATTATTGTGAATGGATAGGAATAAGGAAAAGTTGTTTCAAGGGACCAACATACAAAAGGAAATTTGTTTCAATTTGGTGAAGTTTAGAATTCAGGTTACATAAGCATGATGGAACAAAATTAGTTGTGGCATAAAATTTTGGGACATATGTTTCAGAAAAAACATGAGAAATTTATCGAAGAGATATTGTGTCAATGGAATTCTTGATATGTCAAGAAAAATACATTTGAGTTGGAAAATTTGTCAGAAGGGAAAGATTATAATATTTTTTCATCATAATGTTGATATTCAATCAACTCAACCCTTAGAACTTATCCATTCTAATATCCATGGGCCAATGAGAAAATAATAATCTTTCATAGATAAGTAATTCATTTCTTTCATTGAAGATTTTAATCACATTACTTGTGTAATGTATTTGAAACATAATTCATATGATTTGAATGTATTTAAATGTTTTAAGAGAATATATGAGAAATAATATGGGTATTTTTTTGAATAAGTTGAGAATAAATAATGGTTTTGAGTTCCAAAATGAAGAGTTCAAAAGCTAACTTGAAAAAATTGAATTCGGAATGAGTTCAACACAATATACACACCATAAAAATTGATATTACTGAAAGGAAGGATAAAAGTTTGTCTCAATTGGGAAGTACTATGTTACTTGAACACTATATTTCCCATTACCTCTAGAGGAAATATTTGAGTATAGTTTTTTATATTTTGAACTTATGTTCCTACAGGACATGTTTGATATGACTCCGTATGAAATTGTTTATAACAAAACTCCAAGTTAGAAACACTTATGGTTTTTCGGGATTCCTTGGATCATAAAGGGAAAAGGTGGAAACCTTGTAAAGTTTTATTAGAGAGGTTAATATGGGATCATTCTTGGATATGTTCCATATGGAAGAGGATATAGATGTTTCAACAAAGAGTCCAGATGAATATTTGATTCTATTAATGTAAAATTTCTTGAGAAAGATGAGAAAAATACTATACAAACACATGAAGATAAGGAGGATAAAAAGGATGAAAGAATTTTTTGTAAGAAACATCTAAAGGATTCAAATAATTATTATGGAACAAAGGTGGAATAATTGGATTAAACTATTTCTAGTTATGAGGAATAATTTTAAAAATCTCATCCTAAGCTAAGGAATCAAGTGTAAGATTAGAAAATAATTAGGGATCAACATAAAAAGGTTCCAACAATAAGTACATCAAAATTTATCAAACATACTTATTTTTATTCAAAAGTTGATCCAAATGATGTGAAAGAAACTTTTAAGCATCCGGATTGGATTCATGCTATGAAAAAATTGTTTGATTATATTGAGAAGAATGATACTTGGTAACTCATACTTATGCTAAACGAAATATATGTTATTGGTAAAAATTAGGTGTTCCGGAACAAATTTAATTAATATTATGAGGTGATATGGAAAAAATATAGATTATTATTCAAATGTTACCCACAAATTGATTGAATTTATTTTGATGATATTTTTTATCCAATGGAAAGATTAAAAACAATGAAGATATTTCATGCAATTTATTCAAGACAAAGCTATAAATTTTTTCATATGGATGTGATGCTAGCCTCTCTAAATATATAAATTCATGAAGAAGTTTATGTTGAACATCTAGTTGGATTTTTTATTGGGAAGGATTAAATTTATGTGTGTAAGTAGAAGAAATACTTATATGGATATGAGAAATCTCTAAGAGCTTGGTATTAGAAATTGGATACTTTCTTAAGGAATTTGTACTTTAAGAAAGGAAGGTTTAATAGTAATATGTACATAAAAGAAAATCAGGAGATTTACCTCAGTTTTATTATATATTATGATGATAATATATTTTCTAGGAATGATGAAATAACTTGTTAAAGGTTTGATGAATATATGAAGGACTTGTTTGAAATTTCCATTCCAGATGAAATGAAATACTTTATTAGGTTACAAATATCACAATATAAGAAACACATATTTATTTCTCAATTAAATTATTCTAATGAACTTCTAAAGAAGTTCAGGATGGAAAATTAGAAACCGTTATACACACAAACTTTAGTGGGAACAATGTTTACTAAAGATGTAGAAGTTAAAAAAGTTGATTCTAAAGAGTTTTAACGACTGATATAAATATTTTTGTATATTATTGCCTCAAGACTAGATATTTTTTATGTGGTTACCTTATGTGAAAGATTCTAAATTGGTCCAAAATAATCACAAATAATGGATGGGAAAATAATTCTCAGATATATAAAATCCATAATCTATTTTGGAATCGATTATGATTTCTCTCAAAGAATTGATTTGTTTGGATATACTAATACTGATTGGAAAGGAAGTAAGGATTATAGAAGATCTACATCTGGTAGAGTTTTATTTCTAGGGGAAAGTTGTTTTAGTTGGAATACTAAGAAACAAAATTTATTGAATCTTACCATGGATGAAGCTGAGTATTTTTTCACAACTCATGCTACCACAAACTTATGTGGATGAAGACTAAGTTAGAATACTTGCATGTTAAAGTGAAGTTTATTATGCTCTTGGGTTGTGATACTCTGAGTGTTATAAAACTTGAAATGAATCCAGTAAAAAATTATCAATCAAAAAATATTGATATCAAATATCACTTCATCAAAGAGCATATAGAGAAGAATGAACTCAAGATATATTATTTTACCACCCTAGGATAAGTTACTGAAATATTAACAAAACCTTAACCAAAGGAAGAACATTTCAAACCGAGGTTGAACATTTGTGTCCAACCTATTTCTCTCTAAGGTTGAGGTATGTGTATATTTCCCCTCTCTCATCCAGTATTTTTATAGTGCTGTAAAAGGGGATAATGTTTCCAAAATATATCCATTAATATGTGATCGACATTTTAAGGAAGCATGTATATAGGGGGAGTTATTGGTATATTGTGAACTCATCATGTAAGTGTGTGAATTATTCTAATAGTTTGTTTAAGTGTGTAGGAAAATTTTCTATAGGGAAATTGAATGATGTTTTGAAAGGTACAATTCAAATAATTTTTTCAAGTTGAATAAGTTTTGTAAGTCCCTGCATTTAGACAACATGATTTTGTTGGGAACTATTCTTGTTCTCTAAATTGAGTTAGCCCACATTGGACAAGAACTGTTGACATGTGATATATATATTGAGATTAGAAATTTTAGTGATTTATGAAGCTTTGTTGGAAACAAAATCCAAAGTGGGGTATTTTTGGGACCAAGTTGGTTGAAAGTTGTTTTTGTACACTACAAGATATCTGTGTTGAATGTTTTGTATTTTTTTGACTAGAAAATAAATCGTCTTACTTCGTAAAATTTAATTATATTATAGAAGGATGAAACAGACTAAGATTATCAAAAATAGAATCCTTTATAAAAGTCATATTTTTTAGTTTTCTATTCTATATAAGATTTCTGAGTGGAATGGTATTTTACACTTAAATTGGGTTTGGATAGATTTTTGAATCATTATGAGGAAAATTATTGGAGTATAAATATCTACATACTAAATATGATGATGATTTTTTGTTTTTCATGTTAACAACATCATGATTTATCTTTAAATTTGTGATTCAAGTTTTAAGAAATAAATGAAGAAAATGTTTCATGGTTTTGACAAGTGGTTAGATTTTCTGATTAAAAGATATTATGTTATGAAAGGATGGTAAATCATAGAACATTCCAATATAAGTTAGATGAAGCTATTCCAATACTAATTTTCTCAAAGTCATGAATAATTCATGATAACAAGGAGTTTATGGAAGAATAAAGGCAATGATGTCAAAATATTTTGGTCTCATCTCACTAGTGTGAGTATCATCAAATGCATATTTTGTCAAAAGACTGAGAAGTTTGAAGTAATTGAAGTTGATATTTTTATGAAACGATGATTGACTGATCCATAAGATTTTCTGATCCAATGGATTTTATGATTCACTAAAAGAAACATTAGATAGGATCATTCATTATTTAGAAATTATGGAAGAAAATAAGTCACTACAGACACCAGCCCATCTGAATCGGTGTTCTACAGATTCATCATAGTTTCTATGACACGGGTCTATTAGATAATGTGATCAATGAAAATGATAATTTGAGTCAGAGAGGTTTTTTGAAGAAGATAAACAAGTGGGAGTTGTTGAGACAGATGTATAATGGTATTACAGACATATCAAGGCGATGGATATCAACAATGTAGTTGACCATTTTAATAAACCAAAAGTTATTTGTTGGTTTTTTACATTTGGGTAAAGAGAAAAATAATTCATACTTTGTTTTATTTTAAATGGGTAAATAGAAAAAGAACTCTGATATTTTTTTCAAAGTGGGTCAAGATTCATCATACAATACTTGAAACTGATTCATTAGAGTAAAGTAGAGGCTAATCCATTTGTCACATAATGACACTGATAAGTCATCAGATGCTAGACTTCATCAGATGTATGATCATCAGTCTGAGGAATTATTGAACAATTAAAGAAAGGATATTTTTTTGATGTATTTGTTAAAGAATTTTAAAGAGGGTTATTTCTACCAAATTATTATTGAATTGGGTTTCGAAGGCAAATGGATTTGAAATAATATTTATGGAATAATAGTTTCAAATATTTCAATTGTTTTTCAGCTTTGGATGGAAAAATAATTATTCTTACAAATGGTTTAAAAAGTTTCAAATGGTACATAGCATCAAAGTGATAAGTATTCAGTAGTTATATGTTTTCAAGTGGATAAATATAATTTGTGTGATCATATTTTTTCATCATAATGAAGAAACATCAGAATAACCTTGGTATCGGATTAAAGAAGTGTTAGTAAGTTCGATGATGGATGATGTTATGAGAATATTCAAGAAGGTTTGAGAAGAATCAGTAAGAGTATAGAAGTTTTGAAATATTCAAATATGAATTCAAAATAGAAATGAAATTAAATGTTCTAGAAATTTATTTGAGTGGGAAAGTGAATTTAGTTTCCATCCCATACTAGTTTTACGGCACCTATTCATTTAAGGAAGTACATTGTACTATCAGATGCTTGTACTATTCATGTGAGAATAGAGTGATAGAGAATTGGAATTTTTAAAATAGAGAAAATGTTTCCAAATAGTGTTTTCTGAAGTAATTTTATTGCATGAAGAAGAAAAAAGGTTCACTAGATCAGACCAAGTAATCTAATGCAAGTTTCCAGGTAAAGTTTGAAGTGGTTCAGAATTGTTTCTGGAGTATTATGTTTTATCTATTTTATGGATTGAAGAACCAGACTAGGGAATCTGACTGATCAATTGGGATGAGTATTCGTACAAATTCAAGAGAAGTTCTATCCATCTTATAGGTAGGAATGTGACGTTTTTTTAATGTTATCAAAAGAGAAAGTTGATAAGGCATCACAATAACTTGTTTTGGGCCAACTGGTGAAGGTTTATTAACTTGTTGCAAAAAAAATATTTACATCATTAATTCTATTAGAATTACATGAAATATTATATTTATAATAGTTTTGTGAAAGTTTATGGTTATATACTATTTGTTGTATCCACACAAAAGTATTATTTTCTAGTAGATTTTGTGGTCCTTGATTATTTCCAAACCATGAAAAGGATGTTGTTACTCTTAATAAGTAGTAAACCTTGTAAATATGTTTATTCTTATGAATGTGTGATTGTATTGCTTTCAAAATATTGATAGTTCCTTAATAAGAGGTTAATGTTATCATAATAGAAAGAATAAATAAAATAAAATGGCATCACTGATTCATCCTCTCCCCCTCTTAGTGACACATTGATCCTAGTTGGGCCATTACAAAGAATGATTTAAATATACTCAAAAAAGAAGTTATAGGAAACCCAAAATTATGGAAATATCCATAAACAAAAGTAAAGAGGGTTAGAATATCGTTATGTGTGAAAATAAGTACTGGTTAACTTTATAAGAAACCTTAAATTAAATTAAACCATTTAATTTTTCCTTCAATAAAATCATAAATTTAGAGTGTTGAAATATTTATAAATATTATTTTTGATGGAAAACAAGTCAAATGAAATAAATTCCCTAATTATTGGAATTTAAAACCATTAAAATGGGTTTCAAGAATTTTATAGGAAAGAAGAAATGAAAAAAGGTAGTTTTTAAAATTAATTTTCCAAAAAAAAGGCACTGCATAAGGGTCACATGGTTTTACCCATGTGCAACTCCTAGTCTTCACATAAGAGTAGTGTTTTGAACTTAAAAATCACAAGATACCCTTATATGACTATTAAAAAACAAGATCCACCCTTATGTAACTCTAAAATACCCATACACGACCTTTATAAAACATGCTATACCTTTATGCATCAATGAATTACCCTTACACGGATTCAGGTAACCCTTTCGTGACCCGAATTAACCTTATCTTTCGTCTTAAGTACCCTTACATAGTATAGATAATTTTTATTCTACCCTTACATAACTTTTGGTTACCCTTATGAAAGCAGTAGGTTTTCAAAATGACCCTTACATAGCACTAGGTACCCATATGTAGTTCTAGATACCCTTATACAAGTATACATTACCCTAAAGCGGACATAGGGTCTCTCCTACATACTTTTGCGCATTCCAGGATTACCCTTATACATTGAATCCCAACACTTATGCAATTCATTCCAAAGTACTTTACCCTTACATAAATCATAAAAAATGGTGACTTTTATTAAAATAAATGACTTTAATATAAAAAACATATAATTAAATCCAAAATAGGGTTTTTAGAACATTTAAAAATTGGGAATATTACAGTCCCTATTGAATTTGGAATTACCATATAGAATCTACACATATACCATATGTCCTTTTTCAGTACAATGGAATTTAAAAATCTATGATATCCAGAAACATTATTCTCAAAAATATTTTTAAGGTTATCAATTAAAAAATATTCTCAAATAAGTAGGATATACATTAATTGTTTTAGTCAATACACCATTACCTAAACTCTTTCTTTCTTATATAGAGATATTGATAACCCAACCATAAAAACCATTGAAATTTCATCCCAATTCTATGTTAGTATGAGAAATGGATACAAAAACAATGATGGTTTTCAATTATCCACATTTACATATTGAAAATTCAAAAATTAAGAAAAAAATTGGAAATATCCATCCTTAATCATTACATTTAGAATAGAAATATGATGTAAGGATACATCTTTATAGATCTAGGATATGCCACTGAAATTTAATGATGACATTTTTTAATAAAAATTTACTTCATTTTCATATGTAACACCATTTATTTTCTGAAATGAAGCATAGAATCTAGTGAAACTATCCATCCATTGGTGGTGTCCTTACCATATAAGTAGTCATATTTCTTATTATATTCCTCATTAAACAAATGCATCTATTTAATAAGGTATTTCAATATCTATGTTACATTAACAATATAGATAATCATAAAAATTATCATTTCCTCTAATATCATGTGTCAGTAAACTATAAATCCTATAAAATACAAAAAAATTATATATTTATCCATTCATATTCTACGACATTGCATTTCCCTTAGTTATATAGAATCATAAAATATTAATTTTGAAGATACTCTATCCACCAATGATATCTGAAGTTGAGATAAGGTAGTGAGAAAATATATATTCAACTGTTATTATCTATATATAGAAATAAAAAGTCACAATAAGTTAATGTATCCATGTATTAAATGATAAAAAACAACAAAAAAACTCAAGATTATGCGTAGGGTAATTCATAAAATTAGGTATTAGTTTTATAGACCTATATGACATGATTGTTCTTCCTTGTATCAAAAGACATCCTAATCCCAAACTAAATAGGTCATAATACTCCTTGTAACTAATTATTTATTTGGGAATAATTATAAATACAACTGAAGTAAGTATCTTATTTTATTTTTGAAATTCATCATATTAACTCACACTCCAATCAAACTTCACTACTTTTTTAGTTATGATTTATATTGGAGAAAAAAATTTAAAGATTAAAAATGAATCTCCAGACCTATGTATCCATACTAAGGAAGCATCATATTTCAATTATGTTAATTAGTATTTACCCATACATCACTACTCTGACCATCTTAAGGAAAACTGTAATTTCTTTTTTTGAGACAAAATGACTAAGGAATTTCACATCTTGAATTCAAGAGTTCTACTTCAGGAACATGTAATACAACCATGTTGAAGCTGAATTTCAAATAGGGAAATAAGTGGGCTCTTTTAAAGAAACCAAAGGCATCTTTCTATAGAAAGAATAATTGGATGATGAGAGAGGGAGGTGCACACAAGATTTATGAGGTGTGTGCAAGATTCCCCTCGGCGCACAAACCCTTGAGCACCCAATGCGATGTCAAATGAAGGATTTCGTGGTGACCTACCACAAACATGCCAAGGAACTAGTGTTCAAGAATTCAAGCGTGCGCACAAGATTTCATGTGGCACTCAAACCCTTGTGATCCCAATGTGACGTAAAAGGGACCCTTTTGAGGCCTCCTTTTCAAAAAAACCATCCAAGGAAAGGGCATGAAGGAAGATAGTATGACGTATAAGTTTCCACTAGGTGTGCAAAACCATGCGCGCCCAATGCGATGTCAAATGGTCATTTATGGAAAACCACTCTTATGTTCCACCTCTAGGGTTTTCTGATATAAAAGGAAGAATACCCCTCGCCCTTCAGGGATGGTTACAAAAGATGAAATAATGCTCTACTGTGTGAAAGAAACCTATTTTGCGACCGCGTGAAAAACACTATGGCCTCAATGTATTTGATCTTGAACAACAGGTCCCCTAGGTGTCCTCCTTCGAGTGGGCCCTATTGGGCTTGATAAACATCCATTTACTTTTACCCTATGTCATTTTAAAACAAAATATCCCACTTTTGTGCATGTTCCCCTGCATTAGACTTATTTTTCACACTTCCATTCGGTTTAAGAGCAACAGTTCTATCTTGCGCACAGCCTCTCATCTTGCGTGCACCCATCCTTGTGTGCTCCATGTGTCATCCTTACCCTAAGGCACCATGTCTGAGCCTCTCTTGTGCGCAACACAACTGTGTCGTGCACCTTTATCCCATACGACCCTCTAGGTTTTTACAAAGTGATTTCAAGGTCCCACGGATGATGATTCATGTTTTGTTGCTTAGCCTTATGCTTCTTCGCATAACCACACTAATGGATATTGCTTCTTTGTATAGATATAATAACGTGGCCCCCTAATTATATCACTCCACAACACCCCAACTCCACAACATTGTTGGTGCCTTCCCTTCACCAAGGGCTGAAGTGCACAAATTATGTAAGTCCTAGGGGTGCAGAGTAAACTCTCCTCGTCGACGCTACAGGACGTTAAACTTCCAAGCCCCATATTCCTCAGCGCATGATGTTAAACTGTGGCCTTTCCCCACACAATACATGTGGTGATCCCCATATCATACATTCTCCATGCCCGCTCATCTCCACAGGAGTGAGATCTTCATCACATGGAATGATATCGTCTTTGATGGAGTGACGTCCGTCCGCAGGGGAGGGAAACCATCTTAGTGTAAGACCCTAACCTTTCTTGCGAGAGGTAGTACCCCTGATCCTCCTCTATTCTTCGATTCCAAATACCAAAGGAGAGATGGGCATAGGGACCTTCATTTTCCCATCTATCTCCCTCGGATCTTTGTCTCTGTCGGGGCTCCATCCTGTAGTAAGTCGCAATCTCTATCTCTCTGGTCCGCTAACAATGTGTAAGCCTGATTCCACTTCCCACTGAAACACCTTTCATGAGGTGATTTTCATATATCTTTTATTCCTCCTGTTTCTCATACTGAGAATGACTCACATGGTCATAGAGTAATAATTGACCATGGAATCCTTCCTGTGTCGCCTTAGCATGTAAGCCACAAACCATTCCGAATTACGTGGACATTGATCCTTGTCTCCTAGGAAGGGTACGTAGGAAGCCTCCCTGAGGTTCAAGCACAACAACTACTTGTCCCTAACCCTTCATGTTGGTTCACCTTCATCCCACATGACTTTAAAATATATCCTCCCTTTCGATCTATGTAGAATTTCATCCTTGTATCCTATACAAGCTACGTAGGAAGCCTCCCTGAGATTCAATCCCAACACCTACTTGTCCCAACACCTTCTCATCGGTGCACCTGCATCCCGCATGATGTTAAATTGTATCCTCAATTTCGAACTATGTGGATTCTTATCCTTGACTCCTTGGCATGGTATGTAGGAAGCCTCCTTGAGGTTCAATCCCATCACCTACCTGTCCCAACCCCTTCATGTCGGTTCACCTTCGTCCCGCATGACGTTGAACTATATCCACCCTTTTTAACTACGTGGAATTTGATACTTTTCTCCATGGAAAGGTATGTAGGAAGCCTCCCTCAGGTTCAACCCCAATGCCCATCGGTCTCGACCACTCCACTTCAGTCCACCCTCATCCTGTATGATGCTAAAATGTACACCCCTTTTCATCCCACAAGGAATTAAACTATAACCATTCTAACTACATGGCCTTTGATCCTTGTCTCCCAAACAAGGTATGTAGGAATCCTCCTTGAGGACCAACCCCAATCAACGGTAATATGTTGTATTCCAAAATTGATGGTAAGTTGTTGTGATCCCCAATCAATAGTAAGATATTGTGACTCATAATCGATGGTAAGATGTTGTGATTCCCAACCAGCGGTAATCTGTTGGGAATCCAATAGATGGTAAGCCATTGTGAACCCCAACCAGTTGTAAGTCATTGTAGCCCCAGCCAGCGGTAAGCCATTGTAGTCCCAGCCATTAGTAATCCATTGTATCCCCATCCAGCGGTAAGCCATTGTAATCTCTAACTGACGAAAATCCATTGTAGTCCCCTTCTATGGGACCCAAAACTCTGGTCCACCCCCGAGTGTTATAAAAACCAAGGCTACTAACCACGCGTAATCCCTAGTATATCGTCGGGTATTTGTCATATGAGTACACCCTGATTCTATACCCCCATCCTGAACTACGTGGACTTTGATTCCCAAACCCAGGGATACTTAAGAAGCCTCTCTGAGTTTCACGATCATCACTCATGTCCCATAATGATCTCTCCCTCGAGCCTATATGTTTCAGGAAGGTCATTCCCTAGCCCAGAAGTTTTACTTTCTCTGGGTCCCAACCATGCATCCATTCTCACGTATCTCCTCCTCAGGTGTCCCATCACCCCATAAAATTGTGCGGACTTTGATTCCCTATCATGAGGATACGTAGGAGGTCACTTTGAGGCAAAATCCCAACATCACTATCACCCTCACGATGGTCCCATATAATTCTCCATCCACTCTCAACAATCCATATCTATCTTGATTCTTACCCAAGCCGCCACATCCCGGTGAGATCGTGTCACCCAATTTCTTGCTGCTCTTAGAAAAAATCGAGTAACTAACCATGTGTTAGCCCCAACATCAGTGTTCCCTCCAGGGGTTGCACCCATATGATCCACTCCTATCAGTGTTCTAATCGGTTTGATCCATCTCTACAAGACGTTAAACTCGTAGAATACCCTATGTTAAACATGGGAAGATGAGAAAAAACTAATAGACATTACTATGTCATAAAATTCCCCACATTCTATGTGCGATGACTCAGGATTCTGTGCCCTCAAGAATCCCTATCATAAAGAGAATAAACCCAGACGCATCAGTGTTTCTGCATCCAAACAGGCCAGTGATGTACAACGTGACTACTCCCCCAACCGAAAGTTGATTCCCTAACTTGACTCCTTGGAATGTCCTTAAAGAATCAGTGTAATTAACTGGCGACCATGAAGTCATGGCGCTAGGAATAGTTTCAAAAACAACATATTAAGAATATGAGGGAGAGTTAAAATATGTAACGAGTTTCGAGGAGGAATCCATAGAAGGAGGAACTGAAATCCCATAAAATCATTTTAATAAAGGATAAAAAGTCCCTGAATAAGCAATGAATGTCACCTGCCTATGGAAAGTGGGAATACAGGGAAACATATTAGCATGTCCTCCAAGACATAGATGCACTCCCTAGAGAAAGCGTTAGAAATAGAAATGGTGAACCCGAAGTGATGTTCTTCTCCTTAATGTAAAGATTAGTACCACTCAAGACATCAGTGGATTGGCATGTCACTGGATCCATGTATATGGAATTAGGTACCACCATGAAAATAGTGGTCCTAGCATCAAACTCACCCGAAGTTGGGGTAGTTGAACATTGGGTATCCCAATATGTGACGTTGTCAGCATGGATCCTTCATACCAACCACCAAAGATAGAATGGAGCTGGGGAACTGTACATCGCTTTCCTTCTTTCAACACTAATGGTTAAGTCTCCTTGATTTTCCAGACCCAAGCTATCATGATAGGAAACCAATCACCGCCCACACACTGATGTAGGGGTAGGCGCAACGTCAATTTGGTAATCCCATGTGGCCTCATCTCCCCCATGAAATCCACCACTTCCAAGACTTCTAGGTTCACATGCCCCATCTTCCCATATAAACTCATTTAGAGAAGGGTGATTAATGACCTCGTTCGATGATACAAAAAATAGGGGATTATTTCAACCCAGGATATGGCCCATCAAAACATAGAGGTTTCTATGCCTCTTCACCACTGCTGTCCCAAGGGCCGCATAGGGAGTCACTACTCCCCACTCAGATGTATAATCATTTTAGGATCCTATCCTTGAAAATATTCAATGACTCCCTCCCCCACTCTAATGAGGTGAGGTATGTATGTGCTATCCTAGCCAGAATTCCTCTCTAGGGGCTCCCATGGAGGGCTCCCACTAGGCCGCGTCAGCACCGCCACCCGACCCCACAATTTGAGGATCGAGTAAGCTACGCACCTGCACCACTGGCCCTAGTCTAGTTAACATGACACCAGTGTCGGTCTTAGGCTGAGGAGGATGCTCGTTGGGGTGTGTCAACATCAACATCAATCGTGTCCCATTTCACCACTGGAACATAACATCAATACCATGTTTATGCTAAGTGGGAGAACTCGTATGCCAGGCCTGGGTCAAGGCCTCAACTGCCCCATGGGTAGGATGGGTCGACTCTCCTAGTAACCGACATAGGTGGTGTCCATTGCGGACTGACCCGTAGTTATGACATCCATTATAAAGGTCCTCCCCACTCCCAAGCTCAGCAAAGAGGTCCTCCCCATTCCACCTTCAATCCAAGTGAAGGTCATCCCCACTGTATTGACACTCAATACAGAAGCCTCTTTCGCACCCTTGACCTCAAGTATGGAGTCATTTCTCTTGTCGTAGGTTTCCGATGTGAGGATGCTACCTGTACGGTCAACCATCAAAGAAATGGGATTTCCCATGTTTTTAAAGAAACCGAAGATGGTCCTACTTGTCCCAGTAGTCAGAGAAGCCAAGTTTTGGCTCACTTCATGGGCACCCAACATAGAGGTCCTACTCGTGTTCAGCTCAACTAGTACAAGGTCTTTCTTCATAACGCCGCTGCCAATGGAAACAACCATGGAGGCCATGAACATGCTTTCACCAGCTCTAGAGAAGGTCCTACCTACTTCCACACTTCCTTTGTAGACTCCCTCCATACGTCAGCTAGTGGACATGGAGGTCCTCCCTGTGTTCCCTTTGACATTTTTCCAGGTGCTCCTCACACCCCATCTTTCCCAGATAGAAGTATTATCCCCCCCCCAACATCAATTCAGCTGAAGGTCCACCTCAAGCCAAAAATCTACCCTATACCGAAGAGCCATTCCGGGGTAGGAGGACAGGTCACCGAAACCATAAGAAGAGTGCTGAGAGGATTCGGACTGCGATTAAACTCGTCTACTTCTATGATTCTGAGGAAGAATGCGATTCTGTAATGGAGTCCTCACCTCGATCCTCTGTGTCGAGGTATGGTGTAAGAATGATGCATATCAGACTCATCCTTATGGAATGTGAGTTCCATTGGATTCCCAACTCCCTCCACAGATTTATCTAGTATGAAAAAGATTTGGCCCCTTCCTAGGGTCGGGCTGTGCAATCCTCCCTATCGCCAATAGAGTCATTATCTACCTCAACCAGAGATCATAAAGAGTTATTTTGGGGACCGATAAAGGACGAAAAACATCATGGCCCACCATCAGTGACCACAACCCATATGCGAGAAGTCATGGCCTCCAGCCCATCTTACCGAGATGTAGTGGCTCAGTCATCGTATTCTTCACATGACAACCTGAGATGTGGTGGATTGTCAAATCATTCTTCATATTCTCCACCGGCCGGTCTACCACCTCAGTGGTCTGCTTCAGTGCTATTACCAGTCCCACATTTTCCCCCAATTGCTGAGTGGGGAAACCATGGTCCAGATCCTGAGTCCGATCCAAGGAGCTTTTGGGACATTCTTGTAGCAGAACATTTCCCAGAGATTTTCTGGCTAATTGCAACCACCAACTTTAAGGCACTAGAATCACTTACCGAGGAGGAAGTTGTTTGCTTTTACCAAACCCTCTGGGTGATGCACTTACATCTCCGAAGCGAGTGTCTTACCCCAAGAGTTAGGCACACTTTGAATATATTGACCAGAAATGTTGTATGGTTGACATAGTCATGCTCTCTATGGACCAGTGCCCTGAGTCACCCAATCATCACTAGAACCTCCCGCAACGATGGATTCAAAGCATTAAAGTTCTCCGTAGAATTATAATGGAGGATTCTCTCCATGTCCAAGTCTTTGGTTGGGGGTAGTATGCTACGCTCCATTTCAATTCTATCCAGATCCATCCCGAATTTCCATGTGAGATTTAGTATATGCCTCCAGGTAGAGTTGCAGTTAACATGGATGATCTATCAGAGGGAAAGAACGAGATAGAGCTCCTTGACGAGAACATACCCCATGGGGGAGTGACATAACTATTGGATCCATTAGGAAGGGTTACTCTCCAGTAGAGAAATATATTATGTCTTCACATGCCTATTGAGGTATTAGTCCTCATCCGGAATCCAAATAAGTATGAGGAACACCTTGGATCCTTCAAACACTCTAACCCATTTGAATTAGTGTAGAAGACGGAGGATGATCCTGAAAAAGCCTCTCTATGCCAATAGCTTGAGGAGGACAAGAATATAGTCGATGACATCCTTTCTAAACATTCTATGGAGTGGCGGCCAGACTACAGTGATTCTCAGTCAGGGGAGTAGGGGCAGATACAACAGTCCCTGGGCGAATTGCCTCCAGGTGACCCAGATCATTTTTTCCATGTAGATAGGATATAGGCCGAAACTTATGAAAAAAGGGCACAATATGTGTCACAAAATCCACCTTAGTAGCATGATAATCCCTGGGACTCAGCTCAGGTTCCCCCAGCCACTCCACAAGTCATCCCACCAGCCACTCCACGAGTCATTGGGCCTGCTTATCATGTTGAAGAACCTGCCAATGCACTAGTCATCATGGATCCTCATCAATACAGGTTCCTCTGCCCAGTTGATCTAATGGAGGCACACATTTCTCGCCTTGAGGCATTGGAAACTCGATATGTGGCAATCCTTCCTGATAACAGTCCATATCTGGCAGGGGTCAATAATATTCCATCACCCTATGGTTTTGGAAACCCCACATTCTCCCATATTAATGGGACAAGAATCCCACTACATCATCTAGCTCACGTCATCTCAAGGTGAGGACCCATGTTGGGAACTCCAGCGCAGTATGAGGCCACCAAACTCCAGTGTTTCATACAGACATTGGAAGGGCTTCCATTTTTCTGGTACATCCATCTACCCATTGGGTCGTTCACTGGCTGGGAATATCTCCATAGATATTTTCCTTACCAGTTCAGCTCTACCACCCGGAATACAAGTATTACGGACCTCTTCAAGTGAAAGAAGAGTCCTGGCGAGCATGTCGTGGACTTTGTCACTCGGTGGAAAGGCCTTACCTACTCCTTGGATATTCCACTGACTCAGGAATAGCTGCTGAAAATGTGTGTGGGGAATGTCAAAACCGAACCGGTTCTCTCTCACATCACTCAGAATTACCTTGGGAGATTTTGAGACTTCTCTGATAAAGACCAGCATCTAGAGAAAGCCCTATAGTATTCCAAGAAGGTGCTTCCATTGCCTCCTGTAATTCCTGTGACAAGAGCCGCTAAGGATGATCCTACCATGATGTCTCAAATAGATTCCCCCCAAGTAGCTGTATTTATTTCCAGTGGAACTACCTCTGCATCCTCATAGAGACCCACCACCTCAAGTGCATCCTCTGACCAAGCAGAACCCACCTCAGAATCGGTTGGTTCTCCACGTAACGCTCCGACACCCCCTAGGTGAGATAACCAGGTTCCACCTCCTCGATAGGCTCCTCCAACCCCTCATCAGGGCCAGGATCCCAAACACCCCTTCTCAGATAGGAGAAACTATATCTACTCATTCAATGAGGATCAATTCCCTAGTTATTTCTAAAGCACCTTAGAATAGGGAATTCTACGTTTTCTGAAACGTAAGAGGCCTGAAGAGTCGGATCTCACTAATCGCCCCAATTACATACCCTATCACTAGATCCTGGGTCACACCCTCAAACAATGATATATGTTTAAATAATGGCTTCAAGACCAAGATTATATTAATATAGTTCGGTTAATCCCAGCTCTAGCATATGTTTCATGTGTATTCATGAAGCCAGATAGCGGTATTGATAGCAAAGGTGGGTGGCATCAGGTTTCCAACTGTAGGTCCTAGAAGTTTGATGACTGGATGGATCATAAGGAAGTCATCCATAGAAATGGTATTATCTATGCACATCTAAATTGACCTGAGCCGTTAGGAGACATCACATCACCTACAGCCAGTACTTATGCATAAATGGAATAGTCTTCCTCTTCCTAGAAGAGAAATCATTAGAAACGCAAGGGAAAACAAATTCCCCCACCGATGTTATCATCATATCATACTCTCAGTGACTTCATGCCCCCAAAGATATATATTCGTCCCAGAATCCATCTAGTAGTGGAGGATTCTTCAGTTAACAGTCAATGGTACGCTTCGGTCAACACCGTGGAGCTGTGAAACTCCTACATGATTTTTGATGGTGATGAATTCCAAAAGAATCCTCCCAATGTCCCAAGCTATCACCAGAATTGGTAGGGTCGTGGATCTATGGGTCACCGAATTTCCTCAGTCAGCACTTCCAACTAGTTTGTGTATGCCACCAAAACCAGACAGTAGACCCAGTGTAGATCTTAGCACACATAGCCTTCTCAGCTGGTGTTATCGGGTCTGCCTTTGTCGCTATTTGTGTTACTTGATTAGGCAGAGACGCCTTGACTGTGTCGTGATTAGATACACTCTATTATGGACTGGCCTCAGTCATATAACCCACATCTATAAGTCACTCCACGAGCTTCGACTAGTGAGCAGCGGGACACTCCCAGCACCAATTAGCCGCCAGTTCATCCAGAAGGTCCCATCGTACCCCCTTCCGTAGAACGACCTCCTATAAGCAGAAGTTCATTCTTGGCACAGAAGTATGATATCCTTAATAGTCTTTCAAGAATTCCTTCAAGGACGTATATCCTTGATTCTCTTCTCTTATCAGTGCATATACGTGAATTCCTCGCTAAATATTTAAGAAGCCCCCTCCAGTTTGAGACGGAGGTAGCATCAGCAGAAGCCTTCTATGATGAGGCAGTCGAGAATGATGAATGTCAGTCCGTCATCTATTTCTCTGGAGAAGATGAAATATCTCCCATATATGGGAACATATGCCCACTTTACATCACCATCCACTTCAATATCATGGATTTTCATCCATATCATGTCGACAAAGGCTCTGGGATCAACCTAATCTCGACCCATCCAATTCAAAAAATGGGGTTGTTCGAGGATGATATGAGTCCCTCTTACCAGAAAATCGAAGATTATAAGAGAACAGAATAGAAACCAGTTGGAAAGATCGACCTGAAGACCTAGTTTGGTGGCTCTGCAGAAAAAACTGAGTTCATAGTTGTCTCTTAGGACAATGCCTACAATGTGTTGATGTGTAGGTCATGGATTCACCTGCATGAGGTTGTTCCTTTATCATATCAGTAGTGACTTAAGTAATTACTTAAGAGTATATTGGGAATACTCCAAGGTAATGATTCTCCCTTTTCATCTTTTGAAGCCCACTACCTAGATGTTGACTATTACAAGAGCATAGACAAGAAGATTCAGGATAATGGGGTTGAACATGCTATAGATGTGAATGACCCATGGACATACATGGATGACGCATACATTTTTTCAATCCACAAATTGGAAACTACGACATCTGATATGGGGAAATTCTTAATTATTTTTGTAATTAGGGAGAAACATGTTCCCAAGTACAAGTGTCTCTAGAAGATCACCTCTTATTCCTACAAAAATAATGTTTGGGTGATCCCAGAGCCCCTACCCCCATAAGATATCAAGATGTCCACTTCATGGCAACGAAAATACGCCATGCTTTATTTTTTCACTATGCTGGGATAAACTGGATCAAGTCGATGTTCTAATATTGTTTGGATGTCATCAAGTGTGGCCCCTTGGGCTAAAGACCATATGGGATTGGATCAAAAACTTTCATCATTATGGTTTCAGCAGCGCAGAAGTCCCCAGATGCAGTGTCTACTATCGATCAGGTTATCACCAGCTTCCCATTAGGATCTGTTGACTCTAGGGAATATCCTCCCTCTATGGATCCCTCCTCCATAAGTTAAGTAGAAGATCGGGAAGATGAACCTTCCTCTTTTGAGGAGGTCTTCTCCACCATGGTTGATAAACTTGTACAGGTGAACCTCGGTAGTGAGACATATCCAAAACCCACATTGATCAGTGCCTCTATGCCTGTCAAAGAGAAACTGAAGTACATGGACTTCCTGAATCCGCATCATGATGTTTTTTCCTAGAGTTATAACAAGATTTTGGGACTAGATCCTTAGGTCATCGTCCACCACCTTGGTCTCCCAACAAATCACCACGGGTTTAATCAGCCTGTTAGAAAGATGCATCCTTCTCACAGGGCCATGTTCAAGGCCAAGGATGATAATCTCATCAGATATAATTTATTTAACAAGTTTTAGTACCCCAGATGGTTATCCAACATTGTGCCTTTCATGGAGAATAAGGGATAGATCATATTCTACATCGACTTCAGGGGTCTCAATCGTCACTATCTGAAGGATGACTCTCTCTTTCCCATGAGGAAGTTGTTGATTGATTCCACCAATGGGTTCTAGGCCCTCCCCTTAATGTATGGTTATTTTACATATAACCATATTTGAATCACTCCTAAGGATAAAGAGTCTACAACCTTCATGGCACCTCAAGGTACTTTCTACTACCAGATAATTCCCCTCTGTCTAAAGAATGCTGGTTCCATCTATCAGCGTGTCATGCGCTGCATATTTAAGATGATCCTTCGGACATTGGTGGAATGATACATGGATGATCTGGTGGTCAAATATCACTAGAGTCAGGACCATCTCAAAGACCTTGAGAAAGAGTTCGGTTTCCTCCTTTCTTCTTATCTGAAGATGAACCCATTGAAGTGTTCCTTCAGGGTCACCTCCAAAAAGTTTCTCAACTTCGTTGTCAGATATAGAGGAATCAAAATCGATTCGGAGAAGATTAAGGCCCTCAATTAGATGTCTCTTCCGAGAAACATTTAAGAACTATGAGGCCTTCAAGGACATTTGGCCTACATATGCCGATTGATCGTGAATTTGGTCAGAAAGAGTAATCCCTTTTCTCAGATCATGAAGAAAGAAACTATCTTTGAGTGGGATGAGGAATGTAAGACTAATTTTGAGGATATCAAGTAGTACCTGCTACATCCTTCAGAACTAATTCCACCCATTTTTAGAAAGCCACTTGTCCTTTATGTGACCACCCTGGAATGATCTCTTGGCACCCTTATCACCCATAAGAACAAAGAGGAAACATAGAACATTATATATTATCTTAGCCGCATTCTTCTCAATATGGAGACCAAAAACTCCTCTATCGATAAGATTTGCCTTGTGCTGGTATTTTTAGTTCATAAATTGCAACATTACTTACAGCACCATGATATACAATTAGTGTTCCAAGTGGATCTGATGAAGTACATCCTGAACTACCCCATGTTGACATGCCATATAGATCGGTGGGAAGTAATCATCTAGAAGTTTTACATCAGGTTCATCCAAAAATAAATCTATTATGGGGAAAGTATTGGCTGACTTCCTTTCCTCCCATCCATACCCCACGGACCAGTCACTGGATCTTGGTCTTCCTGATGAGGAAATCCTCTTAGTAGACCAAGCCATGCCATGTTGGAAAATTCAATTTGATGGTGCTTCCCAAAGTTTTATAGGAATAAGACTCTATGATCCCAAATTCAGTAGGGTGGGATTGGGTGTCGTCTTCATCATGAAAGCACAATCAATTATACCATATTCATTCCTGTTGTTAGAAGGTTGTACCAACAATGATTCGGAGTACCATGCTCTCATAAGTGGCCTCAAGTTGGCCCTTGGTATTGATGTTACCCAATTTCATGTGAAAGTTGAATCTGAACTAGTCATAAAATAGATCAGTAGGGACTATGTCTCCAGAAATCCAGAGCTCATGACATCGTTGGAATGTACCTTCCAGCTGATGGCCCAGTTCTAGTCTCGGGAAAAAGTTACCCATGTCCCTCAATCCCAGAACAGTTGAGCTGAATCCATGGATAACCTATCTGCATCTATTTCAGAGCCTGATTAGGATTATTTGATTATCCATGTGGCACACTCTAGTTTTATCACCCCAATTAGTTTGGATAACGATGATAGCTCGTAGTTAAGTCACCTTACCGCAAGTGCCTCCACATCGGGACCCCCAGGTCCCCTTGACGTAGTTCTAGAAGTGATTCTCGACTGGGGGACCCCATTTATCTCATACCTCCAACATGGTAATCTCCCAAAATATTGAGTCGAGCGCAAGTAAATCTAGAACCATGGATTACAGTTTACCCTCCAGAGTGGTCCTAATCTTGATAAGATCCTCTACAAGCATGTGTTTTATGGGGTTCTCATCTATTTCATTCAAAGAGGTGATATTTCTCAGCTTAGGAGGGAGGTTCATGCCGGATCCTATAGGGCTCATCAAACCGGGCTGAAATTATCTAACCAGATTCATAGGTTGGGGTATTTTTGACCCTCTATGATCCATGACTGCATCTAGCTTTCCAAGAGGTTCTATGCATTCCAAATCCATGCTAACTTTGTGCATCAGTCACCAAAGCCTCTCCACACTACAAAGTACTCTTGGCCCTTTGCAGTCTGGGGACTTGATGTTATGGGACCATATCCACTAGTGATGGTTCGCCAGTGCATATTTATCCTGACCGCTGCAGATTTCATTTCCAAGTGGGAAGAGGCAGTTCCTCTCAAGGAGGTCAATTCTCATTCTATCATTGAATTTGTGAGCTCCAATGTCATCTATCGATTTAGAGTCCCTCACATCGTCCCCGCTGTTAATGGAACCAACCGTCAGGCAGCTGACTTAAAGAAATTGTATGTCAGGTACAACATCCATTCTAACTATACCTCCTGCTATCACATGTAAGAAAATGGGCAGATTGAGGTGTTAAAAAAACCCTCTCTAACATCCTGTAGAAAATGGTTTTCCAGAAAAAGAAGAGTTGTCCATAAAAGATCCCCAACGCACTCTGATACTATCAAACAACAACTCGTAATTCCACCCAAGTGACCTCATACTCCATAGTGTATGGAACGGAGGTCATCCTTACCATCAAGATTCAACTGCCTTCATTACGCACAACTATCTATGATCAGCAAGCACTATATACGGTAGCTGAAATCTGTTTGGCAGAATTGGAATCACTCGACTTGAATAGGTTTCGTGCCCTGCAAAATTTGGAAAGGCATCAAAACAAGATATCCAGATCTCTCAATAAGAGACTTCACATCTTCTCTTTCTTACAGGGTGACATGGAATTGGCCCTGATAACACCAATGATACATGGTAGGAACCCACCCAATATGGATCCCAAATGGGAAGTACCTTGTATAATTGACAAGGTTTACCCCAATGGCGTGTACTCCCTAGTTACCATGGATAGAGAGCGTATAACTCCCCCCACCAATGCCAAATTTCTCAAGAAATACTTTTCCTGAGCATAGGGTACTACATGACCTTAAATTGTTATGTATTGAATGACATTAAACTACTTTGTCATCCCACATGACGACAAACTGCAAAACGGTCTGAGCTACATGACCATAAAATAATATCTATAGGGTCCTACATGGCCCTAAACTGTTATGTCATGCATGATGTTAAACTATTTTTTCATCCCACATGATGATAAAATGAAAAACATTCCAAGCTCTATGACCATAAACTAAGATCTACAAGTTCCTACATGAACTTAAACTGTTACATCCTGCATGACGTTAAACTTCATTGTCATCCCACATGACGATAAATTGAAAAACGGTTCGAGATATATGACTATAAACTAAGATCTATAGGGTCCTAAATGCCCTTAAACTGTTATGTCATGAATGATGTCAAACTATTTTTTCATCTCAAATTATGATAAACTACAAAATAGTCCTAGCTCTATGACCACATACTATGATCTACATGGTCCCACATGACCTTAAACTATTACTTCTTGCATTACATTAAACTGCTATGTTGTCATGTGTGACATTATACTGTATGTCACCCCACATGACATTAAACTGTATCCGGCCCCACATGACCTTAAAATGTTCATTCTTCGCCACATGACATTTATATGTTGGACTCATCCAAACTGAACGACATAAAACTACTCAGCATTCATCGTGCAAGACGTTAAACTGTGAGCAGCAGATATACTGTTATGGTCTAAGCTCTATAACCTTAAACTAAGATCTCTTAGTATCCATCATCCCATAAGATGTTAAAATTCACCTTCAAGAACTATGTATGGATTGATTACCACCCTCATGGGATGTGTAGGAATGCTTATATGCCTCATCTTAGAGTCCATCCAAAAACTCTTCTTTTTTACTATCCCCCCTGGGTGTAGTTCTCTTGGAGGATCTTACATTATGTAGTGTAGTCTCCTTTGGACCCTACTCATGTTGGGGTTATGATGATTGCACCATGTTACCCTCCTCGATATTCTATTCTCCCACATCCTCACTACATGACGTTAAACTGCATGGCCCTTTCAGAACTATGTATGGCTTGATTCCCATCTACATGGGATATGTAGGAATTCCAGGAAATTTCATCCATAGGCCCTGACTTAGACTTCAGGATCTCCCCTGGGGTTGAAACACATGGTGTGTTGTAGGATTTTTCCATCATTCTCATTGAGTTCATTGTGACCACACCATGTACCCATCTCCTTGGAGATCTCCACCTTATTCATCGTCACACTTAACGTTAAACTACACAAGAAAATTCATTCATTACACATTCCTTAATTTGGGCTTTCACCATCATTCACATCAAAAATGACCCCTGAATGGATTGGATGATAGGATCTAGGTCTATCCTACAATTTCGGGCCAATTTCCTTGAAGATTATAGACGAAAAAATAATATAAGTCCCACATTATGAATATGGTCAGTGGTCAACACTCATTTGTTGTTCCCATTTCATGTCACACAATGTGGATGTTGTGTTTCACACACAGTCAAAAGTTATCCACCATAATTAGAACCACCCATGTATGTCCCAAATATTGGGTGCAGTGTTTCATTTTGTCCTGTTATCCCTTCGAACATTCATATGCCTCATGTAAAAGTGTTGATTTGGTCGGTATCAACCCTGCCTGACCTTATTCACTCAGTGTTGTACCCTTATATATTGGGGGGACCTTAATCCTATTACATTTTTCCCACACTAAGCATTTCTCACATGGGATTAGGAGATTTTCTGAGACAGTACCTTTATAAAATGTCATATATCTATGGTCTGAGCCCTATGACCTTAAACTGAGATAACCATCATCCTTACCACAAGACCTTAAACTACAAAATGGATGTGACTTTCCATCTGTGGCCTAGACTCAGGTCCCTCATCCTTTCCAGGACCTTCCCCCAAGTTCTCACTTAGTATTATAAAGTATGGCATGGAATTCATGTCCTCATTCATGTCGGTATATTTCTACCATGCCACATATATCCTCGTCGATATACCTTTCCCATATTTGCATCCTTGTCGTGTGACATAAAACTGCATAGCATCTTCTAGAACTAAATTTGGCTTGATTCACATCATCATGGGATATGTATGACTACCAAGACCTTTATTCTTTGAGTCTATCTCTATTACTTATAAACCTCCTCATCTTTCTGGCCCTTCTCTTGAGTTCCTCGTGGGGAGGTATGTGGTGATGTATGGGATTACATCCTAATTCACGATGGGTTTGTAACAGCAACACCACGTACCTCTCCCTCCTAAGATCTCTTCTTCCCCTAGTTTTACACTCATGTTTTCAAACCAGATGCTCTTGAATTGGGCCCCTCGGCCTTCTTTTTCAGTTCACCAATATGCCCAGGAACACTCTGGATCAGAACCTAGAGTTTTGAATTATACATAGACATGTTATCACCCATTTTCAGGCTTCATGTTCCCCTTAATTTTGGATTTCATCTTTTTTCACATTCAAATTGACCCCCAAATGGTACAGATGCTCGGCCAAATGGAACTCCTATCATTTTGGGCCGGCATCCTTGAGTATATAGAATGAAAATTTGATTCAAGTCCCGCATTGCGAACAAGTTCAGCGGTTGACACTCATGTGTTGTTCCCATTTCAGGTCACATGTTATGGATGTTGTGTCTCAAACATGTTCAACAGTTATCCTCCATCTCCACGCCAACCCCCCATAAATCCCTAAAAATTGGTTACATGATTCACATATTTTTCCACTCCATCATGTCCAAGTGGAATTTCAACACTCTTGGTGTTATCCCTCAGTGCGCATTTGGACGTTTGGAGGACAAATCCACGGTGAGGCATCATTCGGGGCTCCACACCGATTTAACCTTTTTTTGTATAACAAGTGTTTCAAAGACCTTCTCTGGACTTGTTTCCCACATGAAGCATATATCACATAGTCTTAGGTATTTGGTCGAGGTTTTCGCCCATTTGGAAGAGCCTCTCTTCTCTATGGTCCTAGTTCTAAGGCCTTAAAACTAAGATCTCTCCACGTTATTTCCGCAAGAGGTAAAACTGCATGACACTCCTAGAACTACATACATATTGATTCACATCCTCATGGGATATGTAGGAATTCCCTGGAATATCATATTTGGGTCCAGCTTAGGTTCCACTAATTACCTTGTCTTTCATTATGTTAAATTGCGCCCTTAGAAATACATATGGCTTGATTTATATCCTCATGGGATACATAGGAACACCCAGACGTTTTTTCCATGGGTCCCACCCCATATTCATTGACCATTTATGGCCCCTTGGCCTAAGTTTTCTTCACCAGAATTGAGTGTGGTGTGGTGTGTACCTCATCCTCATTCATATCAGGTATGCTTTATCACACCATGTGCGTCCTCCCCTAAAACCTCGTTTCTTCTATATGTGTGCAAGATATATGACGTTAAACTATGATGCCTTGTCCCACATGACTTTAAACTGTTATGTGTTTATTACATGATGTTAAAATGCATTGGTTGGTCCTATCATACAACCCTAAACTATGACTTTATCGTCCTCATCGTATGATGAAAAACGGTGCTGAATTGTGATGTCCTCGCTCAAGGGGACATCATGTTTGGTAGAGGTTATCCACCATACCATTTTTCAATGCATTCATATGGATTTATTCCTATAGTGAAGACTGTATTATCCATCATGGGTTTATCACTTCACAAAAAAACACACCTTCATCTTAAAGAACAAACAAGATCTATCAAATGCCTCTTATTTTACTATGTATTCCAAACCCGCATGACAGAATTTTCCCTAGAATTGGTACCCTACCATTACACTTCTAGAACTACATATGGCTTGATCCCCATCATAATGGTGTATGTAGGAACACCCAGGTACATTGACATGGGCCTATACAAACTTTAATTTTTGGTCCCTTGGCCGAAAATCTCCTCAGGGTGCACATGGTATCATATGGACTCCTACCATCATCATTAACGTCAGGTTTTTCAATTACCGCACTATGTGTCTCCCTCCCTCCTTTCTATCTATGTTATGAGCTCTAAGACCATCAAATTAAGATCTGACCATACTTGTCGCAAGACACCCAACTGCGTGGTATTTTCCAGTACTACATGTGGCTTGATCCCCATCTTCATGGGATGCATATGAATGCCCAAACATTCCTTCTTCAAGTCCATCCCCCGGAATCTTAAATCATTCCCCTTCTTTGGCCCCTTGGTCCGATATCCTTTGGAAGCATGTAGTGTGGTGAGAATCTCTTGGCTTCTAATTCACATTTAGTTTTGTGAAAACTGCACCATGTTTCTTCTTTGTCTCTTCCCAGCCTGGTCCGAGTTCTATGACCCTAAACTAAGATCTCCCTATAGGAACTACGCATCAGGTTCGACTAATTCGCTACCCCAAAAGCATGTAATCAAATCAGTTCCCCTTATAATGGTCCACTCTATGAACTTAAGCTATGAGTGCGTGACACCATGACCCTTGTCCTTCGAAAGGTATTTGACTCCCTCTATCTGATACGTCTCATTGTCTTACTCAAATACATCATGAAAAATATACCAAAGTGTTAAATTTTCACACGTACATTCTCTTGTTTCATGTCTAGGCTTAATGAGCCCTTTATTTAGATCCCCACCCTCTTCCATGTCTGAAGGTACCCCTTTTATGGCCTAGTCTCAGGCCACATTAGATCATCTAACATCTTGGTCAAACGCCCCTGAAGACCTCAGACAATGTTTGCAACAAGTCCCATGTTTCAAATATGGTCAGTGGTCAACCCTCATTTTTCTATCCCCATTCAAGGGTAACATGAAATAAATATTGTGTTTCGAACATGGTCAACAGTTATCCTCTATCGTCACACCACTATCATTGTGAACCAGATCTCGGGCATCATGATTCACATCTTTCCACTCCCATGTGTTTAATTGGAATTGCAACACACTCGGTTCTACCCCCCCCCCCCTCGTGCATATATGTGCGTTAAGAAGGTGGATCGGTAATTGTGGAATGTCACTCACCTAGTGGCCCATCGCTTTTAATGTGTGATTCCCTACACCATGGAAATCCCATCTCTACTTTTTATTTCCCACAACAAGCACGACTCGCGTGAGCTTAGTAGTTTTGGTGGGGCGTGTACTGGTTCAGTTGTTCCACACAATCTTTTCATCCCGCATGACGTTAAAATATGATCCCAGAACTACGTGTGGATTAATTCTCATTCTGATGAGATATGTAGGAATTCCTAAACAATTTTTCTTAGGCCCAGCCTAACTTTCACTTTTGGTCCCTTGAACTAAAAAAATTCCCCCGGGGATATGTGGTGTGGTGAAGACTCCTTATGTCCTCATTTACATTGGGTTTATAGCTATCGCGTCATGTACTCCCTTCTTTGGATCTCCCCTTTCACTCCCCATCCTACTGTATGACTTTAAACTACACGAATCCACATCTCCTTGATGCATGACAATAAACAGCAGTTCTACCCTAAATTAGTTCAGGATTTCCCATAATAACTATGGGATGCATCATATTCCTCACCAAAGAAGATCCCCCTACCAACATTGGTGTCTAACCATGATGTGCTCAAGAACTACATTTATCTTGATTCCCATCCTCATGGGATACGTAGTGACATCTAGGCAATTCACCTTAGTCCCAGCCCCAGGTCCTTTAAATTATGTGCACCATCCTCGCTACATGGAATTTAAACTATGTTTTTATCATCCTTATTGGTATGACATAAAACTATAGATCATTCTAGGTCTTTACAGTAGAGGTCATGTTCGGAATTAAGTTTTATCCCTGATCAGACTGATGCATCCACCTAATGTGTTTTCACCAAAGTGGCATAATTTCAAGAGTGTTTGAATCTATTCGAACAACCCATCACTCCACCCTCCATGATTTTTGTGTCATTTATCTTGACCCTCATCATATTTCTTGTCTAAATAAACACACTTAATGGTACGGATGCTCGGCTAATGTCCCACCTACTATTCTGGTCCAATGTTCTAGAAGACTAATGGGTTATATTTTGAGTCAGTCCCAATATTTCGAACATGGTTAGTGGTCAGACCTCATTTTTTATCCCCATTTTAGGCTAACACAATAGGGATACTGTGTTTCAAACATGGTCAACAGTTATCCTTAACTGTCACACCACCCCCACAGTGTTCCGAATTTTGGGTATCGTGATTCATGCTTTACATTACCCTATGTTCGGATTGATTATTACACCACTAGTGTTACTCCGCTCGTGCACTAGATCACATTGGAAAAACATCAAATCGACAGTTTTGAGAACTTGATTCTCCATTTAATCCTCCCTCTTTCTTTCGGGATGCCCGGATTGGTAATTTATACCCCGGATGCCCAAAAATTTGTCGGAACTCTCATATTCAGACGATGTAATGATACAGACATCCCTTGATTATCACATTAGGAATGACCCACACAAGATTATGGATTAATTGATAGTTACTCCAAAGTTATGATTAAGATGAGATAATCAAAATAAACAAGAAGATAATAATATTATGCACGTAGTTCGGGATAAGCAAACAAAGGGAGAAAGTTTCCTGAGTTTAGCCAAAATAGGCACCTTAAGGATCAAAGCCTTTGATAGATTGCTCTAGTGTTTCCACCTTCTGGCTTGTGGCCTCTACGATTGCCTCCCACCCCTTGAGATCCCTCTCTTCATCAGTATCCATAGAGCGTAATTCATTATCCCTAGCCTACGCTCGCTCTTGTTCATATTGGAGGTCAATCATTTTCCCACTCACCTGCACTACTTGCTCCTAGGAATCCGCCAGCTAGGCCATAAACTGTTTGATGAGATCATAGTGATTTGCGATAAATGCCTTCCTTTCTTTTTTGCTTTCTCTTCACAGCATCATACTTCTTTCTCAGTCTTAAGGAATTACTGGGTATTCTCTGAATCCTTCTGCTATCGGGAGATGTCGTAGCATTGGATATTCTATAGTATTTTCTCATCCATGTAATCACGGATCATTATATGAAGATGATGATCATCTACCCCTCGATCACAAAGAAAGTGTATCCAGGTGTGAAGTGATCCCATATGGATTATACATTCTGTATGTGGCTGACTGATAAAGCATTTGATACACATTCATGCCTTGTGCCATATCATGTGGCTCTCCTCAGCATCATCTGGGTCAGAATCTTCTATCTCCTCAGGTTTTGTAGGCCTATACTTAGGAAAAGCACCTGGGAGTATAGTGGTAGGGTCCTCTTCTAGAATTCTTTCTTCTTTAGTGAATTCACCCTCTCCGGACTAGAGTTTCACCATGGCAGCATTATCACCCATGATTTCGGCCTCCATCTCACCAAGTACTAGCGTATAGCCGACTCGAATAGTTGGCTCTATAAAAGACGATGTAATCACTAGCATGGCTCTTGAAAATGTTCCAGAATCGATGTTTTACTGAGCCTCCAACCTTGAGATCACTACATTGGGAATCCGTATATTAGTTAGCTGAATTTTCTATTAAAAATGAGAGACAATGAAGATAAAGACTTATGAGATCCAAGTGTTGTAGTATCCAGTGCCTGTGTCATGGAGGGAGACACCTCCATAATAGATCCATCAGTACTTGTTAACTCAATCACCATCACCGGCTCCTCCTAAATGGTGGGATCAGTCGGAAACTTGAAGGTTGTCGCTTCATCTCTTCCTTTAGGGTCATCGCCACCTACTCCAACCATACCCGGTTTCCCACCTTGGTCGGTTCTGAGGACTGGTTCTTAAGGATGTTCTCTTACCTTAATGGGCACATCTTCGTGCCCCACAAGGAAGGATTCCTGAGTTTCATCATCCATGTGTTCCTAAACATGATCAAATTTGGTCGATACGTTAGGATTGTGAGAAGGGAAAGGCCAGCGGTGACAAGAGTTTAACTCACCTCAAGCAGCTCAACTAGTTCTCTATCAGAGCCTGCAATTTTTCTACTCTCATGGGGGCTTATATGGAAATAAGGTGTTTCTAAATGTCCTACACCATCAAGATCTTAAACCTATTCTTCCTCTTATTATTCTTCTTAATCTTCTTTTTATCCATCATCTTCCTCTTCCTCCTCTTCCTCTTCTTCATCCTCTACATCTTCATCCTCCGATGGCAGCTTTTCTGAGTCATGTTCCTAGTCGAGCATCACTTTAACTAGGAGGTGCGACTCTTCATACCGCCCCCGCTAGCATGCATACATATCCATGTCTATCAGGTATGCATGTCGGCACTGAAAGTTTACCCTATTCTCAACCTGGATGCACCCTATGTCTAGAATGTCGAGCCTGGTATGCACCATCCTCTGCCACAACTCTTCAGTGGACATAGATTGTCACATCATCTACTAGGAAGACCAGAAAGATGGGAAGATAGTGTTGGTAGTTGGATTTAGGAGGTGACTGATCTGCTTCCCAGGAAGTTCCCTAGCTGACCCATGAGGTATCCTGCGGGACCACCCCTCCTCAGAATGTGGAGGCATGTTCTCGCCTTGTAATACTCCTACCAATGATGTGCCAGCCTATGTCGTGCTAGCCACCAGGCTCGTTATCCATCTCACCTATCCTTTAGAACATCATCTACCTCCCATCTCTTGAGGCTCCACACTAGATGATTTTATTTTTAGGATGTTTTTTCGTAGAATCGGCTCGGGTATGTATTTTTCCAGTGTTCAGCAAACTTTATTGATAGTCCAACACAGACATCGGTGAGGGGGAGAGTGATGATTTCTCCCATGCCTCCAGTCATGAAAATAATCCACAGTTGGTGAAGAATTCAGGGATTTTTCTCTTCATGAACCTCTATATAAAATTTCTTTAGCATCTGCTACATGCACCTGAACTCACTTGAGAACCTGGTCAGCACGTATGATTCACAAAAGATTTTTCCATCGATCCGGGATACCATCACACCGCCCCTAATGCTTTGCATGTATTTCCTCTACTCCAATGGTCCCTACCCATCATCTACCATCTATCTAATTGGGATCCAAAATGGGTGAAAGTTGAAATGGTTATGGCTACCGATCATGATCTTGATCCCTTCTTCTATGAGCATTAGTGGGCGGATTTCATCAATGTTCAAGAGGGATGATCACATACCATCACTCGGTGAGAGAATGGAATTTGAGAAGTCAAACCCTCTGTAGTGGGCTACAACCTATCCATGAAGGATTTGGAATCACCCACATATCCTTCTAGGTGTAATTTTACTTGAGATATGCCCCATAATACTATATAGCCTAGCCAATACAGGCACCCCCATGTTAACCTAGTTTTTCACCGCCATTATCCCATCCATCACTAATGTCCCTGAGTGGACCCCCATCCTTGTATCCCTCACTAGAAATAGCCATCTATTCAAGAATGCATCAAGGAACCTGGTATATCGTACGTTCGGGTCCCGACTTTTGTTTATGTTGAAGTTCCATTATCGATACACTCCTGCCTCCAAGACCATCCAATATGATCACACCTTTCCCCTTTGAGATGTGTTCAGTAATTGATTCCCTCATCCTGGCATCTTCACAACATTTTCCTATATTAGAAAAATACTAATCCATCCTGAATAAGGTATTTACTTTAGAACATATTTTATTTTCAACTCCTCCTTAGCCAGCTCCAACAGATGCCATGTCAGGATGGGGGTGTGCATCATATACCCCAAAATGTTCCATTTTGGGGGGAACTTGTTATATTGGTACCGTTATGATGGTATTTTCCCAATACAATAGACATCCCATAGACTGATACCTACCTCCTTGTGGTGGAGGTGGAAGGTTTTGGTGTTGGGAGACCAACAGTTGAATAGTTCTGGTACCAGGTCCTGCTGTCAGTAGAAGTGAAATTGGGACGTCCAAATAGCTTCAAAAAGCCCGATAGACCACATCTCTGGTCTAAACTCCAAGCTTGTTTGGAATACCAAGTACTCTCATGCTTATTCTCTTGTGAAGCATCCCTTGGAACTAAATTCCCATTACTTCAAACCCTTCATCTCATCAATAATGTTGCTTCTGAAGATGCTCGCGTAAAGAGTGGGTGATTCCTCTAGAACCGGATCGCTCCCTACAATATTCCCAGTATTTGGATTTAGTATGTACATGGATATGTTCTATGTTTCCCTAGAAGGATGGCCATTTTTCGTGTTGTGGAACTGTATAAGGCTATGCTCACATGGCACCCATGATCGATGTGTGTCATTTTCAAAGCCAGACATCAGCACCTCCTTCAAAATTCCTAAGTTCTATATCGGAAGGTTATGACTCAAGACATAATATTTTTGATCTTGAATAATCAGGATAAAAATCATTTGATTATCATAAAAAACCCTCCTCGCATGAACAATCGGGGGGTTTGTGATCATCTGAGTCCTCCTTGCAGCTGCAGTAACCTCCCTCTCGGCGTCGGTCTGTTGGGAAGCCATTTTTGGAATGTTTCCAGAAATCCCAAGGGGTGTGTGCAAAAGAATGGAAAATGGGCATGAAAAATAGCCGGTGGCGCAAAAGAATTTTGTTCTACACAAAAATAGCTGACTGTGCAAAAGTGACCGGGGCACGTGCAAAACTTAGAATCGGACAAGAAAACTTGCACGTGGATGTGGGTCCATTTCGCTCACGAGAGAAAAAGCCTTTCATATAGAAAATTCAACGTGGGGACCCAATGAGGGCCCTCGTAATATTTTTATATGCATACCACACCTTGCATGCACGTGGAAGTGGTTTACATGCCCAAACACCTTTTTTGCATGCACTAACCAGATGCTTCTCTATTTTTTGGTGTGACCCTTAGAATTCGACCTTCGAGTCCCCCTTCATCGCTGATTCAGAGGGGGGGAATTTTTTCATGCTGAATTTCAAATAGGTAAATTAGTGGGCTATTTTGAATAAACCGAAGGCATATTGTGACTGAATGGATAATTTTATGGTGTGAGATGGAGGTGCGTGCAAAAAGGATGAGGTGCATACAAGATTCCCTTTAATGCGCAAACCCTTGTGCACCCAATGTGATGTAAAATTAATACTTCTTTGGAAACCCACTGAAAACATGCTAAGGAAATGACTTTCAAGTGTTCAGGCATGCGCCTAAGATTTCTTGCAGTGTGTAAACCCTTGTGCACCCAATGAAACGTAAAAGGGACCCTTTCACGGCCACCTTCCCTAAAAAACTAGCCAAGGAAATGGAGTGAAGGAAGAGAGTCTAGCACACAAGATTCACCTAGGCGCGCAAACCCTTGTGCACCCAATACGACATCAAATGGTCGTTTGTGTACATCCCCTCTTACGCACCGCATACAGATTTTTCGGCTAAAATATGAATCGTACCCCCCACCCTTCTGGGACGGCTATAGAAGAAAAAAAGACGCTATGTTGTGTGAAAGACACCTCTGTGGCGTGACGGGTCCCCCTGGGGATCTCCTTAGAGTGGGACCTCTTGGACTTGATCCTCATCCATTTCATTTTACCCTATGTAATTTGCGTGCAAAAGATCCCTCTTGTGTGCAAGTTCCCCCTGCATCAGAATTATTTTGTGTGAATCCATCCGGTTTGCGCGTAGCTATTCCATATTGTGCACAACCTCTCATACTGTGTGCATCCCTCCTTCTGCGCTCCCTTTTTTGTCCTTACCCGAAGGCACTATGTCTGAGCCCCTCTTGTGCGCAACACACCTGTGTCGTGCACCTTTCTCCCGTACGACCCTCTAGGTTTGTACAAAGTGATTTAAAGATCTCTTGGGTGGTGCTTCACATTTTTTTGCTTAGCCTTATGCTTCTTTGTATAGTCATGCTAATGGATATTGCTTCTTCTCATAGCCACACTAACATGTCCCCCTTAGTGGATCACTCCATAACACCCCAATTCCACAACATTGCTAGTGTTTTCACTTTACTAAGGGTTGAAGTGAACCGGTTATGTAACTCTTAGAGGTGCGGTTTGAACCCGCCTTATCTGAGCTGTAGGAAGTTAAATTGCCAAGAACCATCGTCCGCATCACATGACATTAAACTGTGGACTCGCCCTATTCAATACACATGGGGTGCCCCCTCTTGAACATTCTCCACACCTGTTGGTCTCAACGGGAGTGAGATCTTCCTCACATGGAATGTGATCTTCTTTTCTAGAGTGGCATCTATCTATGGGGGAGGGAAACCATCTTGGTGTAAGCCCCTAACCTTTGTTGTGGGAGGTAGAACCCAGGATCCTCCTCTCTTCTTCGGTGCCAAAGACCATAGGATATATGGGCATAGGGACCTTAGTTCTCTTGTCCCTCTAACATTGAGATTTGTCTCCATAGGGCCTCCATCCTTGAGTACGTCCCAACCTCCATCTCCCTAGGCCTCTAACAACATGTAATCCCCATTCCACTTCCTGTGGAAGGACCTTTTGTGATGTGATCATTAGATATTTTCTCCATCTTGTTTCTCAAACCGATCATGACTCACGTGGGATTAGAGTAAGCATTGACCATGGCATCCTTCCTGGTCCACCTTAGCGTATAAGCCACAAACCATTCCGAACTATATAGAATTTGATTCTTGTCTCCTCGGCAAGGTACAGAGGAAGTCTCTCTGAGGTTCAAGCCCAACACCTACTTGTCCAAACCCCTTCACATCGGTTCACCTTCATCCCTCATGATGTTAAACTATATCCACCCTTCATAATTACATTGAATTTGATTCTTGAATCCTATGAAAGGTATGTAGGAAGCCTCCATGAGGTTCAAGACCAACACCTACTTGTCCTGACCCCTTCACGCCGGTTCACCTTCTTTCTGCATGATTTTAAACTATATACTCCCTTCCGGACTACATGAGATTTGATCCCTGTCTCCTAGAAAAGGTATGTAGGAAGCCTCCCTGAGGTTCAAGCCCAACACCTACTTGTCCCAACCCCTTCATGTTAGTTCACCTTCCTCCTTCATGATGTTAAACTGTATCCACCCTCTCAAAATATGTGGACTTTGATCCTAGTTTCCAAGTCAAGGTACGTAGGAAGCCTCCCTGAGGTTCAAGCCCAACACCTATCAGTCCCAACCACTCCATGTCTGTCCACCCTCATCTTGTATGATGTTAAACTGTATGACCCTTTTTTTTCCTGCAAGATGTTAAAATGTACCATTCGAACAATGTGGGCATTGATCCTAGTCTCCCATAAAAGTTATGTAGGAAGCCTCATTAAGTTACAACCCCAATAAATGGTAAAACATTGTGTTCCCAAATCGATGGTAAGCTATTGTGATCCCCAATCAATAGGAAGCTACTGTGATTCACAAAAGATGGTAAGTCATTGCGATTACCAACCAGTGGTAAGCCATTGGAACACCAATCGATGGTAAGCCATTGTGAAACGCAGCCAATAGTAATCTATTGTAGCCCCAGCTAGTGGTAAGCCATTCTAGCCCCATCAAGCGATAAGTCATTGTAGTCTCCAACTGATGGTAATCTGTTGTAGTCCCCTTCACTGGGACCCACATATCTAGTCCACCCCCATTCATCCGACCAAACCGTGCTGTTAACCACGCGTAAGACCCAGTATATCGTCCGGTTGTTGTTCTATGTGTACACCACGATTCTATAACCCCATCCTGAACTACGTGGACTTTGATTCCCTACCTTGGGGATATGGAGAAAGCATCTCTAAGGTTCAAGTTCCTCACCCATGTCCCATCATGTTATCTCCCTCAAGCCTATGTGTTTCGGGAAGGTCATGCCACAACCCAGAAGTTCTACTTCCTCTGAATCCCAGCCATGTGTCCATTCTCACGGGTCTCCTCCTCAGGTGTCCCATCGCCCCCACAAAACTCTGAAAACATTGACTCCCTTCCATGGGGATACATAATAGGTATCTTCAACACTCAATCCCATCATCCCTATCTCCCTCACGATGGTTCTATCTCATTATCTATACACTATCAACAATCCATATCCATCTTTATTCTTACATTGGCCACCACATCATGGTGAGATCATGTCACACACTTTTTCACTGCTCTTAGCAGTAATCTGGTAACTAACCACGCATTAGCCCAAGCATCAATGCTCCCTCCAGGGGTCGCACCCATCTGATCCTCTCCCGTCATTGTTCGAATCAGTCTGATCTGTCTCTTTTGGACATTAAACTTGTGGCATACCCTATGTTAAACATGGTAAGCTGAATAAAACCTTAAAGACATGTATATGGCATAAAATTCCTCTCTTTTGATGTGGGATGTCTCGAGATTTCACACCCTCGAGAAGCCCTGTCATAAGGGAAAGAAACCCAGATGCATCAGTGTTCCAGTATCCAGACATGCCAGTGATTCTAATGTGACTACACCCCCAGCTAAAGGTTGTTGCCCTAACTTGACCCCATGGAATTTCCTGATAGAAGCAATGCAATTAACTGGTGACCATGAAGACATGGAATTGGGAAAAGATTCACGAACAACATCTTATGTCTATGAGGGAGACCCAGACTAGGTAACCAGTTCTGAGGAGGAATCGACAGAAGGAGGAACTAACATCCCATCATCTTATTTCAATAAAGGAGAAAACATCCCTGAATAAGTGGTTAATGTCACCTTCCTTTGGAAAAAAGGAATGCAAGGCAATAGATCAATGAATCCTCTGAGAGACAGATACACGGCCTAGGGAAAGCATCGAAAACAAACCTATTATCAGACTATGTTTCTAAAACAATATTTAACTTCATTCCAAAATATTAATCCATTCTTGATTATATGAAGATATTATTCACAAATACTTCAATAAATATACCCAAAAATATGTTAAATATCTTGTTAACTAATTCCAAAAATAGTGTAGTGTATTCTTTACTCTATAAGGAATGAAGAAAAACATATAATGGATTTATCAACATCAAAATTTCATTTTTGGAGCATCATTTGTTAAAAATAAATATAATAATATAAAGACTAAAGTTTGATCTTGAAAACTAACACACTCCTTTTTGATAGACAAGCATATCCTCATTTCAAGGGAAATTGTATTTATTTTTTATTTTCACATTCTTAGATTTTGATAGTTAGTTTATAAATACAATCTTCTAATAGAATATATTTAGTGATTAAAAATGAGAAAAACTCAATTTGATGAGTCTTTTTTACTTAATAAAATCAAGCTACACATTCAACTATCTTAGTTCCTCTAGTGTTAGGTGATAGTAAGGTTGTGAAATGTCATTAATTATAGGTAATAGGTTGATAAAAACAAAAACATATCTCTTTGGTGGTAATATGAAAAACCCTTTGGGGATTTATATAGATATTGATCAACTACCACTATAAAAGGAGGTTGATTATTTCCTTTCCATGATCTATATACTAACACTACCGATTCAAATGAAAATGACATAACATTACCTTTTATTAGACCCACCCTACTAGTTTTAAGATTCCAAGATACCTTAAAAATAGTGTTATTCCCATGTATCACTATAAAAAGTAATATTCCACCACAATTATAAATTTGTTCCTTTAATATATTCAGCCAATCCATTAGCATAATGCATTCATTTGTTTTCATCTCTTTCATTAAGAAATAAAATGATATTTCTATGGTTAAAATCATAATCAAGAAAGATGGAAACATAAACCCTTGATCCTTACTTTAAAATAGTTGAGTAATTTTTTTATTAAATACATAATCATATATTCTTACTCTACCAATTTATTAACTAATCATGAAGAGATAAATTAATACAATGATCTAGTGTCAAAAAATATAAAATAATAGAAGAAACAATGAGAATGGTTCCTTTAATGAAATAATTTCATGCTTCATCCTCATCCTCATTTGATTAATTCTTATCTATGAAATGTTTCCCTCAATATTTTGAGTTATTCACCTCTCATATTTACAATACATCAAAACATTTCAATGTGTTCTATTTCAATTTTTCCAGGTTCACAGTCATGAATCCTTATTAACTACACTTGTTCTAATTCTCTATCATTACTAATTTTTTATAATATCACACAATACCTATATTGATAGAACACCTTCCAACACTAAAAAACTCATAGGGTAGAATAACATATTTTTATATAAGGTGAATCACTTAAAAATTATAAAAACAATCCATTAAATTGTTCCCTTGAGAGATGTTAGAATATAAATGCACATGTTTTGACACTCTATTCTGTTAAAGATTTTAAAAATGACAAAGGTAAATACTTTAGAAAAAATAGGGGAAACTCATGAAGAAAAATCAAAATTTGAAAAGGCATGAGCATTAGGTCTCCCTAGTCATGCCAAAAGGGTGTCGACGTGCACTATACTTGCGCACCCCCATCCATCACACAACCTACTTGTGTACCAAATTTAATTTCTTCCAAGGTCCTATTTTTCCCTATTAATAGACCCTTGGGGCCTTCATTTGTACGGAAAAATTTCCATGAAGCCCGGCTACTGCTCTAGTCTCCCTAGTGCATCGCCCAAGTCTTCTGAAACATTCAAGGAAGTTCTTTAACAACTATATTGAAGGATTTGAAATAGGATCATAGGACTTATGACCTTTTAGTGTTTAAAATCCATAACACTTGCATGTCGAAAGCGCCCAACCTCCCTAAATCAGAAACACTTACATTCCCTCTATTCCTTTCATAGGAACTTGAGCTCCCAACTTATGGGATCACCCGTGAATACACCTGAAGGCTTGATCCAAGTATCACCCAAGTATTATCATATAGGTTGTTCATATCTTAAGTGAATATCAGGTCTCCCAAGCCTACTTGTGTTCCCATACTTGCATGCCCTTACCTACTTGGGCGCCCCTCTTTGATTCACTTACTCTCTTCAGTCTACAAACCATAAATACCTCTTCAAAGACATCCATGGAAAGGTTTCTTCTTCATTGTCTCCCTTGTTTGAAAGGGATTCTGTTGAGACTTACACAAAAACCACATGACTTATAAAACCTTCGGTAATGGAACATCAGTGTGTCTTCTATTTGGGTTTGTATGTCCACAATCAGAGGTTTACCACATTTGTTTCACAATGGTATTAGGATTCATGGAGTGTATGTGGGTTTTTATATCCACATTCATGTGGACCTTTATCCTATGAACAGTACTGAGAAGTTCCCGGTTCTCAGAATAAGGGTTTGGGTCCTAACCACTCCCTTCTCAAAGATCCAAAACCTCAAATTTCTGGTTGGGAAGGTAAGTTTCACACTTTTTTTCCATGCAATCAGAAAAAAAAAATCCGCCTCCCCTAACAAGATCAATTTAAGGGCAGTTGTCCTAGTGTAATCCCTTAATCCTTTATCCCTTCTTCCTTTAATTGGACCCTTGTCTAATATAAAGTGAACAGATGGAAGGCTGGATGCCTTGCCCTCTTCTCAGGTCTCCTTTCCCTCATCCATCGTTGCTACTGTAGGTTCTCCCTCTTCCACTAGCGGAGGAGGAAAAATGTTTGTGCCCTTGATGAATATTTCACATCCTCTTGTTTCTCACACCGAGCATGACTCGCGTGGTCTTAGAGATTCATGATGATTACAACATGTGCACAACCACTAATGGTGAATGAATTATGAGAAATCTAATTCCCACCATAATTGGGATACGTGGGAAGCCTTCTAAGGGCCCGAGCTCATTGGATATCCTATTCAAGAATTCAACCCTAATTCCATTAATCTGAGCATCCTCCTTAGGAATAATCTCCAAATTAAACCCCCAAAATCCTCAAGGAATCCTTTTCAATAAGTAAGTAAAAACTCATTTCTCTCAAAAGACTATAATCTCCTATGAGATTCATCAAACTGTGTGGGATTTGATTCCCATCCACATGAGATACGTAGGAATACTCCTTGAGGTTCAAACACAACATTTAAAATCAACCCTATTCTCCTTGGTCCATATTCCCAATAGTTTCTAATCTTACTTGGAAACCCATATCCTTTCTAAGTTAATTGGGCTATTTTAGAATAATTCATACACTAAACTCTGACTAAGCACCTTTCACATAGATGTCTTTACCACATGAAATTAAATTGTATGGTTAGGTCTATGTCACATAACCTTAAAAGGTATGATGTGTCCCATTATGCGGCACCAAACTACGTGGGTTCTAATTCCTTTCACAAGGATACGTAGGTAACCCATTTCATTGGTATGATCTCAATATCAAAACAAACCTTTGCCTCCTTGGATTATAATAAATTCCAGAGTTCCCCATTAAGTGGCTTAAAAACTAGTATCATCATAACAATGATTAAAAGAATATTTAAATATTTTATGAGAAGATACCATTTATAGGGAACCTAGAATACATACGAATATCTCCATTAATAAAGAACCTTGAATACATAATGATGATTCTAAATATTATACATGTTAATAAGTGATTGAAAATTACAAGGGAAACTTATGTTATACTTGGTTAATTAATAAGGATTCATAAAAATATCTTAAATTTTAAATAGTGTCCCATAGTAGACAATTATTCCCCCCAAAAGGGTGTGATGAGTCCAACCTCCCATCCTCTTAACCAATGCTCTTTCCTAAGTATCGTAAAGTTCAAACTTGACAAATTACTGCCTTTGGAAAGCAGGTCCCATTTGTATAAAGAACTGTTGGAAGTTTCCGGTTCCATGAATAAATCCAATGGAAAGCGCTTGGAAGCAGGGATTCTTAAAACTAGAACCCATTTTTCAAGGAACTAAGAAACAAAAATGGTGAACCCAACGTGAATACTTAACCAAGTTAATAATGATACCCACTTATTAAGCCCCTATTAATTGATAAAGGAAGTCCAAAAAAGGAATCAATCACGCATGTATCCATATAAAACATGTCACTTTAATGGAGTTTATTTTTTTCATGTTTTTTTCAAGAAATACCTTCAGTTCAAAATTTCTTTCTTAAAGATGACATCTGTGAACCTCCTGACCGCAGCTCAAGCTGGATCCTCATCCACGGGAGGGATGTAATCACCCACCCATTTTCTTCAATGTTGGTATCCAATGTGTAGGTAAAGGAGTATCATCAACATGATACAATAAAAACATTAGAGGTTGTCTGATAGGCCCTCTAGGTCAATAAAAATCCTCGATCATCCAACCAATGACGACCGATGATCAAGAAATAGATAATGCCAACCACTGTATTCAGTCGTTTCAGGTACTTATCCCTAGAATTCAACAACCAGTCCCTCGTTTACTATATAGAGGTGGATCAAGAGGTCACTCATTGCCTCAAATCAAGGATGAAGGGATCCTTCCTGAGGATTACCACCAACAGCCACCGCCAGCAGAATCTTGCGATAGTGAACCTCTAACATGATGGGGGTGTTGCCTCTGGACGTTCGGCCTAGGTATCTCAGATTTGGGTATGCAAGATGAACCACCAGGGATGACATCTAGTCAATAGGGAGAAGTTTCTTACCTCTTCCCCCTCTGGAGAATTCCATCAACCTAACATGATGGAAAAAAACGAGCGGGAACAAACACATGCCCTTCCAAATTTTATTGTCCCACAGACTCATCTGGCAGCAACCCACCAATCCCACCAAATAAATCTGGTGGAGTACTGTGAACAAGAACATACACCTTCTTACATGTTATAATCCAGTCAGCAGGCTTGTCTGATTGCATTTAAATAATCCTGCCAATCTATTCTGCTAGAAACTAGTAAATAAGAACATACACCTGCTTACAATCACCAATTCTTCTAGGAGTATCGTCTTCCAGTATTGAAGGAAATCCTTCAATAGTACTTTATGGGAAACAACTACCAGGAAGATACACCTTCTAGTGTTCATCAAGCCTACCAATAGTCTCATTTGGCAGCACCTGAAGAAGTCTGTCGGAAAGCTACGATGACCAATCTGGGGTAGACCCAACTATCTACCCCCATACATGAGTACTTTCAATACCCATTGAAAATAAAAGGAGTATAAGAGAAGGAAAGTACACCTACTCCAAATACAGAATGGGCGTATATTCAGGTTCCGACCATTGAAGTCACCAACTACATCTTATCAATGGTGAAAGAAAATATACAAATTCCTACCCATATTCTGGAAGCATGCCAGGATATTCTAAAACCTATTTCAATAGTACTAGGGGAACAGACACATAAAGTTATCCCCACCCATGGGATGACACATCATCATGCCATCCCAGAGTAGATACACACCTGTGTTCTAGTCTAGGAGAGTCATGGGGCATACTCCCCCATATCATACGGACAACAGGATTGGGTACATACACCCTTTCTAATTGGAAGTAATCGGTCTGTTTTGGTAACCACTCCAAGGTAAGAACATACACCTTCCCATTATAAACACTTATCACAGCAAGTGGTCCCAACTAAGTTTAAGAGAACATCCAAGAAGAAGTATCACCAAACACAGTGGTAAAATCAATATTCAATATGCAATTTGGATTCTCTTAATACTGGAGTTCTTGAAGCCCTCAGACATTTATCTATTGCAGATCATGATCCTACCCTATCATTACCAAATTATTTGAGTAGTAGTAGTAATTATGAAGTTCCCCATAAGACACTTAATTATGAAGGATTGCTTCATGATAATTCGTTCAATCCAGAGATCATATCTCTAGATGAGATCCAAGACAACCCTCAATGTGGATAGAAGACCAAAGATCAAGAGGATTTATCCGTTTTTGTAATCTACCATGGTGATCCTATCCATGATGGAATTCACTGAAAAAGTCCTCTCCACAGTAGTATTTTACATTTTCAAGATAATTATATAAATGATAATGTAGTGATGAGAAAGCCCTCCTATCTCGAGGCACTTGACAACACAAAGTCAGTCATGTCTGATGCCTTGTCATTGACGAGTGAAATCCTTTATCAACCAGAAGACATCTTATGGGAACCGTCATTCTCTAAACCTCACTTGGTTCATTTGTCTTCTAATACAGGGTGTCCACTTTGGTCAGACCAAGTGGAGAAAGCTTTAGTAAAAGGTGATGAAGATATTCTAAACATGAGGAAATAATTGGCCAAAGGAGAAATACCAGTCATGTTTTGGAATTTGGAAAATTCTCAGTATAAAATTCCATAATTGATGGAAAAGAATTGCATTCATGATATCTGCCTCAACTTATGAAGGAATATTTGTTATTTAAAAACCAATGAATTACCATATAATGAATATCAAAATCATGTAAAGGTAACAGAAGGGTTGCAACACCAAATTGACTTGGAATATATCTCAGTTTCCCAACATCCAAAGGTTGAAAAGCAGCAGAGAACCCTTCAGTGTGCATGCCTCAATTCTCTAAAGTGGCTAAAATAGTTAATTTCTGATTCCCCATTTGGTGTTCGTATCAGAGGATGGGTTTCACATGTAGCATTGAATTTAAATGTACTCTAGAATTATCAAAGCCCTCCAAAAGTGGTCTCATGCAATGTTATTGCCCACGGAAAGTTACAATGAACTGATTTTGTATGTAATCAAATGTATGCTCAAGAACGGGCCTCAACTACCTCTCATCAGAGTTAATCCCAAAGAAAACAAGTTGTTGAGATACTTTTACATCAAGAATATGAGAATATTGAGTAGGCCTCCTGCTTAGATGATGTCAGCTGTCAGATAAGGAAAATGTATAAAATAGCACAACAATCTTCTGAAACAGGTGATTTGAGTGGTTGTCGGATAATGAAGTCAGCTAATGTATGAACCAAAATTCTCAAAATTCAAAGATCGGTTGCACGAATCTCAACCATAGCACTTAAAGAAACACCCAAGCTTTCATGTATGGGGGGTCATTTAATTAAACCTTAAAATTAAATAAACAAAGTTCAAAGGTTTGAATAATAAGAACAAGAACATCCCCAGCCTATAGGACTGGGGGATTTTTCACATCTATAATCCCCTCCTCAATAGAAGTCATTTTTCTCTTGATTAGGGAAGAATCCACAAATAGAGTGCTTAACATTACTATACAAGGATTCCCTTTGGATTACTATCCATCAAACAGCTCTTGCAAATCCATCATATAGAAGAGAAAAGTCTCATGGAAGATACAGAAGGAGACGATCTTACCAAGATACTAACAAAATTCTATCAATTCATTATGCATCAGTAAATGTCATTAAAACCATTATAGAAGATCCTCCAGAAAATGATCCTAGTTCAGGGGAATCATAAGATGAAGTTATTATACATAATATGGTACATAGTGAGGTAAATGAAGAATTTGTACATACCCAAAATCATAGGCTTACCCATAATCTAGGTATGCATTAAAATAACCAACTCCCACACCTATGAAAGGAATATAACAAGTGGAAAGATAAAAGTAAGATTGAATCTCTCTTTTACACTAGAGAAGGTCAATATCTTTCACTTGAAGAGATATATTCATAGAAAGAAGAGGAGATGAAAGAGTTGAAAATATTCAATACAGAGTTACTTTGAAGCATCATTTCTGTTTGATGTACTCCCCCAAGAATATCCTCAACTTGCACATCCTATAAGAGATCCTCAGAAAAAATGATTTGTGGTAACTACATATGCGGATAATAAATTCCCACCATTGTGTACACAACTAAGGCAGGATTAAACACATCCTGATAAGCCTATTCCTGTGGGTTATCCAAGGCAAATACCAGCACCATCCCCAGTGGTTTTTTCAGTCATTTCACCAGCTCAAGATCCAGTTGTTGTACCTACACAAGTTCCATCTCATCCATATATTCTCCAAATGATTATTAACAAAATTGAGGCATTAATGACTCGATTGGAATCTATAGAGGAACGACGTGTTCCATTTCATCTAGAAAAGAAATATTACCATGAATGGTTGGAACTGATTCCTCCCCCAAAAAATTTTGTGAATACCACATTCTCAATATTTAATTGTTCGGGAGATATAGAACAATAATTAACACATTTATTTTCTAGTTTTTATCCCATGATGGGAACACATCAACAACAAGAATCAGTAAATCTTAGATGTTTTTTAAATTCATTACAAGGAATAGTTTTTATATGGTATAAAAGTTTTCAATCTCGATCAATTACTGGATGGGAAGATCTCTATCAAAAATTATTTCTTCAATTCACATCAACATTACCAAATACAAAAAAATTTATCTTAAAAATTGAAAAAAGGGTAATGAAATTTTTTCAGATTTCATTGCATGATGTAAAGGATTAACGTATTCTTTAAGTCTGAAACTCCATCAGAAAGAGTTTTTATCAATTTATGGAAAATCTGTATGATGAGTTACACACACTACTGATCCCTGTGAAATACCCAGGAGGGTTTCGAGACCTTACTTCAATTTCTCAATAGATATGAGATTTTACTATAGAAACTAAGCCTAAAAATGTTGTAATTCCATCAGCTCTAGGAAAGAGAAAAAGGAAAGCATAGGATGCTACCATTACACTCAAGAAATCACTTGTACCTGCTTCCACTTAAAAAACATCATCGTATCGAAGGGCTCTTCCTCCAGAGTATCAGCAGTAACAACTGCCTCATCAAGATTATCAAAAATATCAAATGTGGATATAGTTTGGGGAATTGAACAGAAAATTTTATTCCTTCCAGAATGAACAAGTTCTCTGTTACTTCATCCCATCTCTGGAAAATAATTTGGTTCAGTTTCCAAGGATGAAAAAAACCAAAAAAAGAAAGAGATGAAGATCTTCCGAATTATTGTCCCTTTCACCATATTTTGCGGAAACCCGTTCAAGAGTGTTTTGTTTTCAAGGACCTCTTGAAAAAAATGGTAGACTCTAGACAAGTGAAACTGAAAAGTTCGTCAGATCAAGTAGCACGTGTTACTGCTACTAATCCAGAGGAAGAAGGAAAATGGCAGGAAATCAAAAGTAGAAAATGTGTAGAAATATGATGATTGGATGATTAGAAAAATGATCAACCAAACTCATCTCATTCTATGAACATATTTGAAACAATTGATTTGGTCTTCCTCCATTTCTGCCATATCAAAACCATCTTCATCAAAAGGACAATCCTCAAAGAAGAGAAGTGATCAGAAGGACAAAGAGAAGTCAGAAGAAGATGAGATCATGTTAAGTCCAATGTTTTCTTGGACCCTATAAGATTTCATAACATCTGCTTCAAAATAACGAGCACCGCCCTGCCAAACAGCACAACCAGAACTAACCTATCAAGTATAATCTTCATCATATGAGGAATTGATCTTTGGTTCAATCAACGTTATCCACTTAATGAATCCTTATTCCAATAGTGATTCTGATTATAATGATCTAGATTTCCTTGTACCTAACTAAGGAACTAGAGGACGAGGCTAAGGTCGAGGATATAGAGGAATATGTGGGTATTCAAGAAGCCACTATTTTAACTCTAACCCTGCTCGAATCGTATATGCAGAAAAAACTCATCAAAGATCCCTTCAACGGCCTCAACAAGAACAAGAATATTCTTCCACTCAAGATAGGTTCAGTCCTGAAATTATTATTTTGGAGGACTGATTAGAAGTCACACCATCTTTCTCTCATCAAGTAAATATACCTATTCACTCTAATCTACCGAAGCCAGGAGTATTTCTAGCTTCTTCTCTAACACAAGGTACATCTACATCAAAAGCATCAACTTCAAAGGCACTTGAAAAACCACATCTCCAATCTGGGAATTTCAGATCTTTAGACCAAAAGTATGATGTATTAAAACAATTGTCCCAATTACTGTACAATTTATCAATTTTGGATTCCTTAAATATTTCAAAATATCTTCGAGAAGCACATATTAAGGCTTTATTAAGTCCTCAAGAGTTTGAAACCAAGGTTATTGCTGCTGAAGTTTATTGTATAGAGAATGATCCTAGAGAGTGTAATGCAATTATATCCTTTACGGATGAAGATGATGATGATGTTGTATATATACATATCAGACCCTTGTATCTATCTGTAAAGGTCAGTGACATAGACGTCTGACAATCCTTCATTGATAATGGCTCCAGAGTCAACCTCATTCTCGTTCGTACACTTCATCGAGTGGGCCTTAATGAATATGAATTATCTCCTTCTAACTTATTATTTCATTGATATGACAAGAATGAGTAAGAACCTCTGGGGAAGATTACACTCAGAACTTAGTTTGTAGATCTTGTATCTAATTCAGATTTCATGGTTGTTCGTTAGGACACAGCCTTCAACATTCTTCTTAGAAGGGCTTGGCTACGTCAACATGAATCTATATCTTTTTCATACCATGAATGTCTAAAATATTGATTCAATTGTAAAATTAGGACATTTATGGTGAAAATGATTTATTTAAAATTTGTTAATATCAATACATTGTGGTCTACTTTTATCATTCAAAGGGAACGAGGTCCATGAAAGAGGAGATAACCAGAATTAATGCTCTGAATGGTTTGGAAAAGATCCCAGAAAACTCATTCAAACATTTGAGTACAAATTACGTGTTACATATCAATAAAATTGAATAGTTAAACATAAATCAAAGCATTCATCCAGTAACTTCCATAATGTAAATTACAGTAACAGAGCTTGACAGCATGGGAGAAATTTTTTATTCACCAAGTAGTAATAGAAGTTTAAATGGAGATGTCTTCATTTCATCCACTGAAATTCAACAAGTACCTTATTTTTCATTCAAAATTGAATAATTTGTCGTAGTGTTAGAGGAAGATAAATATGTTGATTCCCAATACACCATCTCCTCTTTATTACTACATGAAGACCCTTCGTCATTAGTAGGGTCAAAAATGGTGGCCTCTTCTTTGGTGTTTTCAAATACTGACTCCCCCTAACTTTAAAAGTTTTTCTTTTTCATCTACTATGAAAGTAGAAATAGAAGATGTAACATATAATGAATAAGAAGAGGAAGATCTCTGGGATTCTCTTCTAGTATTTGAGGAAGGTGTCTCTACCACTGTGTACGAGCTTAGAGAAATAAATCTGGGCACATAAAAAGATCTACACCACACTCTAATTAGTTTGGAATTGACTCCCAAAAAGAAATAAGTGTAAAATTAATTTATAAATATATATAAATATATATTTTTATATAATTATATAGAATGGATGGGTCTTAATCCTGATGTATCCACCCATCATTTGGGTTTTCCAAAAGAACATCACGGATTCAAGCTGGTAACAAGAAGAACACACCCAACTCATGCCTTTAAAAATTGAAGCTGAAGTTGATAAACATATAAAGGATAACTTTTCATGGAAGTTCAATATCCCAATTGGCGGACCAATATTTTCCTAGTGTGAAAAAAGAATGGTCAAATCAGATTTTATGATGATTTTAGAGAGCTTAACTGGAATTTTCCTAAATATGACTTTCTTGTTCCGATCATAGAGCTTTTAATTGATGTAACAGCTAGCTATGAAGCTCTTTCCTTCATGGATGGATACTCTGGGTATAATAAAATCCATATGGTCCTAGAGGATGAAGAATATACAACCTTCAGATCCCCTCAAGGTGTGTTTTTCTATCGGGTAATGCCATTTGTCTTAAAAAATGCAGCTGCAACATATCAATGTGCCATGCACTATATCATCAAACCCTTCTTAGGGAAATTTTTTGAATGTTATGTAGATGATTTCACTACTGTAAATGGAGGATATACCAACGGATTTTTACCAATGGTTTTCATAAACAGTTGCATTAGGGATTTTGTGAGGTCTTTACCCAACGGTTTCAATAAACAATTGGAATAGAGAGTTTTAGATGTGTTTTAACCAATGGTTTGATAAAACCATTGGGATACATTAGAATTTACCCAATGGTTTTATAAAACTGTTGGTAAATGTGAG